>JANEHU010000048.1:600000-1157434 GCA_027563435.1 Nasonovia ribisnigri
TGTATTTTTGTTTGACGTTACAATACAGAAGTTTTGAACAATAATAAATATTAAAACATACATACCTATACGTGTATATATTATGTAAATACTTAAATATACGCAATATTTATGAATTATTGTTTTAGAAAAAATGTTAGCTGCTGAAAAGTTGGTTATTACTTATTATATTTATATTTATTTTTAAACTAAAAATATATAATACCACTTAGCAATAAACGTGTTATAAATACTTAATTACCTAATTTTGTATAATCACAATGTAAATGCCGATATGGTGATATGAATACCAACATAATATTATATTATGTACTACGAACGCCTGAAGGGGTTCACTACAATTTTTGTTGAAATGGAAATCGAACCTATTTTGTTTTTGGCGGAAACTGTCTGTCACGAACACAGGTAATATAATTTTGATGGATACCGGTATATCACACAACTGTAAGTGGTTTCCAATTTTTTTCTCGATGGCTAGTATAAAATATATAATTGAGCCATTTCTATAATTGTATGCAAAAACACAAAGGTAAAAGTACATATAATATACATTTTAGGCTAATTATTAATAAATCTAAAAACAAAATAATATATTAATATGTAATACACGAAATGTATTTAAAAATTGATTATTATTAAATAATATGTGTAACTGACTTATAGTTTTTTATATTAAGAAATGAGAAGTATGAAAAATTCGACTTTTTGTTACAAAGCGCTTATAATACTGAGTTACTAAGGTTGCATATTAAAAATTGATTTAAAAATATCGTCTAAAATGCAGGTTTCTAATTCCTTTTTGAAAAGTTTTATATTTTAAATAAGTTTTAGAATATATTATGACGTGTAATACTCTAGTGCTGTAAAATGTAAGGCCTTTCAAATTTGATTATTATTATGTGCAGGTACCAGGAAGTTATTTATAAAAATCAACTATCGTCTCTTGACATTTGAATGTAAAGTACGTCATCAGTCATAACGCATCATAATATTACGGATCAATAACTTCCGGTTGAATGGTCGGAATAGTTGAAACTTTTCGATATTACAGCTAAACAGATTTTGAAACACTTTCTTTCTTTAAATTTGACATCGAGGTCTGAAAAATCTTATTTCAGCTAATCGTTAAGTTCAAAAATGATATAGTCTACTGGATTGGGCAAGGTTTACTTCAGGACCAATTTATTATAATAAAATACCATAGACAAGAGTTTTAACTGTTGTACTGTACTTGAGTTTTCAGAACCAGGTTTTAAGCAAATTATATAAACATTCGAAAAATAAATTGTTATAAAATAAACATAAAATATAAATACCAGTCGTACGATTGATTAAACACATAATACAAAAATATTTAAACATATTTGATTAAATTTAAATCAGTCTAGCCGGTGTAGGTACAATACAATAGGTAAGAGTAAAAAAAAAATACATCAAAATTCATGGGCAAACATTCGAAGCAATTAAAAATAAAACTATACACAGCTGCCAGGTTTTTGAACGAGTGACGAATGCGGTTTCTATTTTCTTCTCCGTGCTCGTATTTTGAGATTGTTTAAACGACAAACGAACATTGTCGTCTCAGGTGCCATTGTACACATATACCTGCCCAGCTATATACGTACGTATGTCATTCTAAGAGCTCAAAGGAATCCGTGAAAAGAAAGACGTTAGTATAATCGGTTGTAATAATATATGCGTGTGCGTCGACACACCAAGCGCAGAGGTACACGCCGGATAACACAGAATAATATATATGGAGCCCATTACACATGTTATTATACCAATATTATAATAAAGTAGGTTGTAGGTATTGTAATATAATATGAATATTGAGAATTGACTATACTTTGGATGAGACAATTATAACGCTGCCGCATACAATATAGTGCTATATATAGTTGTTGCAGGTACTGTACGGACTGTTTCGCCAAGCACTTTCGCCTCCATTTTATCCTTTAATATGTATGCACTTATTCAAATTTTTAGAATTTTTAAGTCAATTTAAATACCATATATTTTAAAATACTTTGATTTTCTGTGTAGTTTAAGGAGTGTAACAAGAGAAACTCTTGTTTGAAAAATAAAAGCTTGTGCTTGTTTGGCCAAGTTAAAAGACAGTAAATATAGTATGACTTAAGTAACATAAATATATAATGACGTGGTGTTGATTTATAGATATAGTCATACAAATCATAAAAACAAAATTTGAATAAACGGATAGTATATGATAAAATTACTAATTGGGGTGATAAATGATAATGCTCTGTGAATCACTTTCTTCAATTTCAACGTATGCAAGACGATTCTTTTATTTGTAAAAATGCATTATTATTTTAAAAAGTATTAATATAATAATAAGTCCCCCACGTGTTGAAAAACCTACCATATCAAACCCTACACAGGCTAATGACCCTAGTTGTCAAAGCCTCAACCCTCAATAAAATAGAAATAAAAATAATAAGTATTATTTATTTTACTATTTTATACGTTTTACGATTTTTTTTGAATCAAAGCATTCATTTTTAATTTCATAATCCATAACAAAATATATTTTTGAGTATTTGAATACATAAAAATCGAGTCTAAAGTTAGTTATAACTTATAAGTATTTAAAGAAAGATGAGATGATTAGCTACACAACATTTTTTGGGGTACCTACCTTTATCCTTACGCCACTTCACCCCACTCCACTCATTTAAATCTTAAATACATACTTATGACAATTATCAGTTTTAACTAATTAATGTATTGAATACTATTATTATTAAATTATATAAAATTCGATTTTAACATATTGCAATTCTTAAAAAATATTTCGTTTTGGTTTATGACCTTAAAAATGTATGTTATGATTCAAAATTATAAAAACTTAAAAATATAAATTATTTTATAAAGATTTAAATTTATCTTAAGATAATTTTTTCCAAAATTCGAGAAAATGAGTGTTTTATTTTAAAAGTGTCATCATTATGTATCATAATAATACTCCTCCGTTATTGTTAAAAAGGATGCGTCCGCATCGACTTGTGCGTCGCCACCACGGACGATACGATCTGTGAAACAAGCACGAGCACTATTATAGTCTATACTCTAAAGACGCTATAGGTACGTGTAAATATTTAATAATCCGTCGTTATTATAACATAATATCATAACCGCTTTGTATACCGGGCACACAATGCGATATATTGTCGTAGACCGACAGACCGTGTTTTAGGTTTTTCATTATTTAGTTTTTTCGTCGCGTGTATACTCGTGAAATCTGTACGCCACCCAGCGAAAAAAAATAACGAAACAGAAAATAGGATGCGCGTATACACATAATATAAACACTATACGGTGCACACCCCACACATTCGATGGGGGCCATACAACGGCGGGGACGATGCACGACAATACGACACTGCGCTTTGGCAGTGCACCGAGGGTGTAATCTGATGTACGCCGCACTAACACTATGACGATTTCCTGTGCTCGATGAAATAATGGACGTGACGGGCACAAAAACATCACGAAGCGCTGCTCTATTTTATATAATATTATTATTGCGTTGTGTTATGTGTACCGGTGGAAGTGCATCGACAACGGATTACACACACGCGCGTTATACTGTGCACAGAGTACACGCAATACACGTAGGTATATCGTATGATACACCTATATGTATATTTACTGAGTTTCGTGCGCAAAATCATCCGGTCGGAAATGGGTTTTGAAAATGATTGTGATGCGCATATATGCAGGTTGCTACGAGGTGGTCCACGCACTATAATATTATATGCCTGTGCAACTATATATCACGTTTAAACGTATTACGCATCATTCACGCTTACGCAGCGAACTTTGGGAAAATGTCGACAGTGTCCAACAAGTGTAGTAGAGTACTTACAATGTATAAAAATTTTAAACAACAAAAAGTTGCGCCGTTCGTGTAATTCAATTATGTTGCTAGCGCAGTACTGAAAATGTTCGTATTACATGGTGGAATAAGAACAGTGTCCTGCAAACTTCGGGTATAGTCCGACAGTGTCCAACTACTCACCAACAAATATATTTGTGGGAAGTGATTAAAATTATAGATATAGGTACTTCATATTATTACGCTGCTAACTAAATGGAGATGTCAGATCACGTTTATTATTATATTATTCAGAAAAGTTACAAAATAATGTACGAGTTACCTGTTTAATTATGTTCAGTTATAAAAATAAGAATGATAAGTATATGAAATCTATACCTTAGACACTTAGATTTTTTTCGATTATGAGTATGAGCTTTTGAGCTATTCCCTCGAAGGAACGTCTAATAGCTAGTTTTACTGTATTGATATAAATATATATAATTTGTATTCTTACTTGTATATTTTAGTATAAACACTATAAACCAACATAAAATTAATGGTGATGTATTAAATCTATATCAATCCAATAAAATAATATACAATAAATGGGCAGGGATTATTTTTATATAATCAATGTTAACAAAAAAAAGAATTCATTGGTAATGCAATATTTTTGTGAAAGAAAAATTAAACTAACTACCCATAAAATCCCTAAAAATCCCTAAAAATATACAAATTATTTTCAAAATGTAATCCTATCTTAATATATATGGCTTTGGCCTAAAAAGTATCAAGAGGCGAGTTGAAAGTCTCTAGCATTAACACTTTTGAAATTATTACAAAAAAATCAAAATGAATTTGATGAAAAACTGGTGTGTCGTAAATGAAAGTGGTTATCAGTGATCTTTTTTATTACTCATCAATTAATATAAACATAAAAAATTTAAATATTGCTTTATAAAGCACAATATAGCTGTCAAAATAATCAATTAATATTAGTATTTAAATATTATAATCACGTGTGCACATATTATCAGTATAGTATTTCACTTCTAATATTCCATGTATAATATTATTGGACATTACTTTCGAAACCTACTTTAAATTGTTCAATGTAGGTATGTGTTTATGACAATTAAATAATATAAGTGTATCATCATAAATATAAAGTCGTGTTATCAACTATAATAAATACCTAAATGCTAAATGTACTCAATAAACTTCAATTTTAACAACACTATTTATTCAAATTTCTTTCGATAACGGCGGGTAAGCGCGATATGGTCAGATAAATTTATTTTAAGAAACCCATCATTGTAAAAATAATACATTTGGACATTCAAAAAAAAAAATCATCAGTTAAGTTAATACGGTTAGGATAGCCACAAAAAAATGTTATTTATCAAGAAATACGAACAAATATAAATAAAAATAATTCCTATGACATTTTACGATACAATTTTTTAAACATGAAAAAGTAAAAATCTATCAGCATATCCCAACCATAGGTTTGCTTTATACTTTAATTATTATGGACGTTGCTATCGACAATTTCCGTGTCTATTTAAATCAAGCGTTTTGTGGTTCGGTTAACATTTATTTTTGCCAGCCCTCCCAAATGAAAATTAAAAAAAAAAAATGTAAATAATTATTATTCTGTATGTGCGTGACTTTTTTGTGCGATGTCCGTTGTGTACTGCGGGTAAACAACGTTTGTACCTATACTCGCATTTCACGCGGATAAGCGATTTTCAGTTATCTCCCTAAGTCCCCTGAACACATGGACTGGAAACGCACGTGTATATAGGTTCCCCGTAACACACACGCTGGAACAGTGAAATGCGTATATTGCAGTGTACATATTATAATATTAGTTATCTATGGTCAGAGGTTCCACGTTACGCAACACGCGGCGGATATGCCCACCGGGGCGCCCATGTGGTGAAACCCGTTGGTTGGGGAGAAATACAATAAAGCTCCCTTTGTGCGTCAGACCGCCACCGCCCACCCCTCGTCGGCCGATAAACGGCACGTGGAGAAGGGTAGGTATATATAGCTCGTATATATTATCTTTTTATTACTAAAAACTATTCCTTTTTTATGCACATCCGAAAAATTACAAATTGATAATTGCTCGGAACAACGGAAATCGTCCATCAATCATACATGCATAATGTACGTATATATCTATATAACATTATATTATCCCTCCTATACCTGTCCGGTTGACCTATCGTATACCTATGACTATATATGTACATTTTTAATATGATATCCCCTTTCAGTCCTGGCCTACTCATACGAGTAGGTACGGGTAACTTTCAAAAATTGTTTTGATATTACAGTTTCCACACCGTAGAGACTTAAAAATAATATTGTAAATTTAATGTAAACAAATTCATTAAAAAATATAACTTTCCAACATATGAACACAATAAAAGTAAAAAGCAAATTAAGATTTAATTAAGCTATTAAAAAAATTCTAGACATCTCAACAGTGTTTGGAAAGAACGTCGTTCATGAACGCACGTTCACGCGTTCACGTTCATATGTAGTGAACGATACGTGAACGTCACTCGTTTTTTGCTAATAGAACGTGAACGTGAACGACGTTTATATTTTTAATGAATTTGATCAATTTTTAAGACGTTCAATTTATTTACCATTTAATAAATATTATATTATGTATAAAATAATTAATTATATTATAATAATAATATTTTCATTTTTCCCATTATAATTCCTACAATATTTGTTTAATTGCAAAATATATAAATTAAATACGTGAAATTCCAGTGTCCCCGGCTAGAAATACAACAATAATGTTATGATTTCCATGAATTTGTAATAAACCTAATCGGTTTATCATGAATAGGTAAAGTGTATATCTATTATGGTATAATAGATATACGTTTATGGGTTTTTAATTTTTATATTGACTGCAGGCTAACGATTCATAAAAAAAAAAATTAAATGAACGCGACCCGATGAACGCGTTCGTTTTTTAAAAGAACGTGAACGTGAACGCGTTCGTTTAAAAACACACGAACGTGAACTTGAACGAGTTCCTTTTTTAACGACTGAACGTGAACGTGAACGAGTTCATTTTTTTAGTGAACGTTCCTAACACTGGGTATAGATGATAATATATTTATATCATATAAACCATAAGGTATAGATATTTTATATACATGCTTTATACATTAAATGAATCCATAATATTATAAATTAATAAGTTTAAAATTATGACTTGTGTTATAATAGGTAGTTAATTATTTTAATAAAAATAAAATAAAATATAAATGAAACCTAACTTTAAATAATATATCTTATGGTAAATACGGCTGGTTTCTACCTTTTTTTTAAATATAAATGTTTAGAGTACCATACTTTACATAATATATCATATTTGTTTGAAAATTTAATAAGTACTTACTATCATTAGGTATAGGAAGTAATTATTATCGAAACAAAAAATTATTTTATATTTTAAAATAAATGTGTTATATATTTTAGTATAAGCAAAATGACAAAATGTGTTAAAACTCCAAATTCATACTTTAGAATCTAACACGTTGGTATTGTAAAATATATATAAGTTTAACTGTAATTTAATCGTGTACATTTTTAGTATTTATCACAAAGTCAATAAATACTGCAAAATGTACATCAAAAAAATATTTTTCTAAAATTACATTTCTGTTAAAACGTCGTGTGATAATTATTTTACTTTCCAAAAAAATTCAGTTTATACTTTAACCGAAGATAGGAGAATGTCCAGGATATGAACTCTTTAGATTAAGAAAATTATAAAAGACCTTAGAATTACAATTTAAATTGATTTCGAAAAAGATTAATTTAAAACAAATTTAGATTTTATCTACTAGAATTTTTAAGATTTGTATAGGTTTGATTATGGTCGTAAAAGAAAATTAATTTTAGAATTTCATAAATAATACCAGCTACCTACCTCAAAATCGTGTATAATATTAATATATTACCTGTAGATATTAAACAGGTTAGTTTTAACCTGCTCACAGAGACGTGTTTAATTAATTTTCAATGGAGAATATTGATAGTTCACATAGACTTCGTATTTACAATATAAATAATTTCCTGTAATTATCGTGAGTTGAACATTAAATAAAAATTTAGGAAATATAATCAAATATTTTAAATATTTATTAGGTAGCTAAAGGGCAGAGGTATAATCTGTTTGACCGGTGACACTTATAAATATCTCTTTTATGCTCCCTTTTTTTTTTTATCTTTTTATCAATAGCTCATTTTTTCTATGCCATTCTAACTGATTTCATACACTATGACGAAATATTTAATTCCGGTTTAAAGGCTAAAAAAATTTTAATTAAACATCAAACAAAGCTTTGTAGATTACCAAAAATATATATATGTATTACGTTCTGGGTAAAGTAGATATTGTAATAAAAAATAAACATGTGGATTAAGGTTTGGAAATAAAAAAAAATCTGGTGTCAACGGGTGACTTTAGATTAAAACATATCGGTTTAATTTGGATATAGTCATTGGTGAAAAAAATCTAAAGAGATAAAAACGCCAATGCAAAATGTTCATTCATTTTTTTGCACAAACAAAAGCCCAGCTTTCCTATATCTAGCTGTACACTGGCCCATAATACAATTGTAAATACTATATAGGTAGTCGCAATAATTATAAATGTTGATTTATACCATTTAATTTGCATCAGTTTTTCTGTTAACACATATTTCATCGAAGAAAAAACTTTTTTCCTCGTAGTATTTGTTTAATATTCAAACGGGTTTTTGGATTTTCGATTAAAATCTAAAACTGATTTCAAAGTGCTCTGGTGATCTTGATTATGTATTGTCCATAACTCATAAGGTATCAAAAATATGTATTAATACATTGCACATTGTAAATTTAAATCAACTTAAATATATCTATAGGTAGATAAACTTATTACCTATAATATATAATATATGTAAGTATATAAGATTATGTAACATACTAATATGTATATTTTTATTCTGCAATACTATGAAATAGCATATTTGTTTAATGTATGTTTATGTTGTGTACTCAAATAATAAAAGTATAGTTAAATTAATATAAATACCTACCTACTAATATAAAATATTGAATATACGAGTTGTGTTACAAAAAAATGAATAATTGAAGGAATTTATAAATATATATGTCATAGGTATTCTTGTATATAATAAATTCGTATATCAGTAATAAATAATACTCTTTGTGTTGTAATAATATTGAATTAATTTAAATTGAAAATTTTATTTTATTTTAATGCATAGATACCTTATATTTGACCATGAAGGGCGATATTCTTTCCTTTTTTTTCGTACCCTCTGTTAAGAAGTTTCACTTTATTCTCTTCGTACATTAAGGTGATTATATTTGGGCGTTGTCATTGTGGCCGACTTGTGTGATATACTGTTTATTTCTAATCATGAAAATCATTGATTTATTTTTTGCATGTAATTGGAACTTAAACAACATTACCTATTCCGTATAACTACACAACCCCCGCAGAAAAATCGTAAATAGGTACGACACAAGAAAAGTAACATTAAAATTATTTATGGAATTTTAGTTTTAAGTGCATTAACTAAAAAAATTATTATTATGATTATCTTGCATGTCGGGACAGTCTATCTACTACGATTTCTACATACTGCACCACAGGTATAATAATATATCGTGGGTGTCTGCGTGGAAAAATCTAATTTGTGTGACTACATACTTCAGTAGTCTGCATTACCTATTGGCTATTAAACCTAACGATACAGTGAAGCGAGATCAGTTTTAACCTTCGATGGCTTGTTTTGTGATTCTGTATACACAATTCTGGTCAAACTCGCCCCTCACCGTTATATATTATAATATTAAT
This sequence comes from Nasonovia ribisnigri, assembly GCA_027563435.1. Lineage (NCBI taxonomy): Eukaryota > Metazoa > Arthropoda > Insecta > Hemiptera > Aphididae > Nasonovia > Nasonovia ribisnigri. Next base: position 609,753 of record JANEHU010000048.1, read on the forward strand.
AAGGCGGACGTCGAAAACCCTCCACAGACAGCCACCGTAAACAATATATTTTTATATAAACGCGCGGACGTCGCACACGCACACTACCTACTGCAGATGATGCATATCTATATATATATTTAGGTTATACGTATGTACCTACGCGCGTACGTGTAAAATATATAGACGCAGCTATATATAATATTATCTATGCTTGTATGTATATAATATATTATTCGTTCGACGTGCGAGTCGTGTGAATTGGAAATCGTCACTGACGCTGTTTTTCGCGGCTTGTACAAACACCGGTGACGTATAATATTTATATATATATATATACACATCATCGTATTATGTATATACCCCCAACGCCGGTACACGTGCCCCGACGTTTTGTAATCTTTTGTTGCACGTGGACACCGCCGCGACACACCATCCCATCCCCGCGGCGGCGCTTAATATAATATTGTGCCCACCCGAATGTGCGACCCGGTCGTATTATCATTATTACTATACGACGCGTATTATGTACCCGGCACAATGAACGTTATTTGCACCCGTAAACAAAAACCCGGTGAAATTAGCCCGGGCCGTGTTTATATTTCTCCCGAAAACGATAATACGGCGGTCCATTATGTTATTGCTATACGTTATATTATGTTGTACGGCCGCGGACCTTTGGCCGACGACCCACCACCTCCCCTTATCGCCCCGCAGCCAGTTTTCAGGCGCATTAAATGCAGTTGGCGAAAACGTTCTCACCGTTTACGGGATTTGTACACGCCGTCGGCCAAATGTTCACATTATATTATGTATTGGCTGTGCACAGTTTATTCGGAATTCAACAGTTTGCGGCTACATATTATTACTAATATACAATATAATGCGTGTCAACAAACTCTGGCCCAAAATTGCACCTAGAGTACCAATATATTATGTATTATATTTATATAACATAATATACACAGTTTTAAAAGTAAGGGTAGTTTTACTAGGTACTATTTTGTGGCACATACCCAAATAATTGTCGACAATGATCTTACCATGGGTTAAAATTTTATTTTTTAGAAATTAATAGATAACAATAATTTGTTACGTCGTTTCAAAAATCACAATCATTGATTAATTACAATCAGGTATAGGTCCTAGCAGTAAAGAATTTCACTAAAATGTTTATTTTTTTTACATAAAAGTGGGAAGGTAAGGAGAACAATAATATTAAGATATATAAATATATAATAAAAATGTATATATTAAACATAATTGAAATTGCATGGCTGTGTGCGAACAGAAGACGGCATTTATCTACATCCATGTAATAGCTATGTATACTATAATTTATGTACAATCTGGAATATGTGGATAACTGAGGTGCAGAGGTACGGTATTGGCACTTAGCTGAAGGTTTTAAAATGTGATATTTACTCATAATAAAAATTGGCTACATTTTTCAAAAAAGAGGTCGGGTCATAGCCCGACCAAGACATAGACTTGATGGCGCCAATGTATTGGTATAATATCGTAGTGCAACGAATAACTATGTATACGTCATATAATATATTAAAAAAATATAACACAGGTGTCTGAAATAATTATTATAATATGTAATAGGTAAAGGTATTAACATAAAATATTCACGTATATACCAAAACGGATAAATAGAAACCTAAAGAGTAAGCAGTGTTGACAGTTGAGTATTGATTCCTAAATAAATAGGATAAATTCACATGTATACAAAATGTCCAACCTGTTAAAAAAAACTCATAAATAAAGTTAAGGTATATTATACATTATAGAAGATAGTATTAGTATACTCACCGAAATGTGGCTGTAGGCAAACTTTTATCGGATCATACAAACCTGCGATGAGTTTGCCACGTGTACCTTTACTATTGATAAAATTTGTGAATTTTTTTGGAATTCATTAACTGATCGTACATATTATTATTATTATACGTTTTTATTTTAGTTATTACGCATTATAATATCATGCTCCCGGTGTCACAACAAGGGTTGATTTTTAGTATTATTTATTCCGATCGCATAAAACTTTCTCGTGCGATGACGATGTCACGGTTTTTGTCACTAAACGAAAATCCGCGTGACATCCATGTAACGCAGTATAATATGCAGCTCATCCCACTCGACGTATATAATATCATAGAACATAACAATAATAATAATAATAATGCATTATCTTTTGTCGCGTTTTACAGGCAGCTGCTATTGGTGTGTAATGCGATTATACCGCCCGACCGTCCGGGGCTCGAAAAAAAAAACAATGACCGTTGCGTCGAGGACGACTGCAAAATACGCTGATGCAGTGCACGTTGTCCGTCTATACGCGTATATCGCGGGGGACCGCTAGTCGCCACCACCTGCAACCATCGATGTCTCTACGCGATCGGCCGCGGCGGGGCGCACCTGTTTTCGACTGTTTATAATATTATACGTGTCGTCGTGTACAACCCGAATCGTGAATACGAATACCAATTTTGTTTTGTTTTTTTCATTTTTTCAACCCTCTCCCCAGATCATTACAATAGTATGATATAGGACAGCAGTATTTTCGACTCGCATCTCGGTGCTCCATCCGCTACCACCGATTAGCCCGGATCCTGGATCGCCGGCACGTACGGGGAATAGATATTTAATAAATCTATGACTTCAAATTCATATCTATTATCGTATACGATCGTCGACAGAAACAATCAGCTGGTTTATTGTTTTATATTATTTTTTACGTCCGTGTTAAACTACTGCAGCTCAGGCAAGTGCACGTAAAATATAATATTATTGCAGTCGAACAAAAGCATGATGTAAACGTTAAAGTTTAATTTTGTTTTTATGTCCATCCTTTATCGTTTTTATATTTTCACGTCAGATTGTCATTATCCGCCAATTTCCGGTAGATGTAACCGACTCGAATTCGGTGGTTTCGTTTATGTTTTAGACGTTGATGGTACTGATGTACCAACTGTACCTATATACTACACAACCATCATATTATAGGTGAAACTACATTTTATCCATATATTTGCAATACTGCAATAGATAAACCTAAAAATAATTATAAATAATAATTATTACGGTTTTATAAATCGTAAGTAAAATTTAATTTTTTTACAAGATGAATAGTAAATTCTTCATTGTTTGGGTATTGTAATAATTGTTTTTTTATTTAAATCTATTAAATAACAATATATAATTTTGCCAAATTAACACGATTACAAGTCAACTTACTCTTAAGCACTTTCAAAATAAACACAAAACAATTGTGATGAATAAAATAATAATAATAATAATAATAGATAATAGATAATAATATATCAATTGATTATTATTGGTGTTCTTCTAGCTGCAATGAACTGGCGTCGTCAGATATATTGTTACAAAAATATGACGCTTGCATTGAGTACAACCGATCGATAGGATTTGAACCACATCGGATAACAGTCTCCTGTGAAACGAAACCGCCATAAATGTGCTTAGGTATCATAATATCTGGTGTTAAGTAATTTGGTTCTTGACGGTTGTTCAAGTCTAAAAAAAATGATTTATGATGTATAATATAATATAATAATATAGGTAGGTACCTACAACATTTTAAGACTTTGCAAGTTAGTTGATTAACACGATAATTAAAATTAAGTTTCATTTTTTTTTCATTTAAGTTTACATATAAAATACATAGTAACTCTAATAACAATACTGTCAGTCAAATGAAGAATTGGTCAGGGTTATCAACAAAAATAAGTAAAACTAAATATATATACAATTTATTCAAATAGTTAAAATAAATATCTAAGTAAAATAGTAGTTTGGGACTTGGGTAACAGATACTGAAAAAAAATATTTAGCATTCAGGTATAACAAAACATGATTGGTATCAAATTATATTAGGTTCATCTCATAAAAAATAAAAACACTAGAAGTATCTTTCTGTCTGTTTTTATTAAATTGAAAAATTATTTAATTATCGTTTTATCCATATAGAATTATTATGCCTACTATATTTATATTTTATAAATGTATTTATGTTAACATAAATTATTGTCGTTTATTAACCCTGACAAAAATAAATAAAATATTTTATTCACACGAGTACACACTATAATAATATTTAGTACCTATAGACATTTGAAAAGCTAGAATGAACTTTAGTATAAACTATATAAAATTCATAAGTTTCATACCAATATAATTTATTTCCAAGAGTATGTAATTATTAATTAATAATAATTACAAATGTCAATTCTTTCGAACATTTATAAAGTGAAATTAGATCGGTACTCAGTAAGTAATAACATTATTGAAAAGCACAAAAAGATCAAACACAGCAATAAACACTAGGTAACAAATATATTTTATTTCAAACAGTCGATTAAATTTGATCGATTATCTCAAATATCATTTATAAACTTAATGAAAAGTTGTTCAAGAATAAAGGTAGGTATATAAGTTAATTATTGTCTAATGCAGTAATACATACAAAAACTTAAAGTAGTTTTAAAAAAAAAATGTGTTACCAACTGACTATACCTAGGTAGGTACTAGAAAAGACAACCAAAATTTATTATCTTCTTATATATGTATATATTAATTTAATTTAAGTACCCAGGTATTTACTATTTAACTATAGGTATATCGTGTGTAAAGGGAAAATGTCATATCGACTAGAATACATCTAATACAAAAAAATGTACACTTTGACCTAATTTAAATAAAGTAATTAAAATATTTATTTATCGTTTTACTATATATTCAGGATGTTTAGTAGTATCTACTATCTACTACATAGTTAAGTGTATATGAAATACATGTAAGGACAATGTCAGTGTGATTTAGCTTGACAGGGCATAGTTATTGGATGTTGGATATTTGTTTTAAATTGGAAGTACATAATGATCCACATTCGATAAACGATTTTATAAAGCGCTTACTGAGAATTCTTAAAAAAATTTTAATGGTTCGATGTACCTATCATATTTTTATTTTATTTTTATCTTGAGATGTTTTTCATATTTTTACGAGAACTGTATACTAGAAGTTATATTAATATAATATTATTAACAGTACAGCCCGGTATGTTTTGTTTAGTTTTGTGTACATTGCTTATTAACTTTGAAAACGTCAATACCTGGACCATTTTTACATTTACTAGAGCACCTACCATAATAATAAATATTGAATCAATATTTAATTTTAATTTTTTTAATTTAAATAAATGTTGCAATAATTTCTTTAAATAGGTATCAAAACCAAAATGTGGGTTTTAATTACCAAAAGTAAATGTTTTATGTTATCCACCTACCTAGTACAAAATTATCCTTTCAATATGTCCTATATAATTAAATGCTAATAACGCTCCAGTGGTTCGCTAAAAGGCTAAAAGTGGTCCGCCAGTGGTCCTTCTCGCTAAAAGCGTATTTATAATAACATGTTATATTAGTAGTTACTATACGTACTCAATTTACACACATCATAACACAACTTACACAGATTCATCACATTTAATTAATATATAACTTACATAGGTAGTTTAGTAATACAACATCAGTAGGTACTGAATACTGATCTACTATTTAAGTTATGATTTATGGACAGTATTGAGTTAGGTATGACGATAAATTAATAGTTTGAGTTTGATTAAACTTTGATTACAGTATTATTATCTAACCTAAACTGTTCATTAAAATTTGTAATAAAATCGCGTTGTTTAAGTGTATAATTTTAAAAGTACTTCAGAAAATACACAAATATAGCAATATTATATTCAAAAATAATTAAAAATATTTCTCAAATACTAGTATAATAAATATATTTAAATTTTAAATAATATTTAATAATGTTTAACAAGATTGAAGATTGTTCAAGTTTTTTGTCAAAAATGTTCGTACTTAGATTGTGTTTGCAAGTTCATTTTAATAAAAAGACTAATTAATTTAATCATGGTTTGTCAAAAATAAATCAACTGATCACTATAAAACAGTTAAACTATTTTTTATATTATATTAGTATAACGACTATAACGGTTATAGCTCTAAAGTAGAATAATGTAGACAATATGATATCACATATTAAGAATTTTAAAATATCCGTTTCACTACGAATAACCTTTTTAGCACTTAATCCTTAACTTCACGATTTATTTATTGACCAATAATTGTTGTATTTTGTATAAACCATATGGAAGCATAAATCATAAAGATAATATATACCAATATATAAACTGTTTAGATGCAATAACAGTTTAGGAGAAAATATGTCGAAACGTGTATTCTGGCATGCAACCGAGGAAAACAAAAACTAAAAAGGAAATAAAAGTCATTATTATGTCTATATTTGTACAAGCTAGAACTCGTCATTGCATGTCCGAGACGACAGGGAAACGAGGTGTCGTGAGTGTGTCGTGTGTGTGTCGTGTGTGTGTGTGTGTGGAGGTCACACCGCAGGAAGTCCCCGCGGGCGTTAATACGCACGTTTATTATTTTCTTCTCTTGGCGAAATGATCGGAGGCTACGTTGGATGGAAAGGGTGTGGTGGTGTCGGGGAGTGTACGCGTGTCACCCACCCGCGTCTTTATTGGTCCCTACCACCCCTCGTCTGCCACTGCGGGCTACGTTTCCCCCTCTACAAATCCTTTTGACAGCTATAAAACCGGTGGCGTGGGGACGAGGGATTATCCCCCCTGTTCGTATATAGCCTTCGATCACAGCGGGCGCGGGTTTAATATTAAATTCTTCAGACTAGGACGGGCATTATAGAGGGAAGTGTGGGGTGGGGTTAAGGGTTTTGTATGGGAACCATTACAAATAACGCGGGAGCTTTAAGACGCCAGTGTATGCTGGGGAGAGGAGAATCTTCGGGGGAAAGTCGTTTCTTCCTTTTTTTCCCCTTTTTCTTTTTTCTTTTCTCTTTTTTCTCCCTTTACTCTATATGCGCACTCCCCTTTAGCTAAATGCTTTCTAGGTCTTGGCTTTTATATTTGCAACCGAAAGAGCTCAAGGGAAAATTCAGTTAGTGTATATTATATATATAGCATCGTCGTATCGCATCAGGGGGACGAACATATACCACCGAGACCGAATTGTCGATCTACCATTTATTTCTATTAATTATGTTAGTTAAACATTTATACAAGGACTTAGGGTATATATTAACTAATATGTAGTAACTATATATGTTTATTCATATTGACGGCCGTAAGTCCAAGATTAAATATTGAATTTTTTGTTTAATCTGGAACACTTGAGACGTATCACTAATTTGTCATCATTAGTAATATTTTGATTTTATATTTTAGAATTTATGCATATTGCATGTAAAATGAAAGTAAGTTATGTGGTACAACTGTTCAATATTTATATTTATTAGAACTCAGAACGTATAATATGTACTTCCTTAAAAATTTAAAAATATAACTAATTTCACTTAAATTTGTAGCGTAAGTTAAGTTTGTAAATTATTTCAAGTGTATATTTATAAAGAATTAATTACAAATTAATTTCAAAATACATTTGTCAACTTCATAAATCATAAAATTAATACAACTTACCTTGACCAAATATACCAAAATGCTGTTGTTGTAAAAACGATGGCATGGAATTTTGTTTTACAACTGCAGGAGATTGGCGTCGTATGTGAAAAGGCTCATGCATTTGTTGCTGAGGCTGTCGGTGGGATTCTTGTTGTTGAGTCGTTTCAAACCTTCCGGATACACCATCCTCGCAACCATCAGAACCTAAACAATTATTTTATAAAAAAAGGCATACGTCACATACGTTGTTTAAAAGTACTAAAAATGAAAAACAGTTTAAATAATAATTATAGAAATATAGTAGGTATATATTATTTTGTAAAATTGAAATAATAGGAGATATTATGTATTATTAATCATTATTCATTCTGTGCAATTAAATACATATATATATATTTTTTAATTTCAAGAACGGTTTTTATTCGTTGACAAAATAGTGAACACTAAAAAGGAAAGCCATTTCTAATACATTATAGTACGATAAAAAAAATATAACTGGCGGAAATATTGTCGGAAATGTGATTGGAATTTTACGATGTGATACATGATTCTTATTTCTTATCAATACTATATTATCTGTATTCTCTGTATTTTTGTTATAGGCGAATTTACTCTAAATTAACTCAAAAACATAAAAAAAAATATTTGCGTGAATGCGTTTTGTTTATACACGTGCATGGTGCGTCATCGTGCGTGGGCTATAGAGAGAAAACTAAAAGTGCGCTGATAGTTAGTCCTCTTAATAAATTTCTGTTACTAATCTATTGAGGTTAAGGTGAAGAGATGTCGACGCGTGGTGGTTATATTCCGGTCGCCATAGTTGGTACAACACTACCTACCTAAGAAGTTTTTCATTTTGTACCAATTCGTGTCGTCAGTTAATCCGACGTGGACAACGGAACAATGTTATTCTATGGTTTAAACATCCTGTAGTAAATAGGTCAGGTTATATTATCATTACAAATATTCGGTTAACCTAGATCTCACGTATGAACATAGGGTAGAAACTACAGTAAGACGGTGTGAGATGGATAATATATGTTATAATATATAACGTATATATAATTATGATTTATGACCGATGCATTGACGATCATGTACGATGTAGAACAAAGCATAATTAAAATGTAAATATTAATGAATATGTTTATGCTTTGTTAGTTACATGGTATAAAATGTTGAATTAAAAAAAACTAAACCAATGTCAATACATTAATATATGTGGTTACACACGTGAAGAACACTTTAAAAAAAGTTATTTAAACAAAAATAACAAAATTAGCTTAAAAAAATTATATTCTATGAGGCTTAAGACAGGCTTAACTCCTTAACCTTAATTTTTTTTAGAATTGTATCACTTATTTCACTTAATAAAATACTCTTACATAGACAGTTTAACTGAAATTCATAAATTATGGTAACACAATATATTTTTTATTTTAAATCCATAAGAAACATATACAAGAACAATCTATCGTGAAATGTATTGTATAACTGTGTAAGAACTGATATATGTGAGTATTGTATTTATGTACTTTTATAGGAACTTCAAATTTATGATTTTACTTTTAATTTTTATTATACATTTTATTTTCCCATGTACCATTTTCCTAATTTAGTTTTAAATATGCGTTCACATTAATATTTTCAGGAAGACAAATTATACTACGGTATAACTATTAAATGCGTCGTGTCATAATATGTTTGTCAAAACCTCGAAAGCAACATGAATTATAAACCAAGAATATAATTTCTGACTCCTGCCAATTACATGATAAGATGTTTGTGATGATTGCTGATCAAAACATATTTGAAGAACGTGCATTCATAAAACAACAGGATTAGATATACATTTTTACGTTCATACATGTATATCTTACAATAATAATTTATAATTTATATTTGTTAATACACATTTTCTATCTAATCACTCAGATTGTATTATAGGTACTTATCACTTCCAAAACATGAAGGTTATTAAAGCCTTATAATATCACATAAAGAATTATCGTCGTTATAAATGCATTCAAATTCACAGGTATTTACCGAATAATCATATTTAAAATTCAACAGCACTTTAAAATTAACTAGTTAATAATAAATCTTTATGACTAGAATTTTATATATTTTGTTATTTTTTGTTAATCGAGATTGATGTATATATTATACACTTTATTCAACGAATTGATAATTGTATTCAATTATTTGATTTTTGGGGAAATGTTCATATATAATATACATATAGTACATGTAGTGAACTAACTTAGAATTATAAAATTTGGAATATTTTTGTATGTTAGTAAATGAAGAAAAGTAATAAATAGATAGCCGAAAATAAATACAGGAGTGGGGTAGGAGGTTTCTTTGGCCTGCAAATCGACAGAGGGTGGAGCATCTTGGTTTCCTTGGTAACGCATACGACCCTTGTCTTATAGTTCACAGCAGTGGTGGTATAACATAGGCACTAAATTCCACATACATACCTAAAATTTCCGTTTGGAAGATTTTGAAAACTTAAAATTTTAAGTGTTAGAAAAAACGAACAGAACACATAATAGATGTATTATTATGAATTCATGTATACGTCACCACAGTATTTTAATAAAATATCGACCATATTAATGTCGATATGTAATAACTATTAAAATATTAATTATTATAGTTTATAGATAGATATTTATAAACAAATAAACATTAGGTACTACTGTACTAGTGTATATTATATAATATTGTGATACTCACTGTATTGTTCGTCTTTTATAGCTGATTGTAGAAGCCCACTCGAACTACACGAATTACCACTTTCACCTCCACTACAAATATTATTTCCATTAGTATTATTGGATGTGGCAATTAAACTGTTGCTATTAAGTTTTGCTTTTTTTTGGATCTTTTTCATTTTTGCTCTTTGATTTTGAAACCAAACCTAAAACATGAATAATTAATTTCGAACTTAAAGTATTCAAATCTAACTTAATTAGTTTAGTATTCATGACTCATCAAGAAACACAATTTAATTGTTTATATAATAGGCATCTGATATACCTACTAAATTTAGGTAGGTACCTAACAAATTAGTTGTTATGACTTAAGCCTAATAAATAGCCAATAATTCTCAATAGGTAATCGAATGATAAATTAATTGTGTATGACTTATAAAATATATTAAGTACTTAAAAAGTAAAACACAATACGAATATGGCTTATAATTAGGTATATTAAAACTGTATTATATTTATTTGATTAAACTGTTAGATTTAAATTGATATTTCTATACGACTATTTAATATATATTTTGCACTCAAAACTTAACAATGTGAGACAACAACAATCTCTTGAGAAAAATTGACAGCATGTATATTTGCATTATCTAATCTTGAATTTTACTTTTTACCATGTGAATAATTTAGAAAACTATAGTAATATGTTTTTTAGGAACATAAAGTAAAGTAATTTTAATTTATATTGTCGAGAAAAAATATGGTACTTATATATTTCAACACAACTAACGATGGACGGAATACACAAAATACAGAATACACAAAATAACTGAAATATACAAATCGACTTTCCAACAACTACCTACTGAACATTCCACCTATACAAACTCTAATATTAGGTTTGTATGAATAATTGTCGAGTATTCCAAAATTAGAATACAACATTAGTTTTAAAAGTCATGTTATATGAATATGTTTAAAACTTAAATTCTAGTCAAAGAGTATTTTTATCAATTAATATTCGTTAATCGTTATATGTATAATAATTAAATTTTACTGTTCAAACCTCAAACCTTAAATAATAAAAAAATACTAAATAATATTTTGTTATATATAGTATCAGTTTATCAATATTGAATTAATGCAGAAAAAACAATTTATCCGCTGTAGGTATACTAGATTATTTAAGTGACCCATTGAGTATAGGTCACTAAAGTGGATGTGTTAAATTTGAATTTAGAGTCAAATAATTGCATACGAAACGATTCTGTGCAAAGGTTGATCGATCGATATTTTTTTATATTTTTATTTCATGTTATATTAGGTATATTTTTGTAATTTGATAAGTATAACTCAATTCCGACATATACCTATTTACCGTGCAGAATGAGGATTAGTCGTATAAATAACTTAAAATGAGTTTAAATAATTTCATTGTGTATTTAGAAACTAAAAATATACGCAATTGTGAAAAGTTTAAAATCTCTGTGGTTAATATTTTTTGAATTCCAAAAAATATAACAAAAATGGTTCAAAAAAAATCATAACTTTTTTTTTTTAATATCCAAGTTAGTCAAGATTTTAACAGCAAAAATTAATAAAAAAAATGATGCTAATATATTTTTGATATTTTTTAGCCACTGTAAGATCAATTTATACCTGAGAAACCATTGTATTACATTGTTAAGCTCATGGCCGAGAAACCAAAATGATTACAACATAAACAAAAAAAAAGTCAAATTAAAAGTTGAACGTTTCAAATGTTTACAAATAACTGACAAAGAAACAAAATATATTTTGAAAATTATTTCATGTCTAGAAAAAGTTATGTTGGTAATCATAATGTTAAGTTTCTATAGGTACGGTTATTTCTTTTTATATTAAAAGGACTACACAAATCCATAATCTAATCTTATTGTCGATAGCTGGTGTTATGTAAATATATTTACTACCTATTTACTGTTGTTTTTTAGGATTTTTCTTTATATTAAGAAAAAATACAAATCATTGTATGTAATTTTACATTAATAGTACATTTATTTATTCTATTTTAAATAGGTACTAAAAAAGTAAAATATATAATATTATAACACGAATACACGATTGGTAAAGGATTGTTTTCACATTCTAAACGTACATATTTTGTTCTCCGTCCTCTTCATTTTTTGTAATTTAAATTCTGCTAACCTTTATAGATAGGTGCACGAACATAGAATCCATTACAAATTTACAAATAAAATAATATATTATGTATATAATCGTTTTTTAAATAAAATTATTAGTAGCTTTCTGATCCAATATATAACTGCGCACAGAAGTACTGGATCTAATAACCAATTCAAATTACAAACGTCCTTTCCAAACGATTAATCACAGCGAATGGGGGAGTAAAAAATATGAGTGTCTAATACAGACATCACTATTCCAGTTTCTTATTTTATATATTTAACGTAGACCCTTTAACACATGTAAAGACAAACCTGGACAATGCGAACACTTAAGCCAGTATCGTGCGCGAGACCTTCTCTAACTTTTCGACATGGTTTCGGGCTAAGTTCAAATGATGCTTTAAACGCCCGTCGTTGTTGAGTAGTGAGTATCGTTCTGGGACGTTTAGGTCCACGGCGACCATCGTGGTTATAACTCCAGTCTCCTGTAATCATATTTCATACATACAAATATAGTAAGAACTTAGGAACGTGTATTTCTTTTCTATTTCTATTATATAATAATATAATTCAAATCTGGATAAAATAATAAGTAAAAATTAAAAGGGTAAAATATATATTATATAAAAACGAAATTGATGATAGAAGAATCCATTGGTCTAACTATAAATTTCAGAATTATAATTTAAAAATTGTGATTGCCAGCAGAGATGGATCCTTTGTTATATAAATTGTAGGTATATAGTAATCTTCAACCTAGTATCTTACCTATTTTAATATTACAGATGAAAATTACTTTTAATATTATTTGATAAGAATTACGTCAAAATGATTTAATTCAAAGAATAGGGTTTTATTTAGACCATTATTTTGATAACAAATTAAAAAAATATTAGGAATATTATATGAATGATTAAGGTATAATTAAAATTTTAAAATTCAAACCATTCGACTAATGTCTTTTTTAATACTAAAAAAAAAATAAACAAACCTGTGTTTCGGTTAATTTCGTCTCGCATCATGTTCACCTCTTTCTCATAATCTGGACGACAAAATAGTTGAGAGTGCTTGATTACATACTGATCACCAGTGCATAGACGTATACCGCACACTACACAAACAAAACACTGTTCATGGAAAACGCACTCGCCGGCTCGCATTACTAATTCACCAGCAGCGATATGATCACCACAACTGCCACAACTACGGTATACGCACCTAAAACGGAAATTAAATTAATTTGATTTACATTTTATAATAAAAATAAGTACCTATTATAATTTAACTTTTGTTGAGGACTGACTACTGAGGAGTCTTGGTTGTGTCTGTGAACACCGGTTTGTTTTATTGGTCCAATTCATTCGCTACAGTGTAAAAAAAAATCACTTCGCAATAAATAAAACCATAATTTATCTTTATCGGCTATGTATAATATAAAATTTCAGTGAAAAGCTCATTTTGTATATACGTTTTTGAGGATAATGCATGTATAGCTTAAATTATTTTAGGACTTTGATAGGTCATTGTTATTTTAAAAATACTTTTAATGTTTTATTTGTTTCATTATTATTTAAAAGTGTATACATAGATCATATATCATAGATCATTTCTTTGTCATAAAGTTTATGAAATTCTATAAACCCCTTATCAGTTATCATAACTACAATTTCTTTTAATGACGAGTAAAACATTAGGTTTTATGCAGTTGCCAGTTATAATAATATTATCTTCATGGTTTTATTTATTTCGAAATAATTTTAATATTTTGCGTTCGAGAAAACAAACAAACGGGTTCTTCTCAAACAAAGCATATTATGGCGTATCTTTGAGCAAACATACTTGAACTCAAAATGGTTAATTGTTTTTTTATTTTATCGTTATACTTTAGAGTTTAGATTGTATTTTTTGGTATCAGTTCGATGCGTAGCACTAAATATTGTCGTATAGAAAAAGTTATGATATTATGGGATTGAGAATGATTGTTTTCTGTACCTACATATCATACACCTAACCTATTAATAGTACCTACCTATACTAAAGTGTATTGATAGAGAATATGAAAACAAATTATAATTTTGAGTAGTCTGATTCAAAATGACTCAACGTAGTTTTCAGATTTAGATCATAGGCCCGCCAAAATTAATTCAAACATTTTGAAAAAGCGCAAGCTCGATTTTTTGGAAACATTAATTAAAACAATTTAAAAAGCTGACATTAACTCTTTAGTATAATTTATAGTGAATTACAATTGGGTTCCAGAATCCTTTATAACTGAACGATAGGTTTGTTTGAAACTGAGTTGTTATGAATAAATTCCTAAATATATTGTGTATTTGTGAGTAGATAAGTAGAAAATCACCTCAACGATTTTCCTTAAAAGAATTCCACACCCGCCTGTGCGGTCGTCGCCTCACGAATGTACAACATAGCAAATTTCTGTCCAGTCGTTCCAATTTTGTGAAATAATGATTATTAATACTTAAGTTGTACCTATTATCCTACTTAAGTGAATAAACATTATTTGTGTTTTATCATAGGTTTTTTGTACTATTAAATTTCTAATCAAATTTTAAGAATTTTTAATTTGTCATATTTTATAAACTTATAACTTGCTTGAAAATTAAAATATCCAATAGGCAATAGCTCATATATTGTTCTTACTTTTAGGCTCTAGTTTGAAAATAAGTCAATTCACTCTATTATTAAAGCTTATTCAAAATTGGAAGTATAATGTTCATAAGACAGAAACAACACATGCATGTGTGACGTCCTCATTACATTGATAAATACCAGAGGTGTTTTATTAATAATAAAATTATTTTATCGGAAAGGCTGTTAGGTACATAATAGGTTCAACGGAAACCTAAGCTTTCGAAGAAAACCTGGTGCCCTATATACAACACAACTAGAATTAATTGTTATGCCGGTATTTATAGCTTATAACTTATAAGTAATAACAGCCATAAGTAATAATGCCACTTATTGTTCGTCTATTGGTCACTAAATTAAAAAGGAATTTGGTTGAAATGTGAAAGCACACAATTGTAAAGTGTAAAATTACCAACATATAAATGCACATTTCAACCAAATTCCTTTTAATTTAGTGACCAATAGTCGAACAATAAGTGGGATTATTACTTACTGCTCTTATAATGTATATATTTCGATATTATAAGTTACAACTAACTAGCTTATAACTAGTATTGTCCGGGTGCGAATATAGGAGCATATCTCGGTTTGAGTGTCTCTCAGTTTTAGTACCTATACCTCATTTTACGGGCAAGTCGTAGAATAGATTTAGCACTTGGTATATTTTTAAACTATGTACTTTCTAAACTTTTCTAATATCTTTAAAAACAATATCGGAGATTTTAGTGAAAATCAATCGAGTAGCTTATGAATATATAAGCTATAAACATACATTTGGTTTTAAGATATAGTTTCTTTAATCGAGGCCATGTAAACAGGACGATTTGATGCATGCTACCATACCTGCCCGAGTAACCAATGGCAACCATTTATATACAAAAAAAAAATACAAATTTCTATTATTACTTCTATAATCTGAAACTAATGGCACTCAAGTATAAACAAAAGCAAGCAGCATACTCATTATACTCACCCCTCATTTGTTAATTTAGTAATGAATTTATTCAAATTCTGATTTTTGGAATTTCGAAATATACCTTAAGACCATTTTTTTCAAATTACTATTCTAGGCATCGTACTATTATCTGTTCTGTTTAAGGAGTGTCAAACTCTGTTTTTCTCATGAGAATCCCTTTCCCTACTTTTAACTGTCAATTATTTATTGAATAATTTTTTTGAACATTTTTAAATATCAAATTCTAAATTTGAACGAGTAGATTTTCAGTTGTTACAATATTTATCTAAGGACAATAGTCTTCAAAAATGGTTTTACAAAAATATAAAATATATGTAATATTACATTTAGTATTCATTATACTTGGAATTTAATTACAAATTATTTATGTTGATAGAATAGTACTGATCATTAAAATCTTCAAGGCCCCCCATAATCTTCCAAACCTATTAAAATAGACTATTGTAGATTAATATGAATTAATTCAGATATTTTTTAACGCTTTAATAACAAGATTTATCTATAGGTATATCAAAGATAGGTATGTGTCTACCAAGCATTTTTTCTATAATATTTTATCTACAAAATACAAAATAGAAAATAGCAATATATAGTTTCCATTATTGCAGAATATATACCGGAATTTCATTTTCCCAACCATTATTTTTTACTGCACACACATTTCCTATTTGTTTAACCTCAGGCTGCTTAAAGCTTATCATAATAATCTGTATGAGTGTACGTAGGTACTGTGTGTGTATAACGTGTATATCTATATTATATATTATATATATATAGATAGATAAATAGATATAGAAGTGTGTGTACCGTATGTGTGTATGTATACATACAAGTTGTGTCGTTTGATAGGCTTTATAGAAAGCTACAAACATATACCGAGTATACAATATACATAATACATATTACATATAAATACAAATATGTACCTATACATGCACGCGTGAACACATATATAGGACTGACGGTGCTGTAGAGCTATAAAAACAAACCGCCTAATAGACGTATATATATCGGTGGAAGGGGTCCCAAAAAGCAGTCAAAAGTATAGTCGGTGCAACATATTGTTTTTATACATCGCATCATCGCGGATCCCTCCCCCTTCATCCGCTCGACGACACTTGCATTATATTTATACGACGTGACGTTTTCACGGTTGTTACGGTAACGGTGGGGGCGATCCATAGAGAGAGAGAAGGACAATATGTTACAAACAAGTTCTATACTGTCATCCCTCTTTTTTCCCCTCCGATCTAAAGGCACAAATCGCTGTGACCGTCTAATATCTGCACCTGCTCACCCCCTACTTCTTTTTTTTCGGTGACGTAAGACGTATGCGTGCACGTGTTACCGCAAAATTCAAGAATAAAATAAAAACGATTTATTTGCACACTCAAACTTAAATGTGGGTGTGTGTTATATTTATATTTTTTTCTTTATGATTTTATCACCGAAACAAACGGCTCCTCCCTTTTTAAGACCGTAAAGAAAAGAAACCGAAAACTTTTAGCCACAAACGGCGCCCGCCAATAAAATAAAGAAAAGAAAAGAAAAACTATCAATGCAGCATGTTTTTTTATATTGACAGTTAGGTTAAACCTCCCCACACACATAGATAAATTATATTTATATATCTATATATAATATTATATGATATAAATTATATGTGGATGTGTGTATAGAAATTATTAATAAACTAACGGCTTAATATAATTTTAGTCTTAAACATTTAAATAAATTAATAATATTTAGAATATAATTTAGATTAAATCTGTCATAATGATAACTAAGAATAACTAGTAAGAAAATATGAAAAAACTCTATTTAAAATTTTAAAGTTATTAAATTTCATTACTTATTCATGACTCTATAGTAATAATAGTAACTTGATATTTCATTGGGGGCACAAAACATAAAGGCTTATAAAGTTAAATTAAGCATAATATAGACCTATATGATAAATATTAACATCTACCGAGATTTCCTGCACAACATAGAATATCCAAAAACCAAATTTAGAAGGAACTAGAAAGTAACGACTTTTGAATGTGTAACTAACGTGACATGCTATGTTTATTTATATCGTGACTTATAAATACATTTTTAAGATTTAATTCTCATTTTTGAGAGGGTGATCCAATGTTACATTCTATTTCTACCCCTATATCCAGAACAGTTTAATTCTGATCTTCTATACATAATAAATTAAACTGGCGAAGTAAATATTAAAATAAAATATATTATTTTTTTTATAATAACAAAACTTGCTGCTAGGTACTATGCTGAAATAATTTCATAAAATTAGCTGCTATAGGTACTATTATAATTTATGAACTAACTAAAAGTAAGACCTGAAAAATGAAATAACTTTTGTTCTAACCAATATTTAAAAAAAATGTTTTTACAACAATTTTGACTGTAAAAACGTTTATTTAAGTTATGTTGTTTATTTTTGAATAAAAGTTATAATTTTTTTTTAATTTATTACTTTTCAAATAAATTAAATATTTTAAAAAATAAATTATATGACTTAAATAAATGTTTCATCAAATTCTTCTATAAACAGAATTACAAATTGGCTATTTTAAAGTTTTCAAAAAAGATTTAAACCACATTTAAAATTTTCATTTTCAGTATTAAAAAAAAATATATAAATTATACCTACGAATAATTTTCAAACAGAGTTCAAAGGCATCTCCTCAATATTATATAATTTTTTTGCACATATTGAATATTGCTAATTATAAA
Organism: Nasonovia ribisnigri; assembly: GCA_027563435.1. Classification (NCBI taxonomy): domain Eukaryota; kingdom Metazoa; phylum Arthropoda; class Insecta; order Hemiptera; family Aphididae; genus Nasonovia; species Nasonovia ribisnigri. The sequence goes on from JANEHU010000048.1 coordinate 628,530, forward strand.
TATTATTACCTATTTGGCTATTTAACTATATCATATACATTTTATACTCGCATTTTCGTTTTCCATGTAAAATTAATTTTGAAAAAAAAATAGTAAAACAATATTTTCTGCATCCATATATATCATGTATCATGTATGGTGTAGATATAATAGTACAAACAGTGGCCAATATATGTAAACGGGTTTAATGAAATTCATACAGCACCCTAGACGTCGAAAGGTCGTATTTATTAATTCGCGTTACGTCAAAAAGGGGTGGAAATCATACGAATCTCAATACAGTATATTATTTATGCTCACATATACCCTCCGCATATGGTTCTACGTATTACGCGCGCGACTGTACCTCTCTGTCTTCCTCTAATGGCAATTCAATGATTATAAATGCCTCGCTAGCCATTCCCTGTCAGCCGTTTATTAGCATAAAATATATATATCACCACCGTATATGTATATACATTTTTTCCTTACTTTATTTCCCCTCCGCATATATCGTTTCGATAGTAAAATAATAAAAAAAAAAAAAATGAAAAACAATGAGTTCTGCGGTAGCCGAATGTATTGTGACGACAGAGGGGGAGGAGAACGTGACTTCGATTGCGGGAATCCGTTTATATATTTATATATACATTTTTATCGCTCCCTTACTATTTATAGGGATTGAAAAAACACGTGTTTCCCGCAAGGAGGGTTAACGGGGGCGTTCGCGGACACTGTATGTAGGTATATATATATATATTATGGTAGTGCTACGTCATCGAAACGCAATTCATGGAATTACAGCGTGTAATTGCGTAATTGATCGTTTTTGGATTGACGTTAACGAGACGACAGACAAACTGGCCGAGTGGTTATAGGGACATAAATATTCGACTCATTGATCTGTTAACTAAATTTCCTAAACCAAGTTTTATATACATTTCACAATACACTATTTGAAATATATAAAACATGCAACAATCATTTTATGTAGGTATAATACCTAATACTTAATATCTAATACGTTTGAAAAAAAAGTAATACATTTTACGTTATGGAATTTTACACAAGTAAGTCAGCCACCTTGAATGGACAAATTTTGTGTTTAAAATAAATAATAACTTTTAAAATCAATATTCAATACCAAATGAAAAAAAAACTTACAGTAAATCGTATTGTTTTTAAATTATTACTCTCGGCCTACTAATAATTTGTAAAACTAGAAACCACTAATTCAAAAATAATTTCATTATAGTTAATCAGAATTCATGTAATTATGTACCTACCATAATAATTTACTATAAAAAGAGTTATAGACTTATAGATACCTACAATTTTGATTTAAAAGATCGTTAACTAAATTTACAGAAATGATGTATGTATATAATAAGATCCATTTCTATTCGCAAAGCAATCAGTGAATTAACACATATCAATATAATATTATCATCAACTATGATTTAAGGCATATATCTACATGCGAGTATGCATCCACTATATTTCAGGTTGTCAGCATATAATTATTGCAAATTTCCACCTCTATATTCTCTCTATAAATCTATATAATTATAAATGTATACGACCAAAGAATAATATTTAAAAAAAATATTTATTTCAATTATTTTAATATACTTCCGTTATTATTTTTTTATGTAAAAGACCTATCTAAAATATGTATAAACAGGCTTTAGAGTATATTCAAATATGATTAATGACTGAAAATATAAACACCATCAATTTAATGACATAAAGTATCACGACAACCTTTGGAAATGTTTGAAACATTACCAAAATGAACAACCGAATTGAACAAACATGTAAAAAGATTTTAGTCATATTTCATGACGCGTAGACATTCAAGAAAAATGACGTTTTTGGTTGAGAAATGCAATAATTTATTTTTTTGTTTAGAATGCCAGAATATTACACTATATATATATAGTGGTGTTTTTTAAGTTTTTTGTAAGTAATATAAAACTATTAAGCCTATTACAACTTATTATCATCAATTTCTAAAACAAATTTATCGTTTTAATAGTTAAAAAGGAAACTCAAAAACATAAATAATCAATTAGTATAACTAATATTATGACAGATGCACATATGGAATACTAGGGGTGATTAGCATCAGGTTTAAAATATGTACACACGTGAAGTACATTTTTGAATTTTTATTCAAAAATTATTTTTGACATAAATTATCTTCATAAAAATATATAAATAACAAATATTCATTATGAAATTGAATTATATATAAGTATAAATAATTATATTTTGTATATTATTAAAAATTGTAGGTAGCGCAGTTGACCGCAACCCGCAAGAAAAAAAAGTTTAACAATATTATTATTTGTAGTTTGTAAAATTATTAAATTTTCTATAATTCTAACCTTAAACACTGATAAAAATCATTTTGATGAAATTGGAATTTTGTTTTGATGAACATTCATTGATACCTTACTAAAGTAGTTATTAGTTACATATACCTATATATAATATATAATATACATGGCAGTTGGATTGCTTGCCTAATTCGAAAAGTCGCCTATTAATGAAACTTTATGATTAGGTAGTTAGTTTGATTAATTTGATTAGTGCCTACCTATAGGTAACGACATTATTACGTTTTAACGTTCATCAGTGTCTAGCTAGGATAAATCAGCAGACAATTTTCAGTAATAAGAGAATTATACAGTGATTGTGTTAATGAGAGTGGAGCTAGGTTTGATGACATTTTGAACTAATAGCAGACAAGTCTTTGTGGATACGTGGAGTGTATGATTTAAAACATAGGTATATAGAACGGTGCATAAGTAATTTTGTGGAGGAATTTAGATTACTGTTTGAATACAGTTAAATGTTTGAGTGCTTCAGTACTTGGCTGATTCCCAAACAAATGAAACTAACTAAAAATAAAACACATAATAATTGTAAGCCCAATACATTCCCCGCATTAGAATATCAAAATACAAATTATATGTATGGACTTTATTATACGTATCATAGAGTAAAGAATAAAGTAAAGTAAAGTATACCTAATAATAGTGCGAATATGATATATTATGTCAATTTTATAGACATTACATCATTATACAACGATAAAAGTTGCAAGTTATAGCTATGTTTCTGATTTTTGGAATTTTTTAGGATATTTTATAATACTTTTTTCCTTTTTTTTTTAATATTTTATACAATCTGAACAACTTTATTTACAATAAGAATATGTGCTAAAATAAACATGAGATGAGTTACATGAAAAAATAAGTTACCAAGCGGTTACACTTAAATACTTCAATTTTTAAAATTAAACACGTGTCATGTAATGATACAAACTTCTTTAAAAACCAACCTTTTATACTGTAAATTGTTTAGGCTATCGGAGTTCGCTATTTATTAAGGGGCAACAATTCGGACAACTTTTAGTTACATTGCGTGAAAATGCAATAAGCTGAACGGAATAATTAAATCAATCCATTTCAACTATCAAAAAAGACTTTACAGGAAATACGACCACACCTGCCTCGTAAAAAAGTTAGATAGAGATTTTTTTTTGTAGGAAGTAAACTTTATTTGTGTATTATGGGATTCTAATTTTTTATTAACTTTAAATAACGTCAGAAAAACCCACTCCAAAAATTGTTACGAAAAACGTAAAATAAACTTTTTTTTAAATTGGATTCGAATCTGATCTGCGTAAAGTCTTCAACTTCCAAAAAAATTAAAAAAATAGTCATCAAAATATGACTATGAGGTGTTTGTGAAAGTTTTTCCTGTGAGGAAAGTTTTACTATACCTACTAAATACTTGTCGGTTCGACATCCGTGAGTAGCAGATTTTTTGAGTATGCTTTGATGTAGATTGTAGAATGTAAAACTAGGAAATTTGACACCCGATACATTGTATATGATGACACCCAACAATAGTACAATTGACACCCGCTGATAGGACAATTGACACGAACATAAATGCATATAATATAATAAACATAATATTCAAATTTATAGTTTGATTACATATGATACGTTTTTTTTAAAAACTAATAATTTCTATATTTTTGGAAAGCAAGAAGTTTTACACATATTTTTAAGCCTTTCTTCTTTTGTTTTAATCTTACAATTTATTTAAATACCTGTGTTTAGTTTTAAAATCTCTATTGAGGTTATGGAATTCACCATCTACAAAGCTTCAGTAAGTATATATATATGGATGCTTAAATCTAATTAAGTGTTGGAACTTAATGTTCCTACCTTCTGATATATTATTAGTCCTACTATATCCTAATTTTGTTGCATTGTGCACGTTCCACATTATGGAGCAAACATAAATTGGCTCCTTTTGAAGCACATAACTTTATTGTTAATTAACTAGTACCATTTTGCCATTGGCAATATGCCCCATTAACATATGTTACATCGAAGTATATTAAAATATCATCCATATCATTATCATATGAAAAAATATCATGTAACAATCGAATTCCTTTAAAAAAATATATTTAAATTAAAAATAATATATGTATATATAGTACTTTTTTTAATAATGTAAAGTGATAAAAAGGCCAATGCATTGATCATTCGTACTGAACAACGGACTTCTTTTTCTTTTCTATATTTTGTTGCCAAACCAAGATTTTGGACTTTACGCCACACACTTTGACTTAGATGGTCATAGCACAAATGTATGGAAACGCTGTCTCCAAAACTATCTTTAATCGCTTTTACTGTGCTAGCATCGTAACTTTGAAAATGTTCTAGAGTTGTGGTGTTAGCAGCACAAAAGTAAAAAGGCTCTACTGTCCAAAATAATGTCCAACAAATATCCAGAGTGGTCCTACAGTGTCCAACAAATCAAGGTGGACATTTTTTATAGGGGTCAAATTTCGCTAACTTAAAGTTGTGCTGTTGGAGTATAGTTGGTAGCACAAAAGTGTCTAAAGGTCTAACGGCAAAAATATAGTCCAACAAAGTCTAGGGGTACTCCAACATTATCCAACAAGTTTGTTGGATGTATTAGATATGTGTCTGTCATAGTTGTGGTGCCAACTTTATGAGGGTAAGAAATTGTGGGTTATGAATTGTCTAGGATTCTCCTTAAATTAATTTTTATATTATTTTCATTTGGCATCAAATAAGCAGCTTCGTCTGTTAATTTGGTAATTTCTTTTGCGTAAACTTTAGAAGGAATATCAAAATTGATTATAATATTTTCTTTCATCGCATTTAAGACACGACATACTTCAGCTTTGGCAGAATCAGGATTATGAGAATATTTATGATATTTTAAAATTTTGGTTTTGGATAAATTTGTCGTTACACTACCTTTACAATGTTCCTTTCGTTGAACACAAGTATATCTAAGACCATCACCCACTTTTTTTTGAAAAACATAAATGTAATCATTAATTATTAATTTTGTATTAATGATTTCAATTTCATCTATTGAACATTCTCAGTTTACATTGTATAAATTACTTTTAAATTAAACTGTTAAAGTGGTTGGATAACCAACAGACTACAGAGTAGGTACAGACACTAACTAGTAACTGATAAGTAATAACTTTAAATTATAGGTAGTAGGTACCTAACCTACTCGTGGTTATCGTAATCGTAATCGCTCGGTGTCTAAAAATATCGGATGCAGAAAGTCAGATGTCGACAAAACCGTCGGGTATCAATAATTGTCCGAATACAGTATAATGTAGATATATATCTAAAATCGAAATCGAAACTCGATCAAATAGTTTCTAAGTTATTCAAATAAAATATGTATCATGGATAATCGTCCTTAATAATGGTCAAGCGTCAAATATAAAATAGATATAAGGTATGCCTAATACCTTTTATAGTACTTGCTGGTTATAATATTTTAACTAGTAGTTTTTTTTCACATTTTCAGGGCAAGTTTTTCTCGGGCTACGAAATTTACCCGTTTTGTCTCTCGAGTACTACCATCCGGCATCCAGTCTTGCAGACGGTGAACATAATATAACATATTTCAACTCATTATGTGTGATATTATTTTCGACTGCGGCCATCCAAATCCGCGGGCGTGCCGGTCTATTATCGTGGACCGTAGATTGGGGTGCCCGAGTGGGTGATGTATACATAGTTGTATTATTTCGTGACCGCGACGACCTCCGACGTCGCGCTGCGCTATTTTATATGTATAATAATATAAAACCATATAATTAATACACATCACATCGTCACCCCACCGTCTGCGGTGGCGTAGTCTCAACGACGACGACGAAGTAAATGAAGTCAGCTCAGCCGTAAATTTAATAAACGCGATCTGGGACGGCGGTGGTGACGATGGCGATGAGGTATTAGTAGCGCCACGAGGCCCACCCGGAAGCCGACGCCACGCGATAGCCATAAACGTCGCGACCTAACGCCCTTACTGGCGGCGTGTGCGTGCGAGATTTCAGCCTTCGGATCCGTCGCGCGTGCGAATCAATCGCACATAATATTATTAAGCCACCGCACACGACACGGTGACGCGTCGTAGTCGTCATTTCATGGTTTATATAATATGTATATAATAATAATAGTCGCAAACAGGAGGAACCGTTCCTGTCGGATCCCTTATTCTTCTTTATAATTCGTGTGTTAAATATAAAATACATTAATAATATATCATACGCCACCACGAAATCGATATGGTGATATAATTATTACCGGGTAATATTATGCGTATTATATCTGGGTGGTTTAGTGCAGGCGGCCGTGGTTATGCACGTCGAGTCACCACCCCCCGGCCCCTCTCACCGTGCCAATTTCAATGCTTTTTATTATTATTTTTTTTTTAATTATAATATTCTTACTGCACATAATGCCCGTGAGCTTAGTGATCGAAGCGTAGACTCGGCGAGTTCACATCACTCCACTTTTTTTCATTCATATATTTCATCCCCCACTGCAATTTCAGAACCATTTGACGATTTATTTAAGAACGCCATCCTCTGAATATTAAATTTACGAAATTTTATTATGTGGACGTCTTGTATAATATATACCTTTTAATCATGCCTGTTAGCTTCAAAATGCTATCTAACGTTTCATACATTTATGCGTGTAAGCGGTGTATTGAAAATATAGTTTTATAAAATTAAGTAGGTAGATGTGTAGATTGATAGCTATTAAGATTAAAGGTAATATCTTAGCTCCTGCTTAATGTAATGGTATGAATACATTAATATAGATACTTAAATACCAAAATTGTCAGTGATAAGCTTAATCTCACCTATTCTTTTTTAACTTTGGACACAATAATATATATTATATATTGACTGCTACACCACTACCTCGTATACTGTATAGTCACTAGGTAGATAGTACTATTAAAACATCCAATAAACTATTTATGAGACTTGATTTTTTTATCCAACATTTAGGGTTCTTATGGGAAAAATGTCTACTGTCATGTGGTAACTGTATGGTGGTTTTTCCAATAATAATACCAAAAAAGATAAAGTATTAATGTGCAGGTCATTTCTTTTCTGGTTGACCTATTTTTGTAGTTCTTGTACATTTCTACTTTGTGCTCTTTGTTTTTCTACATTTTGTTATTATTTTGAATCATCCAAGTAATTTTTTTAAATAATATTTAGGTAAAACAATTTGTTATTCCAAACAGGTAACGACAACCAAAAATAGTCTTAGTGAGTAGTAGATAGTTTCATAATATACTTGTCTATTAAAAATATTAAAAGCTATTGGTTATGGAAATGTAAAAATAATTTTATTTTTTCCTCGTAATATCATTGACTGCAAAATTATAGGAAACCGTTGCTTGAATAGGAGAACTCCGTAACATTTTATGTTTTTATAGTAATATTATTAAATATACGACATCGATTGTGCGCTATGTGTTAACGTTGTAGTATTTGTCCATAATTAATTTTCTGAAACGTTCCATGAACAGGCTCCGGTAATTTTTATATAAAACTTTTGACGTGTTCAATGGGATGTATGAATGAAAGCTAAATCAGCACGATACAGAACTTTATTATTATAACGTCACGTAAATCGCAATAACTACATATAGGTATATAGGCTAGGTTAGGTTATGTTAGGAATTTTAAAAAACCCAAATTAGTACTATGGGGTGAACTTCACAGACTAGGATGCAGTATAAAGCCGTAGGTAGTGGATATTATTATTTACGTTGTATAATATAAATATAATATATACACATATTATATATTATGTGATCGAGCCGGATGTTATAGTCATATTGGAGCGGGCACAAAGCGGGCAGGACGAAAGCGATTTTTTTAATATGACGTAAATAAAAAATACATACGTATTTTTTTCATGAAAAAAATAACAAAACAATAATTCGGGAAAAATGCATTTGGTGTGCGGTGTTTAGCAGGAGGGAGTGTATTCACCAGCCTCTGCCCTCTGGTTAGGTGACAGCATGCGCACTGTGCGGGGCGAAGTCCACAGGCCGTACATCGATTTGTGCCAAACTGTCGCAAGTGTTTGCCCTACGATCGGATGTACGGCGTGCAACAATTCAAAAACACCGGCTATATATTATTATGATATTATCATCATTATGATAACAGATAAAATATAGTAAGCCAGGTACTTATATGGTTAGATCATGAATGAACCACGATATGGTGGTTTGGAACGGATCTGTGCAGCCAGTTTTCTGGTCTGTTCGGAAAGTAAATATATACCATGCGTCTATGCCATTATGTTAAACTTTGAACAAAATAAGTGCGTGGCTCCTCTAATCACTAAATTATAGAAATTTGATCGTTAATTGCAATCGTTTTTGAAATATCAAAATATATATAATTTAGATACACATCTTAAGTACCTAGGTATACAGCAGTAAAATTAATGTTTTTGAATCCGCTTTCTTTATGTAGTTTAATTCTTTGATATTTGTCTTTTTAAAACTTAATGTGAAAATAAATTAAGAATATCATTCTCTTAAAATATTGATTATTTTCAGTTTGACAGTATTTTCTTTTACTCATAGGTTAAATAATTACAATAAACCATGATTTCACTTTCATTTTAATCAATCATTATACTCATTAAACTATTATAAGTAATAGATATATACATTATAACTTTTACAAATATATATATTTTTAGCAAAATAGTTAGGTACCGTAACTTCTTTTATTCAAGAGTCTAATAAACACGTATGAGTTCTCAACACTACATTTAAAATCATCTATAATATATACCTCCAGTTTATTAATACCAGATACAATAAATTTGCTATATTAATCAACCATCGTGTGCACTTTGAAATTCCGTTTAGTTGATGTCATTAGGATTGCCCTGATTTTAGATATTTGAGAGATTTTACTATTTGTTTTCATTTTTAAACTAATATTAATATTACTATTTATATTTTAAATATTAGTTATGTAATTACTATGTCTTCGTATTTTTTTAAATATTGATCCACATTTACATAAATAGGTAGGTACCATAATATTTTTAGTGTGTATCAGTTTGGTGTAGTAAAGCAGTTTCGAGAAATACGTCCTATATCTATTATGGTTTTTAAAAATTATTATTTATCAATTAAAATACTAATTACCTACTCTGGAAACAGATGTTTGGATCATTGTAACAAAAAAATACCCAAGTCGTAATAAATTACCTAAGTATAATATGCTTTTTTATTTGCTACTCACTTGTCGTAATCCTGACGGCAGTATAGTTTTGCGTTCCACACAAAACATGACCGATCTAGCTTCAACGCACATGTTGTGCATTTAAGGCACCGTTCGTGGTAAGATCGACCGGAAACACGCATAATATACCTATCTGCAATTGTGCACTCACATTTAGCACACACGGTAGACACTCCCGCCGGTTCTGACTGATCGTCTCCATAAATTGGTTCCATTTTCAGTTTGACTACGCCTAAAGCTGTCTTCATCTCGATTCCTTTGAAAAACGTACAAAAACACCAATATATAAATATACACCAGTAACAACTAATTGAATATCTTCAGTTAAGGAAATTTACCACGACTGAGTAACCTACTTAAGTAAGTTTAGATACCAAATTCAGTGTCGTAACTAGAAAAAAAATACGGGGGGGGGGTGAAATATTATAATATAATATGTACATAAGATAAAATCCAGCATGGTTAATAATATTACATAAATAATGTACATATATATATATACAGTATACATTTCTCAATTATTATAAATCACAAGAAATAAAATAATTAAACGTCATAATATTATGAATAAAAAAACAAACAAAAAATACTATAGGTTAATTTTGAGTCTTCGTTTTTAAGTTTTAGCCATTTCATCAATTATTATCAATGGATCAACATGAATATCATGGTGTATATTGTGGACTGCCAATCCATTTAGTCTCATTTGACCAGTAGTATTTCTGAGATAATTTTTAAGTCGACGCAAGGATGAAAAAGACCTCTCTAAAGTAGCTGTTGTAACTGATAGCTTAATTAATATTTGCAATAACTTTGAGATTATAGGAAAAAATTTAAGATTACAATGGAAAAATAGTTCTGTTATTTTTTAACTCAAATTCATTGATTTGAATGCGCAACTGTTATACCACAGTTTAAGTTCACCATAACCCACTTCTAAACTAGTCAAATTGTTGCTATTACTGATACTTATACTCTGCAGTATAAAAATTGAATATAATTTTGAAGTCCTCAAAAGTTATTTCAAATATTTGTTTGCTGGTCTTAAGTAATATAAGCAGTTTAAACTTTTTAGTTTGGCCCTATGTTCAAGAAATCGGCCACGTAGTTGTTCAATAAAATTATCAAGAAATGGGATGAATGTTGAGATTCTATAATATTCTGTTGGATTATTATTCATAACATTACTCCTATTTTGTTGTCGACTTGTTGTTCTTGGAACACTAACAGTTAGGTATACCAAAACTAGAACAGACATCCTCAACTTTTTTTAAATTATTATCAAACTCAGCATCAGCATTGTCATGGATTTATTTTTAAATTGATTTAGTCATACTAGTGAATTCTAGAGCAGATTCTAAATCTAAATTTTCAGTTTGAAGAAATTTGTTTAAAAGACTACTTATTACAAATACTTTTACTAATATCAATAAGGCTTTTGATGAATTAAGGAACTAAGTTGGTTACCTACTACAGAAGTCTCAATATTTAATGGAGATCATTGCTGTATTATATAGGCTATTATACTATAGCCCTCGGAGAAATTTAGGGGGGGGTTACAACCCCTTAACCCCAGAATATCAATTTTGGTTCGCTAATTTATCAATTACGATCCTCAAAGTTTAGTAAATTTGTTACTACTTTTAATTAATATTAGTAATTATAGTATAAATTTAATTTACTAGAACTAAATATTTTTTTTAATTATCTATCTTTTAATGGATGCAATTTTATATATTTTTATACACTTGGATTAGTAATCTAATGATTGACTCCACAAAAAAAATTAATTCAATTTTGGGATTAATGCCTGCAAAATAGCTTATTATTTTGATTTTGTGTATAGGTCATGAAATAAGTATTATTATCAGGGTGAACGCAGGAAATTTTATTTATATGTCAGATCATCTATTTTTTGTTCCTGATATTTCGGGGGAAAGTGGTTAAACTGCTGCTGATTATTGTTGTAATTATTATAATCATAATTACCTAATTGATTACATTTCATATTTTTCTTCACAGTTACTTTTCCTACAATATCATGCATTTGCGGGGTTATTTTTTGGGTGAATAAGGTAGTAATATAATATTCGAAATCTGTAATTAACTAAAGTTAAACTTTTTATTTTTATTATTTTTTTAATTTAAATATTTATATATTTTAAATATGTTATAGGTATGATGAGTGGATAGAAATACAGTAGGTCAGAAAAAATCTATAAAATAAATCTCCAGTTGCGCATTTGGTACATCATAGCTTAGTATGTGATGGTTTTGGTTTGAGCTGACGATAATATGATAAAATATTTTATTATATTGATGACCATCGTCGTTGTAATAGAAAATGTATTCAACGATGTTTGAAGACACGTGCATATATACGATACACGTGCGGTCTCCCTATGTAATCCTTTAATTCAAATGTCTACCCCTTGCACATATATTATGTGACTTTATTACTTTCACGCCAGCCTATAGGCCATATGGATGATGAGTTACCCTTCAGATGATGATTGACATTTATTAAGTCTTTGAAAAGTTTGTAAATAAAAAGTTTTAAAATTCACGTTACACTCAATAATTTAAAAAAAAAAATATTGAATTCAATACTTAATTATTATTCCTATTAATTATAGATCATAAAATATCCAACAAGTTATAATAAAATATATAACATAAACATATTGTAACGATTCAAATGTATTTCAGTACCTATTATTCTGATGATATTTATGGTATTTTACATTTTATTAATTGTAGTCCAGCCGTGTTAACTCTGAATAATAAATATTAACTGTTATTACATGAAATCACGTAAACTCAAATCCCCTTTTCACATAACATTTTTCACTAACAAATATTAATATTTAGTATAAATTTCTAATGGTAGATATTGGTAATATTTCAGATATCTGTCTTTTTCGATTTAGTTATAAACACAAACGTCCACTATATGTCCTGTAGAATGTTGATAAATATCCAAACAATATATACACCAATATACCATATTTACACAATATAAGTACCTACCTTGCTAATTATACTAATATACTAATTCGATATTTTACGGTTTGCATTTAAAAAATAAATAGGTGCCTATATTTACGACGTTGCATTGATAAATCGTGTTTATCTGTGTACGTTTTTATTATTTAATATTAAAGATCCCGCATACATACATGCCAAATTTAATTGTTATGATATAATAGTACCTAACATAATATACGAGTAATATATTTTAATATTATTCAATGTAATTTAGGTACAAGTTTATATTATATTTTAAACCAGAACTTATACTTATGTACCTAATACTTTCGTAAATCGTAAATCTTAACTTTTATTAAAGACAATATTTTGTATATATTGTATGTTTACCCACCTATTTAGTATATTTTACATATTAGGTGTTATATTAAACATTATTGGTTTGTAGTTTTGTACATTTATATTATAATTTTACATTACTGGTTATACCTACTCGTTTGTTGAATGTATATGTTGCTAAATATGTTTGGCTAAATATTTATTAGGTACACTTCAGTTACAGGTGCCAAGTATTCATTTTTAATTTTATTTAATACGTTTAAAATGTATAAACTATTCATGTATAAATTAATGTGCGTAATTTAGGTGTATTATTATAAATTACAACATAGTTATTATAATAGTGTGAATATTTATGATTTTAAAAAATCGTTCATTATTATCGTAATATCGTTAAATACAGTTTATATTTTACATCTATAGATTTAGCACTAAGGTAATATACCTATTTACCTCCAGATTAATTTCATATTTTTAGACTAAAATAAATTTAACTAAAAAAAAACCTACTTATAAACATTTCAACAGCAATTAATATAAGATCAGATCGAAACACCCCCTCCACCGCCATCAATAACTATTAAAGTTACAGCTTAAAAATAATATGTAGTCAGTTATTATTATAATTACCGACCAATATATTATTTTTATTTAACTTTAATTATTTATTGCATAAAAAATAACTTTTATTCAAAATGTTTTCAATTATTAATTTGGGTCCTAGCACATATTATTTTTATTTCCCTAATACTTACCCATCCTTGATATGACTTATGGACCTCCCACCCCTCTTGAAAAATTCCTAAGTAACTACCTCCTTGATTAGTATAATATCATTAATAAAGTTCGGAATTCAGATATTTATTATTAAACTTATAGTGCAGGTTCCTACTGCACCTATAACAACGAAAAATTGGCCAGTGGCTGCAGAAAGCAATCATTTATAAGTTATAAGTATTGAATACGCACAATACAGTTAAACCTATATCTAAGTTAAATATTTTTATCAATATAGAATAACCAACACTCCAACAGGTTACATTAAAAATAGAATAGCCCTTACAAATAAGACGTATAACAATAATACGTTGTATGTGATAACATATAATATTTCCAAGATTCTCGTGTCTGAATTCGGGCATTTCGTGAATTACATGCAATGGCCCGAACTCTGTGGTCTTTATATAATATTATACTTATAAGTGACCACTACCAACGTCCTACACATAAACACATTGCAGCCTTATTGTCTATATTCTACTCTTGACATACTGACACACACTGCAGGTGTACAGATATAATATGGGTTGTGTTATATTACCTATATTTATATACATATAGACGTATTATAGTGTTCATAGCGTTTTGATTATGCGCTTACCTTTTGTTCGGCGCGTCATCAGCAGTGCAGACGTCGGCGGCGGAGGTGGTGCGACGATGTAAACAAACGAAAGCCGGTATCAAATAGTGGACATCATAACATGCGTTAGCGGGGATAGAGAGCAAACGTATACGCTATACGATTGTAAAATGTACCGCGGTACAGCGGAGCACGACTCGACGCGGCCGATGCACACGCGGGGTGCAAAGGGATTTCCGTGCGTGACTTGAGCGTGTGGGGCGTGTCCGATCCGAATGACGGGGAGGAGCCATATTATTTTGGAACGCGGCCGCTGGAAAGGAACACTGCAGATACGGAAAACACGTCTGCTTTTGGCACGCCACCTCCTCAATCCTCATCGTCCTTCTCCTTCGCGGCTGCGCCTTCCCCCCGCGTCACCAACCCTACCCCACCCACTGACGACCATCGTGACAAGTGACCCTTAAAGCTTGAACACGAGGGAAAGAAAATATCCAAGTACGCGCGGGATACTGTAAACATAGACACTGCTGCAGCCTTGAAAGGCGGACTCGCCTGTTTAAGTATATTATATAGATAATAGTTTGCTCGCACCTCTTCAGCGGCTAAATTCTTCCTCTATTTTATATAGGTACACCATAATATTATTTAGGTACTTGAATTTATATAAAGGTGTCCCGTAAACTATAGAAGTATACTAAAACATATTTATAATAAAATTCATAGATTTTCTCTGAGGTGAACAATTTTTGAGTAGCGTGCTACGTATTTTTTATAAAGATGAATGGAGTATATAATATATCAAACTAAAACACAAATTTTTAATTAAAAGAAATAATTAGAATTAATTTAAATTTCTTAATATTTTAGATTCTGAGCGGAGCGATGAATGTATTGGTTTTACAATGATGTGTGTTTTTTTTTTTATTTTTATTTTTTTTTAATTTTTTTTGTGTCTGTCATCACGTTTTGGGACAGTAAAAGTGCTTAGATTTTCTTCAATAGTACCTTTTCTGATAGGAAAGTGAATCTAGTTGGTACTTTGGGGGGTCAAAAGTAAACATTTTCCAGTAGTTTTCAAAAGTACCGTGAAAAACAAATGGAAAATTAAGGAAAAAACGGGAATTTTTACGCAACATTGATTTTCGATAAAATCGATTTTGGTTTTTGGTGTAAGTCTAAAAAAAATGACGCTTAATACATGAAATTTTTACTGAATGTTTATATAAGCAGTTTCTATATACCATACCGTTTTCAAAATATTTTGACTTATTTTGAGCTGTTTACAGACATTTTAAATTTCCAATCTTTTTGGTTTTTTTTTTTTAAAAAATCAATAACATTTTATTTATTCGTTAAAAATTCTTGAAAATTTAATAGAATACTCCTAATATATTGTTTCAAAGGCACATGAAAAATATTAAAAATCTGTAGTCACAATTTTTTTTTTTAAGCATTTAAAGTTGAAATTTTGACAAATTACGTAAAAATGACGAAAATTTGCAAATTATTTGGAGTTAGAAATTCATAAAAATTTTTCTTTTTAAATCTAAGGTTTTAAATTTTAACACAAGATTTAACGTAAGTTTTTCTACTTTTATCAAAAATAAAATATCTAAAAGCAATTAAAAATAATTTTTATGAGTGTTTTAAGTTCATAATTTTACAACATAGGATATTCACTCGATTTCTCATGTAGCGTTTTTCTTATTTGGTTGTAATTCAAAAACGAATAATTGTAGATGCATGAAAATTTCACTAAATGTTTATATTCTCATTTTCTATACACCATTCAATTTTGAAAATATTTTGATTTGTTTTGAGCTGTTTACAGACATTTTTAGTTTTCAATTTTTTTAGTTTTTTTTTTTATAATTGTCAATAAAATTTTATTTGGTGGGCCAAAAAGTCTGAAAATTTAATACAAGCTTTTTATATATTGTTACAATATCAGTTGAAAAATTTTAAAAATACATAGGCACGATTTTTTTTTATAAGCATTTAAAGTTCGAATTTTGACAAAATTTGTCAAATCTCGAAAATTATAAATCATTGTAATTAAAAAATTATAAAATGTTCAGTTTTTATAACTAAGTGTTGAAAATTTAAAACAAAAATTCTCATAAATAAATCATACTGTAACCAAAAAATCTAAAAAATATATCAACACATTTATTTTTTACAGACATTTTAATTTCAAATTTAGACAAAATTTCATATTTAAACCAAGAATAATGATTTTAGTTATTTTGATATAATTTAAAAATATTATTTGTTGGTATATGAAACTTTTAGAATATATTGTTATATTTTATATACACGCAATGGCATTTTAAAATATAATTTTTTTGAGAAAATGAATTTAACCAACTATAGTAAATACTAATGCCTATAATACTAAAATTAATTACTTTATTCACAATAATATCATCAAATACATTTAGACTTAGTAAGATATTATAGACTGACTGACCGTCTTCGCTCAGAATCGTTTTTCTTATTCAATGATATTATATCATTGGATGAAAATCTAACAAAATCCATTACAGTGACTCACTTTTAACCTACTGTACAGCAGAGCGACATACACTTACCCGCCCTTTTTGGAAGTGTATAGTTTGTAAGAATCAAATTTAAATTTTTAAATATAATTTTAATCTTTTAGATACTTTAAATCACATAAATACACTAATATCACTTTAAATACACATTCAACCCTGCAAAATGTGACACACAGTGCTTCATACAGTAGCTGTTACACAGTAGTTGTACTATATATGATTCTACAGTTTTGAAATCGGGTCACTCGATCTTTGTATCAATACATGGTGAATGTTGGCATACTCCTTAGTCCTTACGCCTTCAGCGGTAGCCAATTCTGAAGAATTGTGCGCGTGTTAACATCCACTTTAACCCTTTGCAGTTGGCCAGACATTGAAAAAAACTTTATACCATTTTTTTTTATTTTGAGTAAATTTAGATGTATTTAAAAAAATATTCCATGAAAAAAAAAACAATATACCTACTATCTATAAAATATTGGTATAGTTTGATGGTACCTACTTAAGAATACTGTTGGTCATCTATCTAATTTTTTATAACACGGATAGCATACAAACTATTTATTTTTTGTTTTACAAATAAATATATTAAAAAAGGTGGACAAGTGGGTACTGCTCTGATGTTTAGTGGTTGTCAAGCATATCGTTGTAATGATTGTGTTATATTTGAATTCGATGATAAATCGTTATGTACAAAAACGATTCTGTGCTGAGACGTTATGTCATACTTATATAAATAATCAAATTTAATAGTTAAAAAAAAATTAATAAAAGTCGTAAATATCACATGGCTATAAGTACCTATCATAATTTTCCAGTGAACTTTTTCTTTTTGATTTGAACCTTGTTGGGAACCTTCTATTAAAATGTCTAAAAAAAAACTTTTATCAATATTTTTTGTTGAACTTTTTATTTAGGTACAATCTATAGTCTATGCAATAGAATTAGAAGGTACCTACAATGAGTCATGAGAAAATATGATACATGGTTATAAATACAGGAGGTATAGTGTTTATGTATAGGAAAGCACTCAGCAAGTGTCACCCGACCGGGTACTTTTTAGGTATTATACCAATTGTTTTATTTATTTATTAATTTTTTATTTTAGTAGGTCTCTAGACCACTGTATTTTGAGTCTTCTACGTGCATTACCGGGAAATGAGATGGAGGATATTTGTTTAATTACTGTGAGAGTTTAAGTTAGTATAACATTTAAAGTAATATAATTTTGCTGATTGATTTAGTGTATGGGAATTTTTAGGTCTTTGTAAAGATAAATTTTTGTGAAATACCAAAAGTAGACGTTACTAATCGTAGGTAAATCGTAAGTAAATGTATTGAAACGTTTGAAGCGTTTTGGCATTGGATGGCTTTGCAAAACACCATAACTGAATGCCGTATGTCCAAGCTGGTAATACGGTTACCTATTTTTATATTTTATAATTTAATAAATTTATATAGGAAGGTAGGCACACACTACAGTACTACACTATGACATTTTAAAAACATATAGATTAATTGTATGCTATTGCCTTTTTATAGTATATATATTATATACCGTACCACAAATAAATCCACACTATAAATAGTAATATAAATTACCAAATTAATTAATAGCAATATATTTATTTGTGTATATTATACCTATAATACACTTGTTGCTTAATAATTATTTTATTGTTAATATAATCACACATCCATTGTAACTAATTTCTTTTTTAATTTCCTAATGTGACATTTGTAATCTCCTAATATAATATTTATCCTAACTTGATGAACCATTATTTTGTCATATTTTTGTTGATGTGGCGTAATAGTAGATGAGAAACACTTTAATAAATTATAATCAATAATTTTATCTGTGGGTTGTTGCATTAAGTACCTACTTGATATACTTGGTATTTTCGAACGTGATTAAAATTTAAAACTAAACTTTGATATATTTAAGAATAATTTCTGAAATTGTTATTAAAATAGGTCGAATGGTTTTTGAATATAGTATATTAAGCTACAAATAGTACAAACTTATATTTATTTATCTACCTACTAGCTGAATAACCCGGCGTTGCCCGGGAAAAAAATTGCGATTAATTAACTCCTTTTGGATGTAATTCGACGTGGAAGCAAAATCATATTATATTTCAATTATTAGGCATCCCGCGTGGCGTTGCCCATGAGACTCGCTTATAGTTATGCAAACATATTTTATATTATCAGGTAGGCAATCTACCTAACCTAACCTAACCTGCGGTAGATTTCGGACACAGCGATGGGGTGGTCAAATTTAGCCTATATTAGTATAGCTCTGCAGTTGAAAAATATATTTATATGGTGTACCTAAAATAGTATTGAAGTCTTAGTTTATGTCACGAATTAAGATATAGGTATATCTTAATTCGTGGTTTATGTTGATCATCCCGGATTTTTATTATTATTTAATATTTCATTTTGACGGACTAATCTGCGTTATTGTACCTAGCTTTGTGAAATAATTCGACCTAGATGACCGATGGGCAACCGCAAGTTATAATAATAATGCTAATTTCTGCTATCACTATTATAACTTGCAAGTTGCAACCAAAGGCAACTATTAAAAGACAAAAAAAATAGTTTCAATTTTCATCGGAAATCTTAAGATCCTTGATTAGAAAATCCTTTCTTATTGCACATCTAGATCACTATTCCAATTAATATCGAGTTCGTACGTTTTGTAGTATTTAAACCAATGTTGTATATTTAAATTAGATATTGCTTGATAGATGGCGCCCCTATTGTATTCTTATAACCCCTTATTTTCCACTTTAGGGGTGAAATTTACAAAAATCCTGTCTTAGAGAACCCTTACGTCATAATAGCTATATGTATGCCAAATTTCAGCCAGATCCGTCCAGTGGTTTGAGCTGTGCGTCGATTATGAATTAGGACACTTTCGTTTATATATAATATATTTATATTAAAATGGATGTTTATCTGTTTGTTCACTAAGGTCTCAAAAACTACTGAACCGTTTTTAATAAAAGTTAAATCAAGATTCCTTGATAATTGGTGGGTACTTATAGCTTCTTTTGTCAACTTCTAAGGCTATACTATAGGACCTATAGTTAGCTAAAGACCAGCTCATACATAACATATTTCTCAGCTCCCCAAAAAAGAATATTTATTCATTTATTTATAGGGTAACAATTGGTTGATTATCATATTATTATTGTAATAATTAGTGGTCAGTAGATTGTAGATTTATGGCGTATACATTTTTTTACAAATATACTTATAGTAAAAAAATAAATCTTTGCACGGCGGGACACTAGTGTATTATAATATAAACAATATGTCTCTTTTATTTCTGTTACCAAAAGCAACCCAATATACAAACAAAATAATATTTGATTTTCATGAGCTACCTTTTAGCAAACTATGTTGAAAACAAAACTAAACACTCACTAAGTCTAAAAAAATTTGTGTGCAAAATTTGATGCCAATCGGTTCAGTAGTTTCAGAAAATTACTAGATACTAACAATCACACAATATTTTTTATATATAAAAAATAAAGATTAGCAGTTGTTTTAAAAGAAATAACAAGACACGGTTGGTTCCAGTGACACTAGATTCTTCAAGATATTATGATTTATGATTCAAACTCAATATTAAAGGTTTCATGTAAGATAAATAGGTTAGTTTAATACTAAGATACTGATTTACTTTATTTGAACATGGAACAAACTTCTAAGATCTAACCTGATAATTCCTATAACACAAACAGTTAATCAAATAAGTAAATAATAATTGAGACTAAGTTTGTACCTACAAGAAATATCATGCAATTTGATCTAATCCAACTGTATTAAATAGCACTTAATATAAAGTATAATGCATGTTGTTTAAACTAAAGTTAATAGGACGCTAAAATAAAATAATAGTGTGTGTTATACATTCATACTACAATTCGAGGTATTTGCAATAATATAAAAATAATTTATTGTGAGAACATAAAGTTAAAAGTATACAGTTTAAGTAGTATCTAATAAAATAAATATAACAAATATGATTTTCATAAAAAATAAACAAGTTTACAGAATATATGTTTGAACAGTAAAAATGTGTAGTAAAAAAGGTACTTTGTTTATTAATAACAATCAGTGAATAAGGCAATCAAAAAGTAAGGACCTATACCACATAAACATAGTTAAATGTGTACTTGATTTAACATTCGCACCAGTCCTTAATGGTCTTGTCATTCCAGACATAGCAGCCTTTAACATTTTGTTCACCTGCAGGTAACAGAGACAGATAAACTGGAGCTTCAGCCCCCTGTTCAATGGTTAACGGTCCCTTGTGACTGGTCATGTCCGTGTCCACGTAGCCAGGGTGGACACTGTTGATCACAATGTCTGTCCTGGGGTCTTCATCGAATGCCCTCTGTTGTATAAATGTCAGAGCACTAACACCAACTTTGGACACGCAGTACGCGGACGACGGCCATCCGGACTGTTCATGATCGCCGCCCTTGGCTTTCTCCACGAACTGACGCATCAAAGTGTCCAACTGGTCGATAGTCAACAGAGGCGAGGACAGTGTTCGCCTGAGCTCTTCACCCGGAATCACTGACAGGCGTCCGGCAGAGCTGGACAAATTTACCACACGAGCACCAGGCACTAGCAATGGGAACAGTGCGTCGCACACGGTACGCAGTGCAAAGTAATTGACCCTGATGGTTTCCTCGGCCTGTACGCCGAACGGTTCGGTCGCGGCCGCCTTGAAGGCGATCGCGGCGTTGTTGACCAGCACGTCAATGCCAGCGTAGCTTTCGGCCACAAACTTGGCGAATGCGGCCACGCTACCGGTGTCGGTCACGTCCAACTGGTGGAACTTTGGCTTCAGACCCAGCTCATTCAGCCGCCCGACCGCGGCCTCGCCCCTGCCGACGTCGCGGGCTGTAAGGTAAACATCGCCGTCGAATCGTTCACACAGAGCCTTTACTATGGCGTATCCGATGCCCTTGTTGCCGCCTGTCACTATTGCCAGTCTACTAGTCGCCAATGCCATGTCTGAGCAGTGTGGTCTTTTGATCAGTCCGGGAGAGTCTGTCAGTTAGGACTTTAGGAGTGCGACGCCGTCGGTAGTCGGTGTAATCACTTGCACGGTCAATACAGTCAAATAGCGAATAACGACATCGATTTATTGAGTTACGCGTTTTTATGCTGTGATTACTGATTATTGTATGACGTCTATCGTATTTATATAACAGGTACTTTATGACGTGGCTACGTCATATAAAATATATAAAAAATAATATATGAACGAAGTGCGTCCCGGTATCATAAGTCATAAATCATAATCAATAATAAAATATAAAATATTGTGTATAAGTATAAGTTATAACTATTAGTTATTACATAATACGTCCTAATATATTACTCATAGATAATATTTTTATGTAAAAGAATTTTAATATTATTTTCCTATTTTCTATGAAATATTGATATCAGAAATCGTACTTTAATTTATCAAAACATAACAACAAGATTATATTATTGTTATTGTGTATTTATTTCATTATTTGACAATAATATTATTGTCTGTAAAGTAGAACCACAGTAATAGTTGTAGTCGATAGTATAAACCAGTGGTGAGCAAACTGTAAGCATTTAACCACACGACATAAAGCCACGCGACAAAAGGTCACTTGAACATCATCATCATAATCCGACAAAAACCATTGTACCACAGTCCACAATACTATATACAACTTACTGTATTGACACATTAACACTAACTGAATATTTATGTACTAACTACGAACTGTACCTATTTTTATCATTACATTGAAATTATTTTAACTGCATATAATATTTCCTATTTATTTGTAAAAGTATTAAATTTCGTTAATTTGAAATTTACTTTGTTAACAACATATTATGTGGTTTTAGCTAGCGGCACTGAACTACAAAAAAATCATTATAACTATGAAATTTAATAGTACCCTACCCACCTACTAATTATTGTACACAGGAAACGCAGATATTTCACTATGGCACTCATACTTTCATACTTGAGTATAAGGATCCTATCCACTGAGTTTGCTGCTTCATATAATTGATGGGCTAACTATAATAGACCTATAACTTTTAAAGTGATGAAAATTGTAGAGAACTAAAGTTAATATGATATTTTAATAATGGTAGTTTTTTAAAAATTTATTAATAATTCTTCAATTAAAAAATATATATTAATTTTATTCAATATATTTGACCAACAGACGCAACAAAAAGAAAATAACTACATAACACAATAAGACAAAATGGTATAGAGATCACAGAAGTTTACAAAAAATAATAAATAAATATAAACGTAAATAAAAAACAATTGTCAGATTCATATAAATAGTGAACTACATTTTCATAGAATCAATTTAAATTCAATAGTTAACAAATGTAAAATAAATTAAACATATAAACAGTAATAATATTATTTTTCAAACCAGTTGAAATAAAAATGTATAACTCATAAGTAATATAATAATATTATATATCAAACAGTTTTTTGTGATTTCTTTATTTCTTGTTTAAAGTAGTCAATTGTCATTTTTAAACCTTCTTTTAGGCCCACCTGTAAAATACAAACAAAAAGTAAACTATAATAAATAAAATTAGTGTTTTTGAACAATTAATAGTCATTACTTTACCATTATGAAGTTTAAATTTACAAGTGCACACTACACATAGAGAGTAAATATGTATTTTTATAGGTAAAAACATACATTTTTATACTTACTCTATTTATTAATGTAAATTAAAACCGGGAATACAAATAAGAATATTATATTATTTACAATTATTTAATAATTATTTTAAATTATTGATTCAAATGTATATTAAATATATATATTTTTTAGAACAAACTACAAAACTATATTATATACCTTAGGCTTCCAATTTAGGTAAGTCATTGCTCTCGTAATGTCTGGTTTTCTTCTTTGTGGGTCATCTTCTACAGCAGGTGTTGTGATTACTTTACTTCTTCCACCAACCAACCCTTTAATTATTACAGCAAACTCTGTAATACATAAATTATATATTATTTATTAACTATCAGCATTCAACCGGTAGATCGACTATTTGATTTCTTTTTCAGTTATAACTGTTATTGTTATTTATTTATATGTTCTACAATGATAGCCGATAGGTATGCTTAGGCTTTTAGACAAAAATATCAATTGACTTGATACACCTAGTTTCCTTCATTTTAAATATACTTAAATTAATATATAATGGACACATATATATTATTTAAACTTATACTTATTTTTAACTTGCACAGATTAAAAATCATTAAATATTTAAATTTGATTGATGAGTCTATTAAAATATGCTTTAGATAAGGAATAAAATTAGGTATTGTAAAACTGCATTAACTTTGCATTTTTTTTTTTTTCATTAAAAATAATGGTAGAGACTGAATGGTAATTTACAATGGTATTGAATCAATAGTAAAACTTACCGTTAATGGTATGTTCAGTTGGGTTTCCAAGATTCACTGGCTGGGTGTAATTGGAATCCATTAAGGCAATCAATCCATTTACTAGATCAGATACATATTGAAATGAACGTGTTTGATTACCTCTACCGTATACCTATATATATAAAAAAAAATTGGAAAAATAATATATAATTAATTAGAACATATTATATAACATTGTATTTCTTACAGTAATAGGCTCATTTCGAAGCGCCTGTAGTATAAAGTTGGAAACTACCCGTCCATCATTCATATGCATTCGAGGTCCATGTGTATTAAATATTCTGGCAACACGAACAGATACTTTTTCATGCTTTGCATATGCATAACTCAATGTTTCTGAAACTCTCTTACCTTCGTCATAACAAGCACGTGGACCTAAATCACAGAACAGTAATTTTAGTTATACTTAAGTTCAGAACTGGAGGCATTAAGTACAATGTTTAAAATTGTTAATTACTTCAAAACTAAAGAAAGGGTAGTGAGATTTATATTTTAAAAGTATTAACTTAAAATATACACAGTTGTTTGAAAAGCTATACAGTATGAAAAAACAAAAATATGCATTTAATATTTTTGGATTTGGCCAATATATTTGAAAATACCTATATGTATCAAATTTAATTTGTTATACGATTATCATAAACATAACTATACAATATAGTATACATACCAATGGGATTGACATGTCCCCAATAAGTTTCTGGTTGTGGGTGTACTTCAGGATCACCATAGACTTCAGAAGTGCTTGCAATTAACACTTTGGCACCTACTCGCTTTGCCAGTCCTAAAAAATGATTTAACTTGGGATAATTCAGTACAATATATTTTTCTATGTTTTCTTACTTACACTAATTATTATAATTCATAAATGTATTTTTAACTAATGATTATACAAACATAAGACCGCTAATATATATAAATAATAAGCTATAACAAAAATTCTACAGGAAAAATAAAGAATAATCTATCTCATATACAAATAATCAATATGTGTAATGCTTTAAGATTTTTTTCTAGGAGAAACAGTATTCATAAAAATAATTTTGTAACTGTGATACAATTATAAGTGGCAATGACATTAGGACTACTCGTGAAAATATACATGTTTAATTTATATTTCGTATTCTCTAGACTTTGAGGACGTCACACCCTCATGTATTTTCACTATTTGACAAACTGACACCCTGGTAAATTTGAGTTCAGCAGTTCCAATTTTGTGTATATGGCTTTAATAATAGAATAAATTGATCAATTATAAAATTTAAAGACAGGAACATTTTGATTTTTACAATATTTAAATTTCTAAGTGAGTCATCAGCTTGTAAAAAATTTAAATGTAAAAACCTAACGAGAGAACATATACAATTGTTCTTACTTTTGAAGTTGATAATAGATATTAATTCACTACACTATTAAAGCTGTCAACACAAAATTAAAGTAAATTTGAAAGTTATATTATGTTTGTAAGATGGATATAACACTTGTGGGTATGGCATTCTCTTAATATTCCATAATAATTTTTTGTATAATCACTTAAAAATTAGGTCTACATTTTTAAAATTTTGATTATTTTTAATTACTTACTATACAAAATAACCCAGAAGTGTCTAACTATATTGTATTTTTTAAATTGTACCAGTTAGGTATAATAAATGGTTTTTTTTAACATCTGTTGATCTTTTTTATTATATTTTAGATTTCTGTATGGAATGTATTTTTTTTTTTACAAACCTAACATATTAATTGTTCCTATTGTATTAGTCTTAATTGTTTTTACTGGGTTGAACATGTAGTGTGGAGGTGATGCAGGTGAAGCTAAATGATAAATCTCATCTACTTCAACAAATAGAGGATTGACTATGTCTTGATGAATTAACTCAAAGTTAGCATGACCAATCCACTGTTCAACATTTGCTTTAACTCCAGTGAAAAAATTATCTACAACAGTGATGTCATGACCGGCTTTCATCAATTTATCAACCAAATGAGATCCAACAAAACCAGCACCACCAGTAACCTGGAAAATATTAACATAATACAATTTTAAAGTTTGTAAATTCCTTTACAAATCATAATTCTTTAAGATTCAACATTAAATAGTTCTTTTTACTTTTCATTTTTATCACTTTAACCTTAAGTTTTATTTTCTACACATAAGTTATTTTTTAAGACCTCAGCAATGTGGCCCATTCAATATGGTTGTTTAATGGTTATATTAAAATCACAGATAAACTATAGAACATTATGGAACAAATATAAATAATTTGTATTTGTAATATAAGAGCATAGAGCTATAAAAGAGAGATTTGGACGTGGGTAATTTTTTTTTCATCTTACCAAAATACGTTTTTTTGAACGGTAGTTTAAATATTTGACATTTGGGTAAGGCTTTCTGATACGTTCTTCAAAACCTTGCATCTTGTTTTCAAGTTGTTCTATTTTCTCATTTGCGGTAGCAAGATCTTTTTTCAGCTTATTAATAAGTTCTGTACTGTGTTCAGATTCAATAGTTTCAAAAAGCTGAAACTCTTTTTTGTTTGACACTTGAAATTCATGGTTATGGATACCATTATTTGATACAAAGCAATAGATAATTCCTGAAACAATAATCAAAATAATATAATACATAATTTAATAAGATTGAATAAATTTGAATGTGATTAAAATATTCAAAATAGGTACCTAGGTATAAGTAAGAATTAATAATAGGTATGGTTTGAATTCAAATGTTTCAAATTTTATTTAAACTAGATAGGTGTTTAAATGTTCTTTTCTATGAGCCAGGACCTATGCTATATAAATAATCTACTAATAAGATGACGGAAAAGTATACTTTGTTATAGCATTTTTCTTTATAAATTCCGATTTAAATGTTGACAAATGCATCGAAACAAAAGGCAAACAACTGCAATTAGCAGTATAAAAAATATTTTTTTAGTCTTAAAAACACAAATAAGAATTGAACATTTTATGATAGCTTTAATATAACTTTTACCCAGACTGTAGTTAATATTTTAGTTTAAATAGGTAAAACTAATCGCATATGCTATCAATAAGAAATGTGTCATAATTGCAAATAGGACTAAAATATAAAAGTTTAATAACAATGATATACATTTTAATAAAAAAATGTTAATTTTCACTTAAAACGATTGTTTGCTCTCCACAGAGAGCCTAAACCAAATTGCTTTAATTTTTGCCCATAATAGTGATACAGTCAAAAATAAAAAGCTGCAACAACAAAACAATTGTCATAACTATCATTATTATTGTAACGATAAAATTCTAAATAGATGTATAATATGAATTATAGACTTACCCAACAAAAGCAGGATACTGCCTATTACCAATGCCAGGAAAACATTTATGCGGATCAACATTTGATGTCTGTACATAGACGGGTCCGATAGATACATAATGATATTACGAACATTGTCGGAAATCGAAAGTTTTACAAATAAAATTCGTTTTCGTAACCTCACGCGAATAAATGTGGTGGGGGGGGGGGGGACGGTATGACAAAAGGAACGATGACAGCCGACGATATTATATTATTATAATAATTAATTATCATTCACATTTTTTATTTGTCACCCGTCAACAACTGTCAAGCTATCATAAATTTTAAACTACCTATAGGTTATTAGATAGGCTTTAAAATGTGGTAACACTTGTTAAATATCATTATTAGTTTTGTGGTAATGTGGCATATTTATAATATTAATATTTAATAGATTGAAACATTTGAAACTGATTACATTTTTTATTATTAATTATTAATTATTATTCACATTATTATTCATCAGTCATCACTCCGACGACGTGCAAAACATATGTCTGGAGCACGGTTATCTACACATTATCTTGTAGATAACCGTGGTCTGGACCATAGACCTTATACTAAGTATACTTAGTATAAGGTCTATGAAATGGGTGTCACCGTAATTGATAACAATGATAAGACATAATGACGTCATGGCCAGTGAGAAATTTTTTCTGCTATGCTTATTCATTATGATTTAATCCGTTCATATGTTATTTCCTTGAGTGCATGGTGAATTGTCGTGAACGTTATCACTTATTATCAGTCGAGACCTTCAAACGACGATGATATAATATAATAAAAAACCAAATCGAAAACGAACTACGAAACCAGTCAAACCACAGACGACGACTAACGATAAATTATGAATATTATATTATGATAATAGGTACGATGCATATCATTGTAATTTGTTAATTTGTTATGATTATATTGTGATTTCAGAGGCGTGTGCGCTTCGCTGCTAACCAAAATATTAAATAATATGTTTGACTCGTCTCTGGGTGAACCATCATTTGCATTTGGTTTGTGTCTCCGTCGGCATATTTATCAGTTGATGACGGCTCCACCGCCACCGCCGCCGTCGTTCACGTCACCGAGGCCGTTGAATCGCGACACGCATGTTTCTGTTCAACTGCCGTCCCTTGATGTCATGTATGACTGATGTCACCAAATCGACGTATCTGTCATCCAGTAAACGTAAGTGTAACGGGTGTTGATCGCTACGACCATCTAGCCTTAGGGTTTTTTTAGAAGACTCTTCCCACCATACCTACCTACGCCTTTTATTAGTTTATATTATAATCTAATCACTTATTCGTGTTTGTCGTCATATGCTCACTGTGCATGCGCTGCAGTGGTATAAAATTTAAAAAGAAAGGTGGTTAGAATTAATTTAATCTAATCTCTAGATAGTTGCCCTTATTTTCCTATTTTTTCATAACAAATAATTGAATGAGACATGAAATCCTAAATAGTCACATTGTAGAATAACCTATTATTGATGCAGCCGCATCATTTATAATATCGTTAGAAAAACTAAGTAAAATAGCACAAGTAACTAGAAATAAAAATGTCAAACATTTTATAGAAAATCTTATATAGTAAACATATTAAATAAGATCTAACTCGTATATTTTTCTTCAGCAATTATTATTTTCAGATACATTGAATAATAATGTTAGAGAGTAGAGAAGAAAAAACAAAAACTTCAGTCTATAAACGAATTACTTATTATTCAAAATTATGACAGGAGTGATGACAATAAAAGCTGAATTGAAAAAGGCACAAACTGCAAAATTTACATTTTATTCATTATGTACCTATAGGTACTTTTTAATATTTTAATCGTTAACATTTTTTTATTATGTATTTATATCATTTAAATAATTTTGGCCTTTTATTGAATTTTAGATCACAGTGCTTTGCTTTGAGTGTTTTTTGTGGTGTGCCTAAAATAACTAATATTTCATTAACATATCAAATTATTACCTATCCTATTGTAGGGCAGGCCATTTTGTTTTTTATGAAAGTCCAACACTCAAAATCTACATATAAACAATGTGCTATTTCAGTTTGATGTGATTTAAATGATTTAATGTATTAGTTTTTTAAGTCTTAAAAATTCAATACTTGATGAGGTAGGTGCCAATAGGTAGTGATAGTTTCAATAGATTATAGATAATGATATTATTCAGTTTTCTTAAAATAGTTCTCTAGGTGACTAGGTATTATCAAATATTATATTTGTACTTAATTTTTTTTAGTTAGGTAAGTTTAGGTTAGTAATAGAAAATATACTTAAAAATTTAAAGGAATAAAAAAGTTGACGTATACATAGATAAAGCAGAAAATGCAATAAAATACACCAGCTGTATTGGTTCATTGTTGCTATTAAATACTCTAGTCTCTTTGCAAACTATATGTTTTGCTATAAGCAGTGTGTAGAAACCACCTGGGTATGCTATAGCTATAAAGTCATATGTACCAAAAAAAGTTTAATTTTTCCTATCTACCTATTATAAATACCTATTATTATTATTATTATTATTATTATTATTACAAATTATATTTTTCACCAACACTATGCTTAGTGTTTATTTAATAGTTAATACTACATTATTAATAATTATTATTAGACACATAGGTAGCTAATGAAGTACATTTTTATTTTCTATTGATTTTGTTTTAGAATCTTATAGTGTCATAAGTACACAATATTTACTTGTATGTGTTTTTATTTTATATTCATAGTAAATATGTTTAATTGTATAGTTATAAATTATTAATTGTATTCAAAAATTGTAAAAAATTAGCTACTTGAAAACTTTATATGATATAAAAATGTGATAATCAACTATCTAGAGAATCTACACTTACCTATAATAAATTATTTTTTTTTACAATATTTAATGTAATTTTTAGTTATAAGGTATTCAATCAGTTACATTATGTTCAGTGTTTTATGTTTATACATTACTTATATTATATTTATAAAAAAAAATCTATAATATCTTTATCCTAATTTATTTAGAACACAATATTGTTGATGTCTTGAAATATGTTTTTCTTGAAATATTTTATCTATAAATGATTTACATTTTGGGCTGTAATTTATAAGGTACTCTACATCAAATAGTAAATAAAATAAATACTTTTCTACTATTAGGTTAATTTAACTATATAAGTCATCAATCAAGTTGTCTACTTATTTGTCCACTTGACCCAATTTAACCTTTTTAGGATATGGGAAATTAATAATCTTATTAAACTAATTTTTTTAAATTAAAAGACAATTTTTATTTGATTTAAAATTAAACAATTTATGTCATACTCTGTATGGAACATTCTGAAATGTTTGTTCTTTTGATTATTTTTCTAATATATAATAAAATATAATTTACTTATTAATATTAAAATTGTTTTATTTTAGATAATGGTATTGTCAAGTCATCCCAGTATTTCACTAAAGTAAAGTATCAAAATGGAGCTATTCGTAATGGTCACCTAAAACCATGGAAAAAAAACCTTTATTCCAATGAAGGTTATCCAGATAATTATACTGATAAGTCTTTCCTAGAAGAATTGAGAAAAAACCTTCATGTACGAAAACTTACACTTCTAGAAGCAATCTTGGGAGCTGGTTTAATAACACAAAGATTATGCATAGTGGTAATTTTTGCATTATCTTTTTATGCTCTGAATTGCAATTTAATTTCTCCTCTATTATTACTAATGTCTACAACAAGTTTTAGTTTTATCATTTACCTCTTGCTTTATGAAAATTCCAAGGCATTTCCGTTATGGTTGATAAAGTCAGCGTGTGCATTTGTCATATCTGGTTATATTTTATCACCTGTGTTGAAAACATTGACTGAAACTATAAGCACCGATACCATATATGCCACAACCACCGTAATGATGTGTGTACATCTTGTATTTTTTGACTATGGGGTATCCGCAGTTATTGTGTCAACATCACTGTCATTAAATGCTGCCTTATTTGGTTCAATTTGTTTGTGTTCAAGACTACAAACAGCTTTCCATGTATTTGTATTTATCACAATAGCAGTACAGTGTTTTGCTGTATCACCAATACTTTTATCGCCGATCAAATCTTCCATTACCATCTTATTGTCATTTGTAACTGTTACCTTTGTATTATGTATGAGGGTGTCATCATTAATGAGTGGATTATTTGTACTTACTGTCTTGTTCATTAATCTGATGTGCCCATACTATTTTGTTAAATGGCATTCGTTCAAAGACAACATTTATGGACCATGGGATGAAGCTATTGTGCAAGATATTAAAATAAAAGATTTTCACGTAGACTGAAAAGTGATGAGGGTTCTCTAATTAAATACTGTTTAAGAATGTGTGATATCGACAACCAGTAACTGTTATCTTGGTTTTCCACAAAGTTACCATTCTTCTATTATGTATTAAGTTTAAGTAATTTATTATGAATTGAAACCAAATTGTGTTGGTTGATTCCTTAATGGCACTCTAATGGTTGTATTTCATTATTAATTATGTTAAAATTAAAAGCATTGCATGTTAAAATTCATTTTTTTAAGTTTGTTATTTTATTTTATTAGTAAAATGTGTTGAACATTTAAATTTTAACTATTATGTATATATATATAATATGAGATATCATCTATGTGTTACGCTAACTGAATTTTAATATTTTTTCACTGTATTGTTAAGATTTATCCCACCAGTATATAATTCTAGTATTATTAAATAATTAATTATTAATTATTACGCTGTTCTTTTTTAATCTTTTACTATCAGAATTATTTCATAGTGATGCCAACTCTAAAGTATAGTTTCATCAGGGACATGACTAGAAATTTTTTTGTTGGGAAATGTGTTTTAACATTTTTATTACCACGTTTTTCAAATGTATTTATTTCGCTAGGTAATACTTTTTTTCTAAATTCGTTAAAATTTTGAAGGGGGGGTTGAACACCCACATCCCCTTCTAGGCACACTCCTGAGTTTCATGTTAATGAATAATGGCTATTGCATTATTCATAAAATGTTTTAATTGTGTTGTAATTTTTAATGAAGAATGAGTTCGTAAGAAATAACTAAGACATTTAAAAAACTTTGAATTTTACTTTAACTTAATTTTGTGTAGTAAATTACTACTTTATTCTGAGTTATAAATATTAAATTACAGTAAAGTAAGTACTTTAACTTGGTACATATGGTTCACTGGGGTCAGTACAGGGGCGGATTTATGGGGGGGGGCAACGTGGCAATTACCCCCCCCCCCCCGCCCTTGGTTTATTTTACAATTACTATTTTTTACTATACTATAATTAAATAAAGGTACCTATAGTTAATTATAACTTATATAAGCGTTGTACTTATTTTTTCATAAATTTCTTAAATAAATTACGGTCAAGTCTTCATTGTACTTTATTTATCACTCAAAAAAATTTGCCTCCCCCCCCCCCACACTTAAACAAGCTTCAGGTTCGCCCCTGGGTCAGTACTATGTGTGACAATGTGACAGGTATCTGGGATCTTACTTTAAATCTTAGATAATTCATGAGTTTTATAAATTTACCAAATAATTACACAAACCAGATTAAAAAATTATACTTTTTATTACTTTTGAGGTTTCATAAATCAATTTTTACACTTAATTTGGTAATAACCAAATTAAATTGTTCCTTGCATGCTATATCCTTAGTACTTACAAGACATACGAGTAACCATTACTATTTTTGGAAGTTTTAATTTAAATATGCATATTATGTTATGTTTTATTATAATAACTTCTATGTAATTCAAAAAAAATATAAAAATTTATTTTGCATTTTTAATAGCAGTGCAATCAAAATATAACGCATTATTCATTTCATACACTTTACGATTAGAGTTGGCAAACTAGTTGAATAATATTGCTGTATACTAATTTGTTTAATAACACAAGCAAAAATATTTGTTTGATTATTGCACATTTGATTTGTATGTATAATATGTTTTTATTGTTATTATTATTATTATTTTTATTATTATTATTATTATTATTACTATAACTATAATTTTTAAGAACATATTCTAAGTACAAATACATCAATATCATACAAAATTTAATTGATTTGTATAATATAATATAGGTTTGTTTTACTAAGATAATTATGTGAATGGAGTTAAAAAAACAAGTGTCATATTTTCAAATGTTTTATGTAGACATAATTGTTTAACAAATGTAATGTAGGTAATTTTTAAGGATGCTGGATATTAATTGCAATTATTGCCATTGGTGTCTTGACCATCTGTTATGCAAAGAGTACCTATGATGTGGCTATGTGTAAAGTCATATGTACTTTTTTCTCAAATGATCTCTGCCCAAATTTTGCTCATTTCATACATTGAAATGCAGTAGAAAATACAGTAGTACATATAATACATGGTATACATATTATTTAAAATATTTTTTTTTTCTCTTAACTTGTGTTTAGTGAGTTTTCTGGTCATTAGGTGCTGGATATCTAGGTACTCTTGAATTTTGTATTTCACGTTTTCAAGGTTTAAAATTTCTAAAAATATAAACGCTGAGTTGATATCCTGCTGTAAAAGTGTAAACGACTCTTATCCCATTGATTTTAAATACTCATATGCTAATACATAAAGTATACATTTCATATTGCTAAGCAGAATATTTTTCGGATTATTTAGATGCATGAAAATCGAATTTAAAACGAGTAATTAATAGTATTTATAAGTATTTCAATTTTAAAGTTTAAATAAATGGAATAATGGATCGATATTTTGTGGGCACTCTTCGCCACTTCATTTAACTTATAAAAAATGAAAATACTTATAACTAATGAATTAACTACTTTTTTTAAATTCAATTTTTGTATTATTATACATCAAAAATCTATTCAGAATAATACCCTTCTTACAAATATGAAATTAGAAATGTACGATATCATTTAAAAAAGTAAAAATATTTAATAATAGGTCCTTTTTTTAAGAATATTGTTTTGTAATTACTTACCTAGTAAAAACGTTAATAATCATAGAAATAATTTGTGTTTCACGTTAAGAAAGTCAGTCTGTAAATATATATTTTTGTTATTCATATAATATCTAATACAATATATTTGTCGTATGTTCGTAAGACATATAGTGGAAATACATTCGGTGGTTTTTTTGGGGGGAGGGGGTACACTGTTCTGATGGTAATGTTTTAGATACAGGGTAAGTTATTACCCAAATCCACGGCCTTATTTATGTTTTAATAAAAATGATATGATATTTCCATATTTGATTCATTATAATTGCATAATGTCACGATTCATGAATTGTATAAAATAATTGAGATTGTGCATTGATTGCACACCTACGTCCTACATACACATAATATCACCGCTAATGTGCAGGATATATTATTTATCCGAAGGTAGGTATTATGTAATAGATATAATATTATATTATTTAGAATAAAGATAGTTGCTTAACCACGTAGGTTTAAATGTATTCATTATTGTTTAAAAAAAAAAATGATTTGATTTCGTTAATATTATCTATATTTACGTGAAAGTAATTATTCCTAATTATTTGTCAAATTTGTTTTTTTATTTCATGTCGCAGTTTCAGATGTCTATTATCTATTTTTCTATTTGGGTTCTAGCCAAGTAATAAGATTTATATTGATTACACATAAGCTATAATACATTGTACCTACAGTGTACACACGAAACTCCAATCAAAATTATTCACGATCATAGAATAATAATATAATATATTGTAAATCGTAGTACGTACCCATATAGGTTGCGTTTAAATGTATAATCTGTTGTACACCTAGTCATTATATTTGTATAAAGCTTTGTATTCTCATTTATCTATGATTATCACGTGATATTTAGTAAGACACACATACTTGTAGCCCGTAGGTACCTATTAATAATAGCTAATACTATCATGTCTGTACGTTCTTGGAAACACTCTTCAGTCGTGTCCACGTGTTTGACCAAAATCCTAACCATTTATCCGTCAAATAAAAGTAGCAAGTGTTATGAAGGGTTAAAGCATTATGATGCGACTAACGAATAATTATAAGTTTTCCTAAATTATTATTTTATTAATAAATAATAATACTACCTATTATTTGCCAGCAGACAATTCGGTTTATTCGGTTTTTTTATTTCGGAGACAAAGGATTTATTTATACAATGTTTGTTAAATGTATAATTATTAATTGCCTATTATTTTATATATAAATTGTTTCATAATAAATATATTAATACAATATTAAGTGACTTTTTAATTATTTTTGCTTATGTATACCATACCTACTTTACTACCTCATTAGGTAGGTACATAATTTGTACTTACCGATTATTGGTATTCATGATTTACAAAACAGTGTTATTTTTCCTAAGTTCCAAACTTTCAGTATTCGGTGTATCGTATTTACAGAACGAGGCGTAAATCCAATAAATTAATATCTATTACGTTCATCAATGAATGATTGTTTAGAGATGGTTCACTCAGAGATCGTTGACAAAAGTGTTAAATTTATTTTTTAAATATGGTAAAAGAGAGTCCATAGTGACAAATAACATAATAAAAAATGCTCTGCAATTTATTTCTGCATTATATTTTGAATTAAGGGCTTTACAATTAACTAATACGTTTTATACCTAGATAGGTATATATATTATTTTAAATTCCGAAAACATTGCATTTTTTATTTTATTTATTATAATTGTTATTAACTTTAAGGTCAATATACCATGCCCCATCGTTGAATAGGTTCATGTTATAAATATGCAATAAGTCATAATATTAAAAATCGAATCTAAATATTTTGAAAACGTCATTGTGTATATAACATCTAATAATGTATAAAGTACTTAGGTATCCAATAAATCGTCCGCTCCGAATCTTAAATTTGCAATGTATAGAATGCATTTAGTATATCAGTAAAAATAAAAAAGGCAAGCAAGTGGGTAGGTGTTTAGAGGGGTCGCTGTAACAGATGTGTTAAATTTGAATACAATGATATTAAATCATACGATTATGTGAAAAACGGTTCTGAGAGAAGACGGCCTATCAGCCTATAATATTACTAAGTACTTATATTTTATGATATTATTTTAATTTAATTTTTTTATTT
This sequence comes from Nasonovia ribisnigri, assembly GCA_027563435.1. Lineage (NCBI taxonomy): Eukaryota > Metazoa > Arthropoda > Insecta > Hemiptera > Aphididae > Nasonovia > Nasonovia ribisnigri. Next base: position 665,422 of record JANEHU010000048.1, read on the forward strand.
GTCTTGAGACCGGCAACTATAGCTATGTAGGGGTTACGGTTGGTAAGGTTGGTGCAGTTGATAGGCAACACGTGTAAGTGTGGCAAGGTTTTTGCAACCAAAAAACTCGGGTGGTCACCCATCCGGTAACCATAGTCGGTAGCGGGCGGTGCGTACTCTCAATCACGTTGCGTGATTGATTGCAGCCTCCACGCTGTGCCAAGCGCTCAAGCCACATTATTGTTATTAAAGTAATTTATTTTACCATATTAGACATTAGTGATAATAGTACCTGATACAGGTTAAATTAATTTTCACCAAAAGACTTGCATTTGAAAATGTCATTGTGTGTATTACAAATTAATAATGGGACGAGGTGGCCGAGCGGTCTAAGGCGTCGGTTGCGGCGCTGCCGTCGCCGCTTCGATTCTCGGTCACTGGGCGGCATTTTTCTTCGGGCAAGTCACGGTGTCCGGAGAACAAGTGCCGCTATCCCCCACTCCGGGGCATGGCAGAAACCTACGGGTGCCCCACTAGAAATTCTGCCACAACACACACACGTGTACCAAAACCAAAAACCAACCAAAACCAAAAACCAAACCAACTGTTCCACCCCCACTGTTCCACCCAAAAAACAGGCTAATGACCTTAGTTGTCGAAGCCTTCAATCCCCCCCAATAAAAAAAAAAAAAAAATTAATAATATAGGACATATAGAGGTACCTACTTTAAAAGTTTCAACTACCCAAAAATAATTTTTTTAAACTACGACAATTATATTTTATATTTAAGTTGCTACTTTAATTATAATGGGACTTGCAGTCCACTAAACTACTGCCCGATACCTATTTATTAGGGGGGTAGTATAGACGGTGGAGTAATACTTATGAGTTATGGTAAAAACCATTTTGATTATAACTTAATTTCATTAGATTATTTTGAAATTGACACATCATGTAATATGATTCTTGTACAATAGAGTTGCTAAGTGAGGTTTTAAAATATTAAACAATTTTGAATTTTTATAAATAAAAAAATAATTAGAATAATTAGATGCATATTCAAAAATAGTTTTGGTATAAGAAGCGTAAAAGAGATATTTCTTTAAATTAAAACACTATTTTCAAAAAAATTGGTCCAAACCTTACACCATATTTAAACTGTGGCGAGCTCGAGACCATTTTTTAGTTAAAATTGTTGGGCCTGAAATACCTACCCGATTTCGTCCAAATTTGAACTTAAAATATCTTTTAATAAAAAACTGTATATTTATGCCTATATTTTCTTAGATATTTTGGTTACAAGATTAAATACTCATGTAAAACTGTGTTTAAATTTTAAAACCTTAGCAAATTAAACATTTCATACATTTTTAACTACTAAATAATTTACAATATTCGAGAATTTTAACATTTTTGTCAAAATTTGAACTTTAAATGCTTATAAAAAAAAATTCTGCGTAGGTATGCGTCTTTATTATTTTTCAATTTTTATTATTACAATTTATGAGGAACATTTTATTAAATATCTAAATCAAAGATATAAATAGAAACATTTTTATTAAACTCTAATTCAAAATAATTTGTAAAATGTTTGTGATTTTGACGAATTATGTCAAAATTCTAACCTCAGACGCTCATAAGCAAATTATTAAGGGTTTAAACAAAAAACACACATCATTGTAAAGTTAATAATAATCGCTTTGCTCAGAATCTAAAAGGAAAAAGCACCCATAAGTAGGTAGGTAATTGCTGTGTTGGATATTAGGTATTGCGTGGTATTGAGAGTATCTCGTCATTGATTTGTTCACTGTAGTAGTGGATGTGTTGAATTAGAATTAAATGATAAATCATTCCATACGATTGGGTCTGTAATCATTACGTCATAAAATAATTTTGTGGGTCCCTTCCCACGTAGGAATTCCTCGGATCGAGAAAGCTGATGCAATGGCGGATGAAGCAGTTACTTCTGGATCTATCCCCTCCAAAGATCTGATAAATTAAGCTAAAAAACGTATACTCACATCACGGCGCATAACTAATAGGTTCAGCAACAAACTGAGGAGCGTCAAAAAAAAAAACAGTTACAAAGTAGGCATATCCAGGTAAGGCATCTAGGAGAGAACAAATAATAATCACCTGCCCCAAATTCGCATCCTCACGTCATCTCAACAATCTTACATCACTCGAAGAATCCCTCAATCAAACACCACCAATATTTTCAAACTAATTGGTTTAGATAATAAATTGTAACGTAGGTACCTGTTTATTACACTAGCTGATCCTATACGGCGTTGTTATAGTGACAAATGAAATACCCATGGATTTACCTCTTTTTAAACTCCGTTAAATGTAATCAAATACTGTAGATTAGAATACAAAAAGCTCTGTTGAAAACGACTGGTGGCATACCACTCAATATCACTGAATTTTCCAATCCAGGCCCTCACTGGTAACCTAATACAAATTGTCTGGCGTCTAAATATAAATTAAATTTCCACCATAGATATTCATTAAATTATGCATAGAAGTATAGAACTATATAGAATATATAAATGGTTTCATCTATGATATGTTTAGAATTGTTCTGTATCTATATTGTTTGATAATAACTTGATAAATTGTATTTGTTTATGATTTTCATAATAAATATACCGATTACAAAACAATATTAACTTTCACGAGTGATACACTTCATATACTTTAGTAAATTGTAACGAAAGTAACAAATACAATTAATATAAAATAATATGTCAGTTAAATATTGAAATTTTGAATTTATATTATAATGGCTAATAGTTATTGTATACCTATTATCATTATTATTGACTTATAAAATTAATTAGTTATCTAATCTCCAAAATCAAAATAAATAAAACAAAATAAGAGGATTGAATAGGCAACCCATAGTGAAACTAAGCGCTTTTGTGTCCCCAGAAATCCAATAAGCTTCCCGTATTCTAAACCATAAATTTGATGTAAATTATTTGATGTAAATTGCACAGATTCTGTACTAAATACATAGAAGTGTCTCTGAGCCGAAAAGTGTATCGCTTTGATATTAATAATTATTTTTGAAATCAATAGCAACCATTTACAAACAAACATTTCCATCGTAAATCTCAAAATTACTGTTTGAGCACCTCCTCAGGTTGGACCTCTAATTTACCCTTTATTAATTAGCCTATGTTATTCAGGGATAATGTAACATTCTAATAGTAAAACTACTTTGAAATTGGACCAGTAGTTTTTGAATTTATTTGTTACAAACATCCAAACCTTTCCTCTTTATAATATTAATAGTATTGGTGAAGATATAGATAGAAGTACTTTTGGTTTGTAAATAATACTGGAGTACTGGACTATTACCGTTGTAATTAAAGACTTAATTAGGGAAAAAAAAAATTAAAAATGATTTGAGTTAATTCAATTAAATTGTAGTCATAACAAACATACATAAACAACATTTTTTGTTAGCCTTTAAAGTTCAAGTGTTGACGAAATTCCTCAAAATATCAAATATTTGAAAATTATTTTAACATTTTATAATTTTTAACTACAAAATCACATTTTTACTTCAAAAAACCAATACTATACAATATATAGTTTGGGTAAAAATGAATTACAAATTATAATTGTGTTCATTTAAATCAGGCACACTATAGTGATAGGTTACATAGGATAGGATATAGTTACAATACAAATATACATATTATGTAGTTTGAGTAGAATTAATTTAAAAAAGAAATGTATTAAATAAATACACCTTTTTTCAGTTCTATTATTATTTGTTAAATAATATTTATGTTCACATTTTAATGTAAGAGAAACGGTCGATGCGCAAAAGATGCATAACCAAAAAATCGAACGATGCGCAATTGTCTTACAAAAAAGGTCAATATAGTGATGCTCAAACGACAACCGGTGATACTGACTTACTGTTGAACATGATGAATATTAATAAGTTCGTCCCTTCTTGGTATAAATAGGTAATAGCTTAAAAATAACATAAATATTTAAAAATGTTATTGTGTATATAAAATATAATGGTATACTTAAAAATTTCAAGTTTACGGGAATAATATTTTTGAATTACAACAAAAACTAATGTCGTTTGTAAATAACTAATTTATAAGGTGTTTAAGGAATAATACGCCTTTGTATTTTTGACACATATTTTTAAATTTTAGTAAGAACAAAACAAAAACTTCTAAATACCGTATAGTATAAAGCCTTTAAAAAGCTTAAATTTATTCTAATCATTTTGAAAATTTTATTGGGCATTGAAAATGATGATTTAAGTAACATCAGGATGTTTCAAGTTTCTAATATTATCTGTGGTAGGTACCCTCCTAAAAATAATACCTAGGTATAGGCTATAGATTATGTGAAACTGAAATGAAAGAAATTTAGTTTAAGCCCTAACCTAAACCTGTATATTTTTTTATTTTATCACCAAAACTAGTAAAAATTATTTTGGTTACAACTTACAATAGTTAGCCTCGCTTAAAATCGGGTCATTAGCGATTAGCGTATACGGTCTTTACTGTATGTAGGCACCTATTTAAATATTACCAATTTGTTTGATTAAGATGTCTATACAATTCCATTAGACAATGTTTTTTGTACATCATAAACTAAATAGCATTATGTGTGATATCATTAAAATCACCACACTTAACTTATGAACTCTCAAATGCGCCTCTGATGTTGTATGACATAGGCTATAACTCAGTGGACACTGAACAGTTAACTTCATTGTGTATGCTGTTTACCCCATTACTCGATATACGTAAAGTTATTTCCCTCGCGTCTGTCCAAAATAAGAACACTAGGTATACACTTTACAGTGCATTTTATAATAGGTATTAGGTATAAAAATAATTAATACAAGTCGTTTATGTTACACTTAAAATAACTTTATTTTTATATTATGTTCAATATAATATAGGAAAAAGTCTACAATGAAGGGAATTGTAATCTTCTATTATTCTTAAATGTTGATTCATTTTTCATTTTTTCTCATTTTTTCTTTTTAAATGTGGCAAAGGCTAAATAGTATGTCAACACATAGACATTACATAATATTATTATTATTATATGTTTTACGTATGATAATTTAATTTAAGAAACACAAATAGTTATTGTCTTATGATTTGAGAAATTCCAATAAAAAGGTTTTGTCGATTATTGTACTTACCTACCCGTTCGGCGTATCGTGCACAATTTATAGTGTTTTGCAACAATGTGCAGCCTCCGCATACCGGACGAGTGGTGAATATTATGTTTGATACAACAAGGTAAATATTATGACGTTATATTAATATATTATGTATTATTATTAAAACATTACTTTCGTATAATATTATATACGTCGGCGAAGAGTGTAACTTAGTGTTAGATTAAATTTTATTTGTCGCTAAATGAGGGTACTGCCTGCGCAACAATATGTTGTCCACGGCCGGCAGTAGCAGATACCTCTTGGTCTTCATCCCGTCGTCTGTTTGCGCCTGTTCTGTTGCTGCCGACGGCTGCTGGTGGTCCCCCCCGAGTTCTTCAAATGGCCGCTCAGTATTCTCGACGTTCCCGCTGGAAAACACACAAAACGTGAAACACTGATAATAAAGTTTGTATTTGTTTTTAGCGTTATTGTACTAGGTTACCGAATTGTAAATGATTAGATGGATGATAATCCTGTAAAAACATTCAATAGGTAGTGAAAATGGTGATTGCAGTAATAAGTAATAATCCATCGTAACAGAGATTAAGACGAAGTAAAACTGTCCAAATCCTTTTAATTTTTATATTAACTTGTAAATCGTTGTACAAAGTCGAACATTTAATGCCTAAATTATATAAGCGGATTTGTACTTAGTAACCATCAAAATGTTTGCTGGAGCTTAAAAAAGATAAACTCAAAGTGAACTAAAAATAGATATAGTACTCACACTTCGTTCTAAAAAAAATTGACACAAGTAAAATAAAAAAAGGGAATGTATAGGTGACTGCTTTGCTGTACAGTAAGAGACGAGTTTATCTCGTCATCAATAATTATAATAATTGACAAAATATAATAAAAAAAAAAAAAATAGGTAAATAAAATAAATATTATTCGACAATTATAAAAAAAAACTTTAAAAAATCAATATGGCTATAACTGCTATAAACAGATTAAAAGGGTAAAAATATTTTTAAATTTCACCATGTACCTATGGAAAATTGTCAAATAAACATTTGATAAAAATTAAAAGTATCTAAAATGTTTAGGTAGTTTTCGAGTTACGCCAAAAAAACTAAATCGAGTTTGTTAAATTTTGTTTTACGAAAGAACCCTGGTTTATGCTTAATTATTTTTTATTTTTGACCTCCCCCCTCTTAAAAAGCACCGACTAGATTCACTTTCCTACCAGAAAAAATGCTCAAGTAGAAAATCATAGCACTTTTACTGCCACTGAAAGCAATAACCGACTCAAAAAAAAATAAAACACACTCATTATTGTAAAATTAATACATATATTCGTCGCTCTAAACTGAAAATTTAAAAACTTATTGCTAAAATTAATAAAATTTCAAGACGAAAATATTCTGTACAGTTTTACGCACGTATTCATAAACGTCCATATTAAAAAAAAAACACAAATTATTTGAAAAATATCGGAGAAGTAATATAATAATGAAATTGTGTTTTTTTTCTATTGTTTAATTTCTACCAACCATGGAAATAAATGCAGTTTCTTAATTTGGATTTAAATTAATAAATACTTAAAAATTAAAAAGTATTATTCTAAAGAACTATTGAATGAAAATTCCGATGAAAGCAGTGTCGTAATCCATCCTTCCCCCGACAATTTTTACTCGGCCTTTCTTTTATTTAAGCTTCAAACGAAAATATTTTACTTTTTTAGTACCTATCCATTATCATATGGTTCTTCGAAAAAAATATTTCCATGCTCAGAAGTGTTCATAAATACCAGCTTAATAAATAATCCGTTTTATAAAATGTATACATTATATTATTATAATCACTCGTGTAAGATGCTTTGTACAAAGAAAACGTTTTTATACGATTTTTTATTCATAAACATATTGTATAATATTATAATATAAATTCTTAAACCTAGTAGGTACCTGCGTAATTTTATCATTATTTTTGCTAAACGACGAGAGATAATAAAACACCCTTTCGAAACAGCGTGCTTTACATATTTTCTTATAGAAATTCAAAATAATTCCTACACAAACGAGGGTTAAAGTAATTACCCAATTGGCAGATGTATTTTCAATTACAAACGCATATTTTATTTTGTCAGAGGTGAATTATATATCGTTTACAAAATAAACTGAACTAACTATCGTCATAGGTGCTGTTAAAGAGATGCCAAACATACATTCACATATTTGAAAAAAACATATTATTATACACAGTAAATGAACAAAGTGTTTTAAATTAATATTTAATTGCTTAAAAATGTTCAGTTTATTAATCGAGAAATATTTTCAAAATGAATCATATAGATTTAATATATTATATTAAGCATTATGTGAATTACTATAACCATAATAAACATTACTCCACAGTCCACATATTGTATTTAACATCAGAATCAGAATAATTTGAATAGACATTCCTTTTCCACGAAAATGGTTAATTGCTAACCTACATAATGTATTTACTATTTTGCATATTATGACGTATATTTTGCTCGATAGAAAAAGAAAATCCTAAACGTGTCTTCATCGTTTTTTTCAGCGAAATGGCTTTCAATTATTATTTATTAGATGACATTTTTATTGTAGCCCTTGTACTCCGCTTCTATAATATGTATTTTATATTTAACTGAAACTACTTAAACTGAAACTGTTAATGTTTAAACAAACTATAATTTTCTTTAATAAAACAAAGCCATTATTTAATCGATGCATTTTTTTGCACAGACTGTATAATATATATTATATGAATTTTGAACTTTGAGTTGATTTTTTTTTGTGAACATTACAGTTAAGAGTTAAAATGAAATACTAGACAATATTAGATTCAAATTATTTGTCATAAAAATTAAACCGTTATGCTAGTAGAAAAAAAAATAATCAAATTTGTTTATATAATACGGGGATGATAATTTGTATATTACTCATATATATTATATTTATTACAAGAATAATAAATGAGATAAGTTTAACTACGTTTGAGGAGATGAATAAGAATAGTTAACGGATTTTGGTGTGCTTTCAGGCTGACAAGTGACAGGCTGTCACACTTGTCAAACATGCTGACAAGTATTATTTCGAACTAAACAAATTGAACAAAAGTTATAATGATAATAGAGAGAAAAATTAGAAATTAGTAAAAGTTTGTTAATATATATTAATATTATATATATATATAGGTTAAGTATTGACGACAAGAACAAATCATTATTGCAGACGGTATCTGCAATAACTTTAACCGCACTGTATATAATACATAACTTGAAATTAATTATTATATTTATCAGTGTAGTAGGTATTCTGGATTCAGAACTAAGTGAAGAATACCTATATTGGTTATACAGCGAAGGATTTTTATGACTCTTTGCTATGACTACATATTTTGCAAATAGAACGAGTGTTTGAAAAATTTCTTGGAATTTCAAATTCACTTTTAAATGCACTTAGCCTGCAATCGAGATTGGATGGTGATGGTATCAATAGTTTTCCTGAATAAGAATAAAAGTCGGGTAATATAAGTATACATAGCTTAATTTAGTTCTTTATACTATGCCGTTTTTACATAAGACATAGTTAAGATGTACTCATATAGGTTTTAATTTAATTTTATCGCATTCATAGAAAATATAGTACTGCACGTCTGTACGTGATTCGTATATTTCACAAATAACACCATATGCTAGGACTATCACTCAAATATCAAAAAAATGTTAGTGATTTGCTGGATTTTACTAGTTAGTTTTTGAAATTGATGGACATCCATAAAAATTAATCAAAATATCTGCAGTTCTGTTTGTCGTCTAATTTCGTTTTTAATATTTCATTTTTTTCCACAACTATGCCAATTGCCTAAAATTTATTATTGCATTTTTATCTGAATCTGCACCGTCTAAAACCAATGTAATATTTAATACTATTTACTTGAAAGCTATTCGTATAAATGTATAATATACCCGATTGAATATTTGGATTCGAGTTGATTAAAACTTAAAAGGATGGTATAGCATTTTAAAAAAAAGGTCCCATTAAGTATTCTGTTATTGGACCAAAATAATGACCTTTATATAATAGACTTTCAAAAACAGCCTCCATTGTTAGGATGTGCGTAATGTGATTATATATATATATTATTGTTCAGGTATTCGCTGAATAATGTTTATCGGTCCGTGGGAAAATGTGTATAGATTATTTTCCCCATACTGTGGCCAGCTTGATATTCGTATAATAATGATATAGGTACATTTAAATATATTATGCATATTAAATGATATTGATGAAAAATCGAAAATAATGTAGGTATGTCTCCAATTTTTCAACTCTCTTCAGCATCATTCCTGGTCATTATCACTTGATTCTATGATTTTTTTTTTATATAAACATTTTGTATAGCGTATGTATTAATTTATTGTCAACCGATATTCAGTAAAAATAAAACATAGTACCATTATTAAATATTTAATTATTAAAAAACTGTTTTTCAGCCACTGCAGAGCTTTTAATCACTATATTGTATAATACCATGAATGCCAAGTAGGTACTTATAGTGTTATTATAGTATAATATAATTTATAATTGGTAAAATTATTTTCCTCAACCGATAATTCAAAACCTTCGTTAATCCTTGATAAAAATAATAAAACGACTTTTATGATAAAAACGAATGTTCCTATACCTAACCTATAAATGTAAAACCTAACCCAATCCACGACACACGTAAACCGATTCAATTCAAATATATAACACTAATATATGATATCCACAATACGCTATCGTTGGAAGATCAATTTGAAAACTACATATATTAAAACGTTGACTTTTAGATTAGTTTTAACGATTTAAAATAATATTTATAATAATAATATTATAAACACATCCACAGCTTGATATCCCCTGTATATAATTATTATTAATTTTACCTATTATTGGTAAAATTACATTTTTAAAGGATATAAATCAACCATTGTTTATTATATTATATTATAGTCTCCCCGATCACTTAAACGAAAAAATATTGAAACATATGTTAAGCTTCAAAATTTGAAATTAAAAGTATGTTTTTCATTCAAAAAAATTACAAAAACTTATTAAAATGAATAGAATAAATGATAATTCATAATATTAAAATCTATATTGATCATATTTAAGTACAAACGTGATGAAAATATTACATCACCAACATATTATCAACAAATAACAATGCACTTTGTTAATTGTTCTTATTTATCACAAGATAGCATTATAGCGCGTCTCATAATGTTTAAAGTAAATTTGTTTAGTTTAGTAAGTTTCTTTTTAGATGCTTCACATTATTAATTATAGGTGCGCAACTATTCTGCAAACAGACATTAAACCAAAAACAACTATACACGATAATACGCATGCTGTTTAGCGTCAGCAAATTGGCTTAGTCGCGAAACGATGTGGCCTAAAAGATTCAATTATAGATATGAAAAGTTGGAAATATCAATAATAATTCTCGGGGTTAGCAACAAGCAACAGCAGCAACCAATACGCGAATATGGTTATCATAAAATGTAATCAAAACGAAGGCGACACACAATTTATGCGTGAGTGCGATTTTTCAATAATTTTCATTCGAGTGAGTATCATAATATATATTAATATTACCTATTATACACGCGTATTATATAACAGGAGCTTCATCGTGGGAGGCTGATTTGCACATTCACACGTTTTGGTTTCGGGAACTTTGTCAGAGCTTTGTGGGGGTGAAAAAAAAACAGAAAATGAAAAAAAAAAAAAAGATAAATCTTTTGACATCTGCGTGGGCCGAACAACTGCAGAGAACACGTAGTGTACACGCGTATATTATTATGCTGTACAGTCACGTCGTAGTCGAGAGAGAAAAAATACCTCAAACACAACAATAAAACTACGTCCTACATCTACAATATTGTTATGCTTTACCGACCATAACTTGACTGCAGCAAGCACGTGTGTTCGTTACAACACGCGAGAGTCACCAGCCGGACGAAAACGTTTTACAAGCCGTCATTTTTGCACCCTATAAACATATATAATGTTATACACTCGAAAGCAATATGTGTAGGTATATATAATATCTATCAGAGTCGGGTGCGAACACGTACGATTCCGGTAATGGTTAAAAACGACGTTTGGTCGGTCAAATACGAGTATTATTATTGTTGTTATTGTACGGCTGTAACATTATATCGTGTGTTCGTATTGTTTTCGTAACTTTACATCACATAATATATTAATTAAATTATATCAAATTCAGTTGTTATCATTACGCCTATAGAAGAATAATTTTCACCGGCCCCGAGAAAATATGTTCTTATCTCGATCTCGATCTCTCCTCCCACTCTCCATCAATCCCGGCTTGTCGACGTTGCTGTTATTATTGTTATCCCCTGCAGAGTATAGTTTCATAAATAATATGATTATTATCTTTTGTCATGTCAACCGAGGGGAGGGGGTGGGGGGGAGTAACTGCGGATGGAGCAAATATACGAGCTTGATGGCGGGCCGGCTGGGGTATTACGACGTATGCAATATTTTATTACATTTCGTCGGAAATGTCCACGTCATTATTGCGTCGAAGCGATAATAACAATATAATATATTATCATCGATATCAAACCGAACGATAGAATAGAAAAAACAGACCGACCAGCACTCTGAATCTAACCAACTTAGGTTCGTGTCCAGGACGTTATAATATAGGTGATTATATCTACGCATGACCTATAGGGTACAAACCCACACACCTTATAGGATTACATACCTTGCTCACAATACTCACAGTATACCTCATATAATATTATGCAGTATATATTTGAAGTTTTAGTTTTTGTTTACTTAGGATCGTGTCTGGATAAACGAAAAAATGCGCTAAGACTTAAGATAATAATAAACTAAATAAAAAATAAAATAACAACGGTCACGGTGACTGGAGAGAAATGTGGTATCCAATATGTAGGTATCGTATCTTATAATATTATTACTTATTAGATAATCATCGCAGACATAATTTTGTTTTTTTTTTATTAGTTTAAAGCTTCATGGACTGAGGTCATTAGGCTAATGATACAGGCTGTAGGGTTGGTACGGTTGAAAACGGTTGGTTAGCAACATGTTTTTGTGTGGCAAGGTTTTTGTACACTACGAACCCGGGTGGTCACCCATCCGAGAATTAGTGGCAGCGGCCGTTGCTAGCTCTCAATCATGTAGCGTGTTTGGTTTCAGCCACCGCGCCGCGCCGAGCTTGACTGAACGTGCTTGAGCCTAACGACCCTAAGGAATATTTTTTCGATGTGATATACTTATATTATGTTATCTTAGAAACGTCGAGTTGATATCTCTATCGGTATTATAGATTGCCTATATATTGTATATTATTATTATTATTATTTACTAATTTATTCGATTATTATTATAGAAACGCACCAAGCCACCTGCGAGTTTAATATAAATTTCAGTGGTTAGTGATATATAATATATAATATTATATGTATATATGTATTTATTATTTTTATTTCAGAACGAGGCAAAGCACAAATTACTGATTACTTAGCTAAATATTAAAAAATATTAAATTATATAGTACAAATATACACAAAAAACAATATTAAAATGATGGCAAATGCCTTATTGGCAATACACATCATGCTATACATTAGTCGGTTACGGGATTCTTTAATGGTATGAATAAAAAAAAAGATTTAGACTGGAAGAATAGAGTTTTGAAACCAACTTGGCTAAGTATCTCAGGACAGTTCACTGACCTTTCAATAAGCTTTTTTTTGGAATGTTCAGTTTGAAAATAAATTGTCAATCATCCATAAAGACTAAACCTAGTTTATTAAATACCAGTACTTAATCGTGTTGTGTATGATTAATATATAAAATATAAGCCATACAAATTATAGATCTGGCTTCTATCACTTGTGTCCCAAATAGCAGCAAAGAACTCTAGAATCGACTTGGTGATAAGTCACAGTATACATAGCTTTTAGTATTATGTTATGCTGGCACAGAATAAATAATAAAGAAGCTACACATATTAAATAGGTATAGTTATAGGTACAAGAAAAGTTGTAGGGGGGGGATGCAACTTATTTCATATCCCAAAATATGGCCTTATACGTATTGTATATAATATATTTCTATGTGGTTGTCGTAATGGATTACACGAGCTAGTTTATTAAAGGACGACAAAAGAAAAAAATTACTCCAGGGTAAAAAATGTAAGGGTTGCATATTATTACTTGAGGTCGTATATAGAGACTCTGTGAGCAATATGATCCATCTATATATCTTAGACGAGTGAGCCATATCGATCCATCAAAACTTTCTCGTGGGTCAGTTCGCAGTTTACGTGGGACGTCTCCGTTTAAAATACCGTGAATGTCAGCAGTTTATACATAAACAATCTAAATTTCATGTCACGACGGGCGTACAGTATTTTTTTTTATTATAAGATAAATTATAGCTATCAATCTATCATAATATGTTATCCACAAAATCACTACACCACACGTGTATTAGCGGTACCCTTGTCAAATTACCGTTTTGGCCGTCATGCGTTTATGATGTTTGATACACTCGCAAACAATTTTTTTCTTTACTATAATATAATACGATAATATTATATATTAGTTTCAACAATTAATTAAAAAGTTTTTGATTATTTTTTCAAAAATGGCGTACTAATCGCATTGATGTATTGGGCCGTCTCGAGTAACATATCAATAATCAACATAAGACAGGCTGAAGTCCCCCCCCCCCATTTCCCTTATTAGTATTACTTAAAAAAATATTGATCAACTTTCAACTGTCGTTAACTAGTAAGAAAGAAATATTAATATACGTCTTATCAGAATAAATTAATTTTTGATAAAAACATTTTATTAATTGTATATTAATTTTCCTAAAAAGATCAGTAATTTTTTGGTAAAAGTATGAACTACTTGTACGAAAAACTTTGTATTGAATTTTTGAGCCTTAGCTTTACAAATTAAATTTTTTATAATTTGTAATCTACACATTAATTATTGTGGTTTTGTCAAAATTTGAACTATAAATGCTTATAAAAAAAATCGTTCCTATGTATCGTTAAAATTTTTAGATAGCTATAATAAGACCTTATATTACATTTTTAAGCTTGACCGAATGAATAATTTTTTATTGACATTTTTAGAATAAAAACTAAAATTAATCAAATACAATTCAAGCAAAGACGGTCTAACTAAGGTTAGGTTACCTAACAATTTTTCATTTATTTTTATTTTTCCGAATGTTTTAAAAAATACTAAGAATTTTCAATTTAGACTTCCCAAAAATTCCAACTAGATCTAATTTGCTTCTAAAAACCTCTATCGAAGTTTATGATTAGAGCATTTTTTCTACTAGAAAAGTTGAGAAGTTGAAGTTGTACGAACATTTTCAAATACCTCACATAAGTGTCTAAAATGATTAGATTGGACAAAATAAAAATAAAATAGTATTAATTTTCAAGTCCCTCCCGTTAAAAAATCCTGCGTACGCTGCTGTTAGTAAGAATTATATCTTTTACTTATTGTATATAACTGTAGAGTAATATCAATGGATATTTTCTTTTGTCATGTGAATCCCATGTCGAAAACTCTTGTGTATTTTATCCAATTTACTAATCGTACCTATTATTTAATATAATATATTATTGTAAATAAAAAAAAAGAATCGTATTATAATGATTAATATCATACGATATTATTTTTATATCTCTCAATAATCTCTTCGTAGTTAAATATAACTAGACTCACTGATTTACATTAATTCTTATACGAAAAAGTTTCAATTTAAAACCAATAAAAAGAAACAAAAAAATATATAAATTAGTTACTACAGTAAATAAGTTGTTTGTATTATAACTAAATTATTATAAATTTTAGTCGAAATGGAATTTTCAAAGTTTAAACATATTTTAAAACTTCTTATGGAACTATATACAGCTTCAAAGCAACATTAATTAGAATTTAGCATTTAAACCCAGCCTTTCGTTTAGTTGTGTAATACTTTAAAAGAATGTCATTATTAAATTTAGTTTTGTAATATTGTGTTTTAAAAGTGATTTAAAAATTTGGAAATTTGAGATACAAAGAAAGTATTTATACGAGATGGTATTATATATAAGTAGCAAACAAGCAATTCAATATTGTTTATAGTTTTACGACAAACGATGAATTAATAAACATATTATAAGATATAAGTCAATGGTAATTTTGTTTTTATGAATTGTGGCCGTTTCCGGCTGATGTCTGTGATAATTAATATTAAATTCATTAATACAAATAGAGACCTCAATATTTCATTCTTCAAAATATTAGGTTTTCAGGCAAGAAATCTTAAATTACATACAAGACTAGGCCATGGTGATATGTTGTTTTTGTTGTGAATTATTTTAATTACTTTCGTAACACGGCGACGTGTGGATGCAATTTTAATAAAATTCAATTAAGTTAAAGCTAATGTATCTTACTATACTAATATAATACTTGATGATTTACTGATGTATATTGTTATAGGTTTCGATATGTACAGGATTTGACAGAAGCTTAAGGACAATAGTTGTGTCATGAGTTATAACATTATACATATATAAAATAAATCATGTATGTCACTATATTATTAAAATACTTAAATTATAAAAAGGATCCCCATAAAATGTAAAAATAATACTAAGAGATAACCGAAATGTTGATGTTTACTAAACACTTAAACACCATTTTGTTGCAATATGATGGAAATATAAATAAATATAACATTCAGCCAATGATTGCATTCAACTCCACTTCCTTAAAGCGTATTAATTTATTCGTTCTTGCGAGAAGCCTTTGAACCATATTAAATATTAAACTCACTATTATCTAGCTTATGTTCACTCAAAGTGTTTTTCGAAGGATAAAATAAACCACATTTACGTGAAATCAATATGATTTATTCGTCACATCACAATACTCTAAAATAGGATATAGATATTAGATACCATACACATTACACCTATGCGATTTATCTTTAGGCGTTATCCACAGTCAGACATATTTTTTTTATTATCCAGTAGCAGTCTACGCTTGTTAGGCCCTTGGTTACTATACTAGCATTAATGTACGCCACACCCGAATATTGTGTTGTTTCCATCGCACAAGTGTGTAACATGTCTAATTTACGCTCAGCAGACCTCGTTTAGCTCCGTTAATTTAAACATTTATGTGAATCGATCTATTATGAAATTTGAAGGTAAGAATATTATTTGTGTTCAAATATTTGGTTTTTACGATTATTCAGTTTTTAAGTGGGTTATAATCATTTTTAATTTTCACTATATTATTATATACGTATAACTCGCTAAAAAAATGGAACAAATAACATGTACAAGATAATGTTCTTACCTTAAAGTTTCGAAATAGGTTGATTCACTCTAATGTTTAAACTAACGAGCTAAACGTGATCTGCTGAGAGTAAATTTGCTATGTTATGCAACTGTAAGGCGGAGACTACACATGCCGGGGTGGCGTCCTCTTAATTAAATGTTATAAATATGTAATCAATGATATTACTTGAAATTTTAAAATATCCAATAGTTGGAAGATAAAGACTTTGTCACCCATAATGGAATTTTTTAAATTTGACCAGCAAAATTAAGTATTTACTTTTCAAAACATGGGATATTATTACAAGTTAAAAATATTACAAATTACAATTAAAAATTACATACATTTAAATAATCGAATACATTTCAACGGATTTATAGATTCCATTGGATATCATATAAACTATAGGAACACTTTTAGGTATTTGTGACTTAGTATTCACATACTGATCCACCTTGTGGAAATAACTTAACATTAACAACGTATAGTATGAACAAACGTTGGTCTTATTATGAACGTTAGTATTAAACTATTCAATTTCGAATTTACGTAAAAGTGTAAAACCATTTCCTTATAGAAACACAAACGAAAATATGTATCGAGAAATTTGGAAATTTGGATGTCTTAGTACAAATGATGTACAAAAAAGGCTTTCGTTTTTTTTAAATATTTTTATTTAACATAAATATTCTATAGAAATCAGCACAATAAGTTTTTATGATAAGAGTATTATATAACATGAAAGGTATTATTAAAGTAGTCACTCATTAGTGACTATTGGTTTGATTAATTTTTAATTATTATTATATGTATTTTTATTTTTTATATATATGTTTAGAAGCGTAAGATATTAACGTTT
Source organism: Nasonovia ribisnigri (assembly GCA_027563435.1). NCBI lineage: Eukaryota > Metazoa > Arthropoda > Insecta > Hemiptera > Aphididae > Nasonovia > Nasonovia ribisnigri. The sequence goes on from JANEHU010000048.1 coordinate 682,862, forward strand.
TGCAAAAGGTCACGGCACCACTTATTTTTTAACCTGCCATTAGGGTTTCCTGGTAGTGTAAAGATGGAAAGATCTTTTATGAGATGAGAGGGTTTGGAGTCGTTTATAGAATTGTGTGTAGAAGATACTTTACGTGCTTCCTCTTTTATTGTTCGGCTTTCGATTTTAATTCAAAAAGTGTGAATTCCAGGTATAAGTGGCCTTGATTGAGATAACAGAACCCACAAACACACACACACACACACAAGAACATACATGTGCGAAACGTGTTAATATATTACCATTTAACACAATATAAACATTCGTATCTCTTACTCGGAGACTGTGGTGGAGGTCCTCTTGTTTATATCGCACTGGAACGATGACCCTCTGCCGTTACGCATGTAAAACGAATGAGGGTTCCTAAACGACGGCAGCCAGCCGAGTCGAGCAAGCGCGGCCAAATGCCTCTTGTCGTAGCCGCTCTGGCCGGTGCTGCCGAACGAATGATACGAAGCCGGTGACCGGGACGAAGTCGAAGCGAATCCTCTGGGCATCCAACCGCTGCGTGACAAAGCACCTGCACGCCCACACACACATACACGCACGAGCACGGCATCGAGAAATCAGTCGCCGGCGCACACGACGGTAAAAATCAAAAAATGCACACGTTTGACTTTAAATGTCATGTTCTTGTAAATTAATAAGATCATGTTAGGTATAGTATTATTATTATTATTATTGTTCAGGTATATGCGGTTCAAAAATACGACTACTCATAGAATGCCTATGTAAATATGGTGAAAACACGACATCACACACGAGTACACGACACAACAAAAACCAATCTCTACGACACACACGACACTAATAAACGTTATACAGGAAGGTAGAAAGAAGAGGAAATATGAGTCTAATAAAGTATATTATTACAAAAACTACAATACACGTAAACCGTAATATTATCACATTAAAATTCAAACTACATATTTATTTTCCAATCACTATTAACCATGTATCTATGTAGATGGTTACCGCAAAAAAAAAAATAATAATAATAATAAACACAGCACTCAATCATTATATACTACATAGAACGTCACAATCATATTATATAGGATATAACAGCTGGTTAACAGTAAAGCATATTATGTATCTAATAAAATATATTATATGATACGCAGAAAGTTTGAATCGAACAGTTCCAGTTTTTAGATTTGTACGCATTATACTATGTACTAAATATAATCTCGTCAATTATCCCTTATTCGGTCACAAATTCACTAATTGTCTATTAAAACCAAAAGTAGGTATACGCCGAGATAAAAATAACAAAATATATTTCCGTAACAAGTGTAGGTAACGTCATCCGACAATTCTCAACCTGATTTCAAAGTTATTAATCCCGACTAATAAAACAACGGTGTGTTTAATGTTAAGCTTTGTAACTTTATTGAATTTTATCGGAGAGTTTTACGATTTTTTTTCGATTTTATTATACCTCTTGAAAAATATAAAATAAAAATGTCATTGTTATAAAACAACTTTAGTTCGTCTTTTATTATTCACGTCTAATATATGTATAATATTCCATGAACACGCATTATTCCTATTTACCTATAATAATATTCAATTATGTAATCATGGGATTTATATGCATTCTATATTATTTATTATTTATGAATAATATATCTAAATAAAGTTCGTACAATCGTACCTATAAAGTAAGTAGGTATATGAAAATTCAAAATACCTATGATATATTATGCACCAAAAAATACCGTAAATTTCCAAAGGTATTATACGTGCTTGATTTTATGAGCTTTGGCACATAAACGTTATAATGTTATAAAATGATTAATTTACTAAAAAAAATACATATTTCTCCTAGTTATTTACCAGTTTTATATTATTTGGAAATAATTATTTGTAATCGTCTTGCATGAACCTGACTTTTTTCAGGCAAGTAATAAATTAGGTATGCACTGTATACCAAATTACCAAGTATACTAATGTATACTATACTCATACAGTTTGCTGCAAAATGTATTTATATAATGTAATATTCATCTTTGTTTTGTTGTCAACTCGAAATATTGTTTTGTTACATTTCATAAAAAAAAATAGTTTTGTTGTACATCGTATATTTGTATTTAACTTCATTATCCGTAGAGGATGTTTGTAAATATGAATTTGTATTATACTCGTACTGTGACTATACCAGTGTACCTCGCAAGGTATCCCCTTTTAACGTTTTACCAAATTATCCTATCCTATCTAAAAAGTGTATTTATAATATTCGTGATAAAATTTTTTTTTTTAGTTAAGACTTAATGCGTATTTAAAATATTTTACATTATTTACGTAAGTACCTATACCAATTACAAACGTAATAATAGTGTTTATAAACATAATAAGTGTCATTGATGTACATCATAGTGACGTAACATCTCTAAACTTATACTATTGAATATAATTGTTGACTTCTAGAGTTTATACTCAATGCTAATATAAAATATTCTATTGAGAAAATACTTTAATCTATGTTACAGGCTAAGATGATTAGATACGAAAGCACATGCAAATTAAGAATACTTAAAACATCTATGTACAACGAGATGAACTCTGATAATGATCGAAGGATGACCTGATACTGTTATTACTTATTACCTATTTATTGTTTGATTTATAGCTAAATAATTATTTAAATTATCGTTAGGTACTGTCTACATTTTTTTTTGGTGATCAAACCTATAACTCTGTTTCGTGCACCTATATAAGTGTTTGTCATTAGATAGACATTTAGGCAATCTAATATTTTCTACCTAATATCTTGGGTTGGTAAAAAAAGTTTTTCATACGCAAACAGAGATCCAAGCATTATCAGAGTTCAATTCATTGTCATACCCGACAGACTGTAAACAAGATTTACTCGTATACAGCGGGCAAGAGGCTTTCTCATTACTATAGGAATTCACATACTAAGCTTAAACTCAATGGGTATCAAACAAATCCAATTATGTTGCACATGTATATTTGTATAGCATGGTTCTTGTATGCTTTCAAGTGTATTAGATTAAATTCCATTGTTAATGAAAATAAGAAAACTGCATACAAATTATATGTGACAAATATAATACAACCTGAATATTAAGCAAATAAGTTTATTTAAAAAAAATATTTTAACTGTATAAATACAGTCTAGAATAGTGAATAGTATGACGAAAAAACTTATAGGTTTCATTTCTAATTTTTAATTTTTGTATTCCCTGTTTCCCATTCTTCGGAAAACGAACATTCTTACAATTTTTAGTAGGTATTATTGTCCAATCAATGTTGTATGATCATCCCCTTATTAATCAATTTTGTTTGAAACTATTTATTTACGTTTACAAATGTGCAACACATTATTACTACAAACCATAATTTGTTAATCACAATATCGTCATCGATTAAGAAATATATGTACTCACCCAAGTATCTTTTCTGCATCGGTTCTTGTGTCAAGTCGTCGATAATACTCTGCAAACTTTTGCTGCCTTGCATTACGGGTATAAACTCTTCGCTATTTTGATACGTCGCGTCGCTCCTCTTGGGTTTTTGGCCACCTTGTAAATTCCAGTCTTGGTTTTTCGTCGATGACTCTGTGGTGGGTTGGAATCCGTAAGGCAGCCTCCCTTGTCTAAGCAATGAAGAAATATACCGCTTGGCGACATACCTAGGGCTGTTGTACCAAAATGGCATGTTATCAGTCCGGGCTAGTGAGGCCATGAAACGTTTGGCGATATAGTCGTCTGGTGACGAATCTCCATCAGCTGGTTTTACATCGTCTTCTTCGCGCATTTCCGGTTGGAAGTAACCAGTTTCAATCAAGAATCGGATGTGATCTAATGATACTACACCATGATTTTCAAACACTTCGTCGGCCATGTTGGTCAAGAACAGCTCAACCTTTTCTGGGTCATATGTCGTCCCAAACTTTTCCAAAAATTTGTCTAATATGCTTCGCAAATCTGATTTAAACTCGTCGCGGAAATCAGGCTCGGTGGCTGCTTGTCTTTTCGATAACCCAGTTAGTGCCAAATTTTTAATTTCCTTCGAAATCCAAACACACATATAAATAATTAAAAATAATGTTAAAAAAAAAAATGGTCACGATAAATTGGATAAAAGTATCGATTTAAAATTTATTGTGATTGGGAAAAGTAGTCTTATAAGTTATAACAATAATGGAATACTAAATGATTAGGTGTAAAAAATTTAAATGGCCAAATAATAATAAGGGTTTCCAACACTTAAAAAATGAATTAATAATTACAATTTAAAAATAGAACCCTGATAAGAACGAATTCACCGTGATGCATAACTATATTACCTATTTAATTTAGTTAGACTATACGTGGAGTACCTACATAGGTATAAACACGTATATAAAAAATATTTATTTAAATATTTAATACATAATATTATAAACATTAAATATACAGGGTGATTTTTAAGCATGCTCACCCTTAATTTATGCATGCTTAATTCATACATATTATATTCAAATTATGATTTTTGAAATTCTTAAGTACACATGGAGACCATATTTTCTAATACTTTTTGGTTGTCTGTACCTCTCAAGGATGATCCTGTCACACTACAAACTTCTGTTTGTCTAATAGGACCCCCCTTTTTCACTTTTAATTATTCATCAAACATTTTTTTGTGAATGTTGATGTTTCTAAATCAAAATTTAAACTATTAGTTTTTGATTTATATAACTTTGTGTATTAAGGATAATATGTCTATGATGATGGGTTAAATAGATTTTGGGGATCAAATGATTTGAAAATTTTAGTAATTACTATTGTTCTATCAATTCTAAATAATTTTTAAAACTAAGTATAATGAATACTATATACAATATAATACTATAATACTAATACTATATCTAATATATAACCTACCAGTTATAATAAATTACCAGCTAAACAATTAGGTATACTTCAAAATTCTAAAAATCAGAATTTGAATAAATGTAATATTAAGGGAAAATATGGGGTTGAGCATGCTTAAGAAATCACCCTCAGTATATATTTTATACATCAAAAGTACTTATTTATTAAACATAATTTTTTATTAACTCATACAAATTTTTGAAAACTGTAACTTTATTGATAACTTTGAATATTATATTATTATATTACGCTATTATTTTGCACCTTAGGTATATTGTATTACTAGTAATTCATTCATGCCAAATTCAGGTGCATATTTTTGAGGCCGTTTAGAGAGGGACCTACAATACTACATCAATAAAATATAAAAGTTTTGAATATTGTGAAAAGATGTAATACTATAATAATAAAAATGAAATAATTTAAAATAAAATTTAAAGTTTAATAATATACTCGTATTATAATAATGATTTATTTATTAAATTAATTCAGAATTTCTAATAAATTGTGAAGTTTAACCCATATAATATGTTTTGAGTTTTTTTTCATTTCTTTAGTTTTATAATCTATTGGTATGCCTGTATTTAATTTTTATTATGACTTCGGTTAAATTAATATATTATAAAGTTCAAACAATTAAATTAACAAAAATTACTCGCGATTGCAACAATTATATTATTACTATAGCCTGACTCACCAGTGTGTACATTGTCCGTGGTATACAATTAATATCGGGTGTGGAACGTCTGATATCAATAAAACTGTTGGGTGTCAAATATCTCAGGTGTCAAAAGTCTGAATACCATAGTATTACAAGCAGTTATGCTGTATGAGTCAATAACATTTATAATATAATACATTTCGACACATCGCTATTATAAATAAATTGTAATGGGGATTTTTTTTTCTAACAATAACGTTTGACATGAGTTGTAAATCAAAAGTCAATAACGCTACCTATAGGTTTTAATGTTATTTGATTTACGACGAATAATCGATACGAATATTATTTGATATTATAAAAAATAAAATGAAAAACAGTACCTCTATTACCCGATTCTTTTGGTCTTGGATGGCTTTTGAGTTTGCATCGCTTGCTTGTTCCAAGACGTCCAACATTCGTTTCTCTTGAACCAATTTTTCGGGTAATTGTCCACTCTTGGCCAACGAAGCTAGCGATCGTTTGTATTCTGGTAACTGTCCGGTTCTGGCTAGGGAATCTAAATTCCTCTTGTTAAAATTGAACGGGAATGCATGTGAGACCTGCCATAACATATAACCCCCGCATATTAAATGATAGACAATATTAGTTTTTTCTTTCAAAGGCCCCGGAAAAACCTAAACTTGTATTATGCGCTTCCAAAAACATTCCATTTATCACGAAAATACCATACAACTCATGTGTCAAGCTTGGACCAATATTACGTTTTGGTCCGTTTTTATTTTTTTTTATCACTTGAACGTTATTACAATAAAGAAACGATTACGCAGGGGTTGCATTCCTTGACCATAAAATATCGGGTCATATTATATAGTACCCCAGTTGTGGTTACCTTAAAGTATGTTTTTACACATTCCATGGTATTACAGTCAAGATTAAGTGTAAATTGTTTAGAAGTGTGACGTCATTAACGTATAAAAATATTTTTTAGACTATAACTAAATATTACCATTGATTATAAATACTATAGTGTTTATAGTCAAAGGCATTACATTCATAACAATTCTGGTGTTATCATTGTTAATTGCGTTAGTAAAAAGATAATGATAATATTATATTTTTTGATTTACAATAATATATTATAATTTGTAAATAATGTTATATACCTACCAATTAGAATAAACTGGAGATCAATTGATTTGTATATAGTGAAACGAATTAGCTACGTATATTTGTGTGAATGACAGTGTGAAACGTTGAATTTATTATTCAAAAAAATTTTATAGATACCATTTCTGTATTTTATATAACATGCTACACGTATGTATATTAAGACTCGACTGATAAACATGCGTATATATTTTCCATTTATCGTATTTTTGCTCGCCGAAATAATATGATTGTTAGTTCTCCATTCAAATGGAATCGCTGACGTCGAGTTTCGAATCTTAGATCTATTCATACATTCTTTTTAAATAACTTTCACATCAAAAGGCACACTTGTTGCAGATTTTCAATTTAAGAATATTCAAAAAAATTCTTACATTATCCTTTGGGAATATTTTTCATATTTTTAAAGTTTTAGATTCTGGGTGCATTTAGAAATGTATTGATTTTATAATGATGATTATTTTTTCCTATATATACAATATACTATAGCGATAGATCCACAGTGTTTTGAATGACACTTACATGCATATAAGATTCATTAAATCCTATTTGTAGATAGGAAATTGGATACAGATGGTTTTTGATAAAGTTTTTGTTAGGAGTTTTCCAATATTAGCAAACATATTTGTGATAAACTACAATGTAAAATGATGACATAACATGCGCTTTTATAATATTTAAATTTGTTATTTTATTATTGTAATTCATAAACCATATTTCTCACTTTGCTATGTCAAATAATTGTTCATTTTAGTTGTTATCTAAATGTAACGGGTATTATACGAGTAAAAAAATGATTCAATTTCTTTTATACCATAAAATATAATACTTAGGTCTTATATATGTTTTTACATCTAATAAAGAATGTTTCGACATCTTGTAATACATTTTTTATACGTATGCTGTATTGCTGTTCACAATAGAATGATCTCAAAGATTTTCGTGTGCAGTTGTTTCATGTATGGTTTGTCAACTTTACTGTAGGTAGGTACATAAATAAATTGTTCAGATTTATATTACGGATTTAATATAAAACAATCGTATAATGTGATATGACATAAACGTATTATGATGTACCTGTTTGTGTATTATAATAAATATTTAATTAAAAAATTGATCTATAGTTAGTTGAAATTCTAAATTAAATGGAATAAGGTTGTACAAATATATTGATATCATCCTGTTGCATAGATGTGACACGATTTAAATCGGCTCCCCTACACCATGAAATAATTGCCCTTTTAATTGATTTTTTCATACAGAAACTCTCATTGAATATCCTAAATAGGCAGAACTATAGGAGCCCATTTGTCTGCAATAGGATCTCCTGTCAATTTTTTTAAATTAATGTTTTTTTTAGCGTTTTAAATTTTCTGATTTATTGTACAATTGATTGTTATAATATAATAGGTATAATGTATAAATATATAATAGTAATTCTTTAAATGGATTTTAAAAATACGTTAATGTCTCTTTTGCTTGTCCATTTTATAAAATAAGCACGGTACTGAGTTGCATAAGCTGGCTGAAGTATTATTATATTTTTTAGCTTGTCCGTCTTTCTTACACCATACGTTCATAAAAATCATTTTTCATAATAAACAGTACTTAGTAAGATATCTTTATCTAATTATATTTTAGATTCTGAGTGTAGCAATTAATGTATTTTGATACGATGATGATTGTTTTTTTTTGCGTATGGATACACGAAATGTAACAGAAAAAATGCTTACATAATATTCAACAATGAGGGTGGTTCCTAATTGTACATTGGATTTAGTTGCTACTTTTAAGAAGTAAAAATTAAATATTTTCAGTATTTTAAAAAAAAATATCGGGGAAAACAAAAATGAAATTACTTACTTATTTAAGGGGTAAACTTGAATTTTTATTATATGCAATCAATCTATGAAGATAAGTATTTCTTGTCTTAAATAAGAGCTTAATTACCTACATTTCCATTTGGTTAATAAATTGTTTTTTCATAATTGACAATAAATAAATTATATATCATCATCAATACTCCTATATAACTGTTTATTTTAATAAATTTAAGTATTATTTGGTATTAAATTGTCACATAAAAATGTCAAAAATATAATAAACTGTTTTCGCCCACCTTTCAATACAATCGTAGAAAATAAACAAAATACCCTTTTTGCATTAAAATTATTTTCTTTGAAATTTATAAACCTCACCTCAGAATTTTCATATAAATATACGTTTAACATATTATACATGCCATCTTTATATTTTTAATATAAATTTAGTTATTTATTTTTTTAGTTTAAGTTTAAGCACCGGGAAAAATAGAAAACAATTATATTATAGACAAAATTTATTTTGGTTTTTGGTATAACTCTAAAACAAATTACCGTAGATTTATGTTGTTTCCTCTCGAATTTATATTAGCATTTGCTATACACCAAATAATTTTCAAAATATTTTTACTTGTTTTGAGCTGTTTGAGGACATTTTCAGTTTCCAGTTTTTTTAGTTTTTTTTCTATAGATGTCAATAAAATGTCATTCGTATGGTTAAAAAGCTTGGAATTGTAATACAAGACTCCTATATTGTTACAATGGAAGTTACAAAATATTAAAAACACATGGTCACAATTTTTTTTTAAAGCATTTTAAGTTCGAATTTTTACAAAATTTAAAAATGATTTTGTAGTTAAAAATTTATAAAATGTTCAACTTTCATACCTAAAGATTTAAAATGTAAAACAAGGTTCTACGTAAATAAATTACTTTATTCACAATAATATCATCAAATATACTTAGTAGTATATCAGGCTGAATGGTTTTTCGTTTACAATGATATTATATCATCGAGTTCAAAACCAAGTACCGTTTATAATTATGTTTAGCATGAAAAAAGTAGGTACCTATGGTCATATAATTTGCGATGTTCTAATTTGTATGTTATAGTTTTGATAACATTTTTGTTTGTTTATTGTTATGAACTAGGTATATCTAAATTACATATAATTATATAAATTATAAATACAGAAAGATTTTACCATTTTCACCCCATTTTTCATAAATATTTTGATTTTTGGAATATTTGAAAATATGAAATATAAGTACATACTTTTTTTTTATTGTACTGATTTATGGCGATATAAACTTTTGTTTCAAAAACTAAAATCTACATTTTTACTATAGGTACATTTTAAACAGATGTAACTTGAGATTCTGAGTGGAACAATGAAAGTATTTAAAAATTGTGATGTACTGAAATCGAAAGTCTAATATACTTTATTTTGATTATTCAAATAAATTATTATAACTTTTCATTTATTAATAGGCAAGCAATAATTGAAAATTGTAAGTTTTTATGAATGGCCCAAAAGTTATGAATGGAGAAGCTATAAATTGAAAAACTAAATTAATTATTTACCTAAAAAAAGGAAAAGTAAGTTCGGCGATAAGATATGAGGACAATGGTTTGGCGTCGGTAAATAAGTAACCGGCTGACACCATACAGACATAAATTATTTCGTGAATTGGAAAAATATAGGGGACGCGCTATACCTCTAGTTATTGAATTATATTTATAAATTATGTTAATTGGGATTTTTGCCGAACCAATATTTTTAATCTTCTGATAAAATATCAATAATTATATTATACTGAAGTAAAATAATAGTATAATATTATACTTGGTAAATCGGAAAATCTAAAACCGTCAGATACGATTGAAAATCTAATTTCAAAGTATAGGTATACAATATTGGAGCCTATTATTTATTTATTTATTTTATCCCTCTAGATTGGTATTAAATATTTATCCGTTCTCGGTCGAATAAATATAATCGACTAAATGGCTAATCCACAGCTTACAATTGAGGCAGTTCGTTTTTATGGCAGGTACGTACGATAAGAACTCTTATGTACTAACCATTTCTGATTTATATATCAAGTTTTCCAACCGAATACTTATATATACTTTCATTTCAGATTTGTGTTTATTGCTTAACACTATTATAAGAAATTTCAATTTAAAATGAACGATTTTAGTACTTTACCATTATGCCTATATGGTTGTACCTACATAACAACGCCATATTGTCATAAAAATAACCTTTACAAGTCGTTACACAATTTTATACTAAAACTTACTGCTTTTTGAGATTACTATAAATTAATATGTTTTAAAAAATCAAATACTTTCACGAAAGGTGTGAGTTATACTTCTTGTATTGGATTTATGATATGGAAGAATTACAAAATGCTATAATAAAACATATTATGCGGAATAATTGTACATGCAAATAAACATATTTTTATAATATGAAGTAGTATTTTTTAATTTTACTTCTCTTATTCAATTGTATACAATCCAAATGTATAACTATAGAACTTAGATCCAACTTCTCAAACTAACTCTTTAAAAAAAAGTAATTAAATTAATATATAAAACAACTAAACGAACCAGTCTGTTTTATAGGATTCAACTATGGGATATTGTTTAAATGTCCAAATTGATTAAGGTTTGAATCTTTCCGTCAAAAATTCGAAAAATAATATTTAAAAGTTTTGCTTTACATCTTAGAAATGATGATACATACCTATACCTTAAAATACAAACCGTAAAAGAATTAATAAAACTGCTAAATAGACACTTTAAATATCACGCAAATGCTCATCTGTTTGCTGATTAGTTTCAGATCTCTCTGAAAAAATTCCTATACAGGGTTGCTACAAAATGTATTAAATTAATAGACACGGGTCAATGAATTATGTTTAAGTGACCATAAAACTCACTATTGATTCATTAAATATTTAATGATGGTGCAATCCGGCACTAATGTACCTAATAAGCGTCTAAAATGACAATGTTGTAGAGAACTTTTTAATTAATATTCCTTCTCCATCGAAATATAATAATAATATTTTTTATAGGGAAGATTTAAAATGTATTCTGTATTTAATATTTAATTACTTGTGCTTATTGCATAAACATTCTGTTTAAATCAGTACCCACCCTTATAAATTAAATACGTGAATAAATATTTATATTTAAGTTATTTTTTTCAAAGTGATTTTAGATTATATTTTTCTTCAAGTGCTGTGAAATAAATTTACCATATTATTATACAGAACAAAAGTTGATGATTTGGTAGGTACCTACTATGATAATGTTTGTACGAATGGTATGTCATATTTATTGTAACCATAATACAACGGAAAGTATTTAAGCGAGCTAATCCATTTCTATTAATGGTGTTTGAAAGAATTTTTTGCATATTTAAAATATTTTAATTAAAATTCATTATTCTAGAACTTAAAATTATTTGCCTATGTAGTTTTATTTAATTACCTAATTTTAAATGCTACCCTACAACATCGTAATTTATCTTATTTTTTTTAATCCATAAATTATTAAAATATACTTAGGTTTAAGACAAATATAACAATTTAAATAAACTTAGTTTGAGAAATTTGATTTTTTAAATTTAAAAATGTATAAAGAATACGAAGTTAATAAAAAATATACTATGAGAATACTATATAAATATTAGTTTAAAAAAAAATTATTAATAAATATACTTTATTAATTAAAATTTTAATTACAACCGTTAGACGTATAAAAATCCTAATTAGTCACTATGGTCTATATTAAACCATTATAAGATGTTACACCCATTTAATACTTCTAATTGCATATAATTTATATTTTATATTCTATCTGAATTAAATTACGAGTGTACACGAATAAAATAAAATATATTTTTGTATTAAATATTATTTTCGGCACTCTAATAGCTTAGAATATTTAAAAAAAAATTAATAGAGTACCTTTGACTAAGTTTTGAAGTTTTAATAAAATAATATATTAGACTATAACTAAAAATGTTACTTTTTAAATATTTTGTAAAAATTCTATATATTGACGAGTTTGTTGATTTTTTTAATATTATGTTATATAATTAATTATATATTTTTAATTATTTTAAAATAATTTGTTTTTGGTCTTTATTTGAAAATTTTGTATGATATTTTGATTCAAAGTATCTAATACTTTATAATAATGGGTTAGTCACTCTATTGTATAGTAGGTTTCAAGTAAACTTTGTCATTTATGAGGTTAAAATAATAGTGATTCAATCACGTTGTAACTAAATACATACCTACCTGTTACGTAGGTATGTGTACATTTGAATTCAATGATAAATCATTGCATACGAAAAATCATTCTCAATGGAGATAGTCATCCTCTATATTTAGGGATATTGTTTAATTAATTTTTATTAAGTGCTGTTAGAAATTTATTTTCTATAATTAGTATGGATGTTGAACTTTTTATTTTTAGCAACTTTTTGTTAAAAATATTATATACATTTTAATATATTTTAAATTATTATAATATTCTATTAGGTAAGCACATTATACTGTTACTAATAATTCAATACTGCATAGGTCTTAAAATTAGTCTAAAAATATTTTGAAAATTTGATATTGTGAAATGATAATTTATGTCATTGTGATAATTATTTATACTTAATAACTGTTTCAAATTACCAAAACTAATATTTTTTAAATAATAACAAAATAGTAAAAGATTTTGAGTATCCAAGATGTAAAAAATTCAAACTTCATAGGCTTTCAATTAATATTAATGTGAATCGACGCTTATCATTTTTTAAAAATTCTAGTCAGGTAAAGAAAATTATGATTTTATTACAAATATTTAAAATTTAAATAAAATAACTAATGTATACCTACTAACATATTTTTTGTTGCTGTTTTCATAGTTTTTTAATTTTGAAATACATTATTTTACCCAACAAGGTACTGGTTTTTTAAATTTTTTATTGATTCACTTATGACGTGTTCTGTATTATTAATCAAAAAAGGAAAATTAATAAAAAATAAATTTATATTAATATATAAAATATAAGTACAGAATAAATCTTTTAGAAATTAAAAAGATGTTTAACAATGGTATACCAACAAGTTAAATATGACATGATTAACGAATCATCCAAATATAAATAAATTATAAGTACAATTGGGTTTCAAATTTCAAAATAAATTATAATTTTCAAACACTTTCAGGTGTTACGTATAGTTTAAATCATTAATATTAATTATGATTTATGAATATATTATACAATATACACTAATTTATATTTTATTCTAAATTTTGATTAACTCTATAAAGTTAAATTAAATGAAAACTATTCTTTAATGATTTTCTTTTTAATGAGTTATTTATTTTGTATTTTCTATCGAGTAGTTAATTAGCTTCAAATATATTATATATATATTATTACTTATTTTTTTTTTCTAAAGCATTATACCGTATATACATTTGTTTTATTCACTGTATTGAAATAAACAATGAGTCGACAAATTACCGAGTATATTATAATATAGTTAATCGAATTATCCTTATCCAAATATTAGTAAATTCGACAGAGTTTACTTCGGTAAATTGTTTACTAAATAATTATAAACAACATAAGTTATAGTCAAACGTAGATATCTTATCATCGCTACCAAAATCCATATACTATAACGGAACAGTAAAAAAAACGAGTCCGATAGAAAAAAAAAACCAATAATATCAATCCGTTCAAAACGGTTACCTCGAGTAGGCAGGCCAGGGCGGCCAGGATCGTTGCGGCTTTCATCTGACTCCGGCTGATGAGGCTGCGGTTGGCTGTGGCTCGGGATGACGACGACGACGACGATGACTGCGACGACGGTGATGCGTCCGTGCCCGTGTTCCACCGGCGATTTGCGGCGCGAATACTTTGTGACGTCTCTGCGGCCGAATCCCGCTCATTTATCTGCGGCGGGACCCGCTGGGACGCAAGCGCCTCTCGACATCGCGTGGCCGCGCAAAAAAAAACGATGCGAAGATCGGAAAAAACACACACTCACACGCAAGCGCGCAGCCCGTCCACACCTACGCGAGTATTACGAGAAATCGTGGACAATCGTATTGGATATAATCAACTAACTATACTAATAATATAAGGTGAGAACGTTTTGGGGGGTTTCGGCGGGCATGTCGGGTCCCCCGTGGCAAGTCGACCAATGGCAAAACGAGAGAGTCATATTATAATTATAGTTAAAATAAGGAGAAAAACCGAATAAAATAAATAATATTATACCCGTAATAAAAATGTATCGAAAGAAAAATATAGTTATTTTATGTTATTTAATATAACATATACATTATAACTTACAAAACTTATATTATATACGTATACGATGTTATCGTCACTTTCAGAGGAAAATTATTGCTCCGAAGAGACCCTAAGACTCAAGTTGCACGACATAATATATATATATATATATAATATATATATGTATTGCTTAGGTCGTGTTATTATAAAACGCGATAGACCTCGTTACGGTGGTGAAATGGATCGTTAATTGAAATTTGGATATCGTAAGATATTATATAGTGATTCAGGACATATTTCATAAGTACAAGATATATTACACATATATATAAAACAAATAAGAAATAAAAAACTAAAATGTCTGAAAATTGATTGCAATTAACTAACTATTATGTAATAACACTTTTCTGTGCTAAATTGGTTTTAAATACATAATTTACAATAATTTACAGTGGTCATATAGTATTTATTGAAAAAAAAAATGTATAACAGTAATACTTATTAGGTACTTATAGCACCAATACTAAACTAATTATTACATTTGTCAATTATTTCTATTAAACTCTGTGAGTATATAGACATATAGTTTTACTTCACGCTCATATTATAATGGAAGCGAAGGAGAAACTGGACGTATCGATTATACATTTTCAGGAAAAAAAGAAGCAGTTTAATTAATTGTTTAATCAACAGGCTCTATCCGACGGTTGTATTTGAATAATTTTTTTCTTTCGCTGTTGATAGGTTGCATATGAATCTTGACGGAATTCGAAACAAATTTTATTTTACTAATAAAAAAATATATGTGCATTAAATTAGAAAAATTGAAACGTGTTAAAGCGAGCAGAAAAATATTACTAGTATGCAATTGAGTTAAAGAACATTAACCAGAAAAGGGCTGGACTACCGTATGTAAAATGCATCACAAAAAACTTATTCATTTGTTTAAAATGTAAATATTTCATTAATTTATAAATATAATAATAAAAAAAAATATAGTGATATCCGATTTGTATTTATACTAACAAATAAACCTAATATGTTTTATAATTTTAATTTAGAAAATAATTGTGTTTGGACGTTTAGGATTATTAAATAACTTAAATATTATTAACAACACTGCTTTTCACTATTAATATTACAAACTTCATTAAGGAATAAAAAATACCCTCGATGTGATAAATAATAAAAATGCATTTGTTCAATAAATTGATTTATTATTTATAATGAATTTTTTTTAAGCAATCATTAAATTTAGATTTTGTAGCTTTAAAAATACTGTGAGTGGTAAACTTTTACAAAATAATAAATTCAGAAGGCTTGATATAACTAAAAATAAATGGTAATTATTATTAATTTGAAATAGGGTAAATATTGCATTATTGTAAGAAAATTATTTACATCACATTAAATAGCTATGTTCTAGTAAAAAATAAAAATCATTGTTTTCCAATATATAATTGTCAATGAGAAAGATATTAATTTAACATATTATATTTTTATACAATATATACATACTGCAAAACTTAATATTGCAATTAGATTTAAATCTATGAATAAATTATAAATAATAAATACACTTTTAGATATAGGCACTTTCAATACGAAAAAATGTTTATTTAATATTGCCCATCTTTCAGTATAAATTAAACTACTCATTTAAACATTGTAAAATAGAATAACATAATTGAAATATAAGAGAAATACTGTTTCCATTTATAGAAAATTTTAAAATGCACCTATATTCTATATGCATATATTAACAATTATATTTCTTATTCGCCTGACAGCAGTAACAAAAAAAAAGGTTTAAAAATAATATTTTATGAGCTATACTGAAAATGTAATTATAAAAAGGTATACAAAAATTTCACGCTTTGCAAGTATCATGTATGTACTCTGTATATTAAATGCATGGCAACAGATGTTGGTATGTGTCCTAGACAAGTGTTGTCACGTTAAATCCAAGATAAGTACAAGAGTCATTTATCATCGATGAACTGTAAAAACGATTTCAACAGATTTCGTTTTATTTTTTCTGTACATTTATTTTATAATGTGCGTTTTTATCGAAAAAAATATATATGAACGTTTTGTAATTTTAACACAAGCGAAATGCAATATAAGTCCAATTCCTGATCTAAAAGACATAGCACAAAAATAACTGTCAAGAATGTTCACTGTGAGTATTGTTGAGTGTAGAACTTTTTTTCTTCACCGAAAGTCTCGTCTACGAATTTTCAATAGTGATCAGACGACGTTGACGGCAGTATATTGCAGTACGATAAAATATAAAAAAAAAAAATAATAATAATAATAATAATAATAATACATCAAGCCGTGGGCCAAACCAGTCATCATAATCCAGATAAGTCGTGGTTATAAATTATAATCAATTTCCTACAATAAATAGGCTAAACCTCATCACACATGTACAGCATCTGTACATTCATCAGTCATCACAGTCAAATATATATTTCTCAAATGCCTACATTATAATATATATATATAGATATTTTCTATACCTAATTATTAACACGAACTCCAACTTTCAGAAACTCTACGAGAAATCCTCGCACCTTCAACAAAAGTTGTCAATACGCTAATCAAATATATAAATGAAACTGAACCCGGTCAGATAATTTAATACAACCATAAATAATATAATAAATGTACCTGCTAATATTATCGGTATCACAATAATATAATTTTAAAAAAATAACAATAATATAGTAATATTTTACAAGATCATTCTCTTTTGTAGGTAAACGATTATTTTCTCAAAAAGTATTAACGTTTTAGGAAATATAGTTTTTAGATAATTTAATTACTTACAATTTTAAACTGCATTAAAAAAAAAAAAATATGTTTTTAAGTATTTAATTTGTTTGAATGTTAGTATCTGGTTATAATTTCGTATTATTAATCAGAATATTGTCATAGAATTTAAATATCTAAATTTAAATTTAATTTTGAATGAGTAGATAAAATTGTAAATATTTAAAATTTTATTGAATGGAGTAATACACCACTATTTTGTGGGGTACCTGCTATACCTGTGGCGGACAATGCCACTCCGTTACACTCATTAGACTTTGAATAGGTACTTATAAGTTATGAATAATTAATAACTTGTTTGAATTTGAATTTTTATAAATCTTAATATTTATAAAAATATTCCATTCATGAATATAAAATTAAAAAATGTATGTTGCAATTTAACAAAAGTAAATAACTTAAAAATATATTTTCTCTGAGAAATGTCGTTTTGTGACGAATTTAAATTATGTTAAAAATATTTCTTATAACGTTAATACTTTTCAATAAAATGTGTTTATTACATTTTATCTTTAAACGAATCACCTTGAATATTGTCTTGTATCTATAATAAGACGTATAAAAAACGGCCAGGATGATGTGCAGTGAGCGTCAAATATACGATATTTAATTTATTCATAGTGGACTCTTTGTGTTCTACTCGAGATTTCCAAACAACTACCTATGGATGTAATTATGTATTATTTTTAGTAGTGTTCGTGTGAAACTGTACCACGTGTTGCCACGAAAACCCTTCGGTTTAACATAAATCCACCGTGATCGTGTATTTTCAATAACCATTATACGGTAGGTATATAATGTATGTGTAGTGTGTACCTATCAATTACCACGTGACACGTGTGTTTTATCATAATAGTAGCTGGTATTTATAGGTTCTTACATAATATAGTCATGAACTCGTATTTTGGCAACAAACAACAAAACCGTGCAATATAATATTACCATTCATGTTATAAGTACCGAATTGTTCCTAATATAATGTTTTTCGTAAATATTGAGTATCGATATACATTTTTCCGAACAAACGAAAACATTTGTTGAAATGAAAAAAAAACGTTAGAATTAATAATAATTTATATTGTTTCTGTAATGACGTATTTAAAGCCTACAAATTTGTCGCTGAATGAATATTTATAAGACGGCAGAAACTCTAACGATTATAAATTACTTGGAGTGACTTGAGTTTATTATTTGGACTCCTCTAAGCTTGTATACAAAAATATTTCATTTTTAAAGTCAAATGTACATAAACTTTCCAGAATATATTACCATAATCTATACGAAATGCTCTTTTTTGAGGCACATAGTGTTGTTAAGTACAATTTAATTATAATATTATAAATAAGGTAAAATATCATTATATTCCTATAAAGTGGTGTGATTTAGCATATTATATATGGGAGGTGGATGTCCAATCAAGAAACTTATTTCCGTTGCAATTTTTTTTTTAATCATCATACATTTAAATATCATAATTCATAACCCTACAACGCACACATTCACTTTTACATCCAAACTATGACGTAAAAAATGTAATGACGATGTAAAATGTGTCAAATAAATACAAATACTTTGAATTTTCAAAATTATACTTGGAAATCCATTATTGTTAAATGTATCACATATAGGACACATTACACATATTTTATGAATTGAAAAAAATAACAACATTAGTAACATAACAATTTATAATTATTTTATTTACAAAAGCTTATAATTTGAATTAAAAAGCGGGCAAGTGTGAAGTGTGTAACGCTCTGCTGTATATTAGATGTCTAGATAAGTCAAAATGGACGTATTATATTTGAATTCAATGATATAAAACCATTGTAATAGTGTATACGAAAAACGATTCTGAGTCAATACAATCTGTCAGCTTATAATATCACTAGGTCCTTTAGTATAGTTTATGGTATAACTGTGATTAAAGTAATTTATTTTACTACAGTAGGTTAAAAAATTTTTTTCCAAAACAATTGCATTTACAATTTCATTGTGCGTATAAAATATAATAATATGTTATAAGAGTTTCAAGTACCACGAATAGCATTTTTAAATTACAACAAAACAACTAAATTCGTTATTCTTCGTTTAAATATCTAAATAATATCGTCCAAATTTAAAATAAAAAAAAAACTGTAGTACTATATTTTTTATATTTTTAATTTTAGTATGTAAAACCTTCTTTCAAATTTTAAATTTTTAGCTATACAAACTAAACATTTTATCATTTTTAATTATAAAATAATTTGAAGATTTTAAATTTGATAAATGTTGTCAATATTTAAATTTTAAATGCTTTTAAGAAAATAAAGAATAAATCTTAGATATAAAACGTAAGTTTTTTATGAATTTCTAAATCAAAATAATTTGGAAATTTTCGTGCAGATTTTGACGAATTTTACTAAAACTAACTTCAGGCACTCGTAAAAAATGTTGGGAATTTACGTTCCACTTTTTTTTTAATTTCCACTAACAAAAACTTATGAGAAACCTTGTATTAAGTTTTCAAGTTTTTTGACTGATTGAACATTTTTTTATAGACATGAGTTAAAAAAAAATAATAAAAATCTCATATGCCTATTAATAGTTCAACATGAGCTAAAATATTAAAAAAATTGTATGGTGTATAGAAAATGTAATATCAACATGTAAAAAGGGGGTCAAGTGGATGTCGCTACGCTGTACAGTAGGTTACAAGTAGATCACTGTATAATAGATGATATTAAATTTGAATTCAATGATATAATATCATTATATACGAAAAACGATTCTGAGCAGAGACGGTATGTCAGTCTAGGATATTTTAAATTATATTTATATTGTTATTATATGGTAGCTGGAGATAAGTTGAATTAATATTATTCATATTATTTAATTACTAACCTAAAATTATCAGTGATGCTGGAAAAATATTATAATATATACTTTTACTCGTTAAAATTGATTTTAATATGTAATTTCGTCCAAATTTGAACTTAAAATGTCTGTAAAAAATAACTGTGTTTATATATTTTTTAGATTTTTTGATTACAGTATGTACTATTTATTAGAATCTTTATTTTAAATTTTCAATCCTTAGTTATAAAAATTGACCATTTTATAATTGTTTAATCACAATGATTGTTAATTTTCGAGATTTTGATAAATTTTTTTCAAAATTCGAACTTTAAATGCTTATAAAAAATATGTGTGCCTATGTATTTTTAATATTTTTCAATTGATATTGTAACAATATATCAAGAGCTTTGTATTAAATTTTCATTATTTTTGGCCTCTAAAAATAAAAATGTATTGGTATTTATATAAAAAAAAAACTAAAAAAATTGAATTTTGAAATGGTCCTTGAAAAGCTCAAAAACAGTCAAAATATATTCAAAATTAGATGGTGCATAGAAAATGCTAATATAAAAATTCAGTGAAATTTTCATGCATCTACAGTTATTCGTTTTAGAATTGCAACAAAATAAAAAAATCGCTACATGAAAAATCGAGTGAATATCTAATCCTGTAAAAATGTTAACTTAAAATGCTCATAAAAATTTTTTTTGACATGCTTATAAATATTTTTATATTGATAAAATTAGGCGAACTTATGAGGAATCTTGTATAACATTTTCAAATCTTAGATTTAAAAAGGAAAATTTTTATGAATTCCTAACTAAAAATAAATTGCACATTTTCATCATTTTTACATATTTTGTGAAAATTTGAATTTTGATTACCTATAAAAAAAAATTGTTACTACAGATTTTTAATATTTTTCATCTGCCTTTGAAACTATATATTAGAAGCCTACTATTAAATTTTCAAGATTTTTTACCCAACAAATAAAATTTTATTCACATTTATAGAAAAAAAAACTAAAAAAATTGGAAACTGAAAATGTCCGTTAACAGCTCAAAATATTTTGAAAATGCTATGGTGTGTAGAAAATGCTTATATAAACTTCAGTCAAAATTTCATGTATCTACGGTCTTTTCTTTTAGAGCCATACCGAAAACCAAAATCGATTTTGTCGAAAATTTTTCATTTGTTTTTCACGGCGCTTTTGAAAACTACTGGGAAATTTTAACTTTTGACTTCCCAAAGTACCAACTAGATTTACTTTCCTATCAGAAAAAGTACTATTGAAGAAAATCGAATCATTTTTACTGTCCTAAAAGGTGATGACAGACACAAAAAAAAAAAAAAAAAAAAACACATCATTGTAAAATCAATACATTCATCGCTCTGCTCAGAATCTAAAATGTCATTACATACCTTACTATAATATACACATAGTTTACAAAATATACTATAACAATATGAGTATACAAATATTTTTTAGTTTTTATAAAATATATCATCGTTTATTGCTAAGTGTATTATGGGTGGTCGATTTGAAAATGTTAAAAAAAAATGTTTAATTAGGTAATTAAGTGTCATGCTGTAAGAGGGAGATCTGGGCCTGGAGTCCATCCCTTTCGCGAGCCACTGAAGCGCAATTACATTCGTAATCACTGAAACTTGAAACAAATAAATTCTAGAGCTGTACAAAATAACAGCCGTTATTGGTAAAAAATCAGATCTGTTATACACTTAAGACGAATGTTTTCACAAGAATCAATTGCTAAATTTGAACTAGAATAATAAGTAAAAGTATGTGTGACGACCATGATTATAATAGATAAACGTGGTGACGACCTATGCGGAAATTTTTGACGGAATAGAAAAGTTGTGATTTTCTCGATTGATAAAATCGTGTTAGCGTACCGAGAGTATGTTGAATTTTAAGTACATATTGTTATACACACTATTGGCACAACCAGCTTTAAAATATAAAGATTCTGAGATCTTCCTAATTAATTTAGTCAAAATATGAAATATGGAAACTCCTTACCTCATGACCACCTATTAAAAAATTACTTCAAATAAAAACAAAAATAACGTACATATACAACTATAATATAACATATTATATTAATGAATGAAAAAAAATTGTTATACTTTTATATAAAATATGGTATAAATTATAAAATATAATATGCATATAAGATCTATCATTCCTCTTAATGTATTGTTAGCTAAACAATGTTCTAATATAATATCATTGTCTATGGTCTTAGTTACATTTTATTCTATGTTTAATAGTACCAAATTTTTGAATTGATATTGTGACATTGTTGAACGTAGCCAATTTGTTACTCGTCACATAGCGGAGAACGCTCTTTCACAATTAGCACGACTAATAAGGACTATAAAAGCTATATTCAACAATTTCTATTAATTCGGAAAGGTGTTAGAGGATACAGTTTTCGCTATTTCCAGAGGTGTTTATATTTTACTATCAGTAAATTGTTTCTTAAGATTTTTTACAACCACATTTCTGCCTTCAATATTCATATATCTTTTAAAAACACAAATTTTTAACACGGAGAATCCCAGAACACCGATCCACCATATTTATTGATTTATTATATATTGATTATTTATTTATTTATTTATAGTCGGGACTAGGTTCTCGTAGTTGGAAAACTGATTGGTGACCGCCCCAAACCGTGATAAGATAAAACTAATATTAATGTCATTACATAAATAAACACTAAATTATTATAATATAGGTACTTTTGAATAATTCTAAATCTGTGCATGTTGCATAAAATATATTTAATGATTAAAATATTAAATTACGATTAAATCTAAAATAATCATTGTATAATCCAACATCTTTTAGTTTTCAAGAACAAATATTGGGGGGGGAATAAGTCCCCCTCAAGTCCCCCTCCTAGTAGCGCCAAGGATACACACACACTCGTATATATTAAATAATATATGACTCTTAATTATTGCGTTATAACCAAACTTAGGTATATTTTTAATACAATAATTCAATAATAATAATATAATGATAGACACGGCACTTTAAGTAGGCAATTTAACTACACCACTTTTGTGGATCCGTTTTTTTAGGAATTATCTTTAAGAATATGGACAATAAACACTTCACGTTAACAAGTTGTGGTATAACAGTTAATATTTAAAAACCTAGAGATAATCAAGATTTAAATTTGTGTGTTACTATTTAGAAATTGAGCACGGTACGAATACCCTGCTGGCACCTTCCGAATTGCGATGATATCTTGATATCGTAAACATTTTACAATATATGTATTATGCACTCTAATAATCAGGCATACGGCGCATATGTGAATAAATTATTCATTTATATACGTACTTACCTATGAAATGTATTATTATATTATATTGATGTTCACACAAAAAGTGAATATGAAAAAAAAACATTTTATACAAGTATAGAAAAAAGTTCGTATAGCTTGCGTATATGCATATAACAATACAGTCACTATGTACACTACGTTTGTAATGTACAGTTTCGAATAGTGCCAAACGTATTCGTATAAAATGAAGTGATGCACACGTCGAGCGTTAAAAAGGATCGCGTAATAGCCGTTATATGCTGGCAACGCAGTGACGGCGGTAATAAAATATATTATCATATAAAAGCCAAAAGGTATAATATACTCTCTCAAGCCTAATTTCGAGTGTTTTGACCCATCCCCGTGTGTTTGTATGTATAGTTTCTACTACGCGTTTCGGGCTAAGTAGTTTTAAATGCTATCGAATTAATAGTGTAGTATGGCGTTTCAAATCGAATAAGACCGACGTCCCTGATATATATTATTATACTTGTATAATGTATATACGACCTGCAGCTGTATAGTATGTAATATACACCTGACTGTTTTCACTACTGCAGTATATATATAAAACGGCGATTACGACAGATACTCTTATTTTACTATGAGTTGTGTGTGGTCGTGTATATATTATATAGGACTGCTGCAGCAGTGTTTTGGCTGAGATAACTCGTTTTTGCGACGAAGCGTTAATTTTATTCGAAACTTCCTGTTGTCACACATCTTTTAACCGAAGAGCTATACCTACATGGCTACATGTGATAGAATATTTTGGTGGACCGCAAACCGAAGTGTACCCTACGTATATACAAAAGTGTAAATCATCACTAAACTAGTTTTTAGAACTAAAACAAACATTTATAGCTATAACCAACATTGCAATTTATATGACCTATTCACATTGTGGAAAGGGTTGGCTACCAAAATTAAAACTCTATGATTAACCGATGGTTAACGTTTATACGTGTTATACATACATTATGTATATTATTTTAAATTTTAAATTGCATGCCATTTAAGTTACATATTTGGCTACGGTTTAAGACTTGTGTATGTACGTTAAACACAAGTTACAAGATTTTACCAAATATATATTTTCGTTTTCGACATTAAAAGCTTTCCTTAAATTCCATATTACGTGGGTACTATAAGAAAAAAAAACAAAAGAACTCGAATATCGAATGGTAAGCTATACATGGATTAATTATATGAAACTTCAATCTCAAGTCAGTGTGAACGATTAATAATCGTCTACCGAGTAGTTAAGTCGTCAGCTTGTCATGTCAAAATGACAAAGAATTCTTATCGTCAAAGTTAATTTTTCGAAATTATTTCTATACTAATTTAAGTCATATAATCTTAAAAAAAACGTTCAGTAAAATATCGATTCAATTTAAATCGTGTGTTAAAAAAGTTACTAACGATGTCCATTTTTCTAAATCGGTATTACCAACATAATTATTATATTATTATTTTTATTTAGAATAAATATTGATTTGTGGAGCATATTCAATATATGAAAAATCCGTATACTTTAAAATAGCTGATATGAGACAATATTTAACGAATATTTTTCATAACGTAATTTATTTTATGTTAATATATATTTGATATTTGATATTTTCATCAAAACAATATTAGATATTTTCAACCACACGTTATTTTAGAAAAAGTATCATACTTTGAAAGTGACAGGAACGTAGTTGTGTTCTGTCTGCCGTGTGTCGAAAGCATCTCATAAATACATTGACAAGTAAACTAATTGGACATTGCGTCATATTGTTTTCCATTTTTCTATAATAGTTAGTCCAAATAATGTGCTATTCACGATATGATCCTATTATCCTATTATAAAGTCTGTTCTGTTCCTGATTATCTTCATAAAGAAACTTAATATCAAGAATTCTTATGAATCCGATAATATTTAATCTAAGAACGTAAAATTGATAGGTTGGGTTACCTTACTAAAGCCCTGGCCGATAGCACTTGGTTGTGATAGAAAACCAATGAAACGCCATCAACGGCGGTATCAAGTTTTCCATTGCATGTTGTCCAATGACATTTAGTAAGTGCGTTGGTGGAAATTCTTAGAATCATATCTAGATGGTAAGCACTCTATCTTGTCGAATATACGTTACAAATTTGAAGTTCTTAAATTTTTTAAGCACGGCTTCTAGATTATAGATTCTAAGAAATTGAATGTCTCTAGAAAATTGACAGCTACAAAAATTCACTGGTAACAGAAAAAAATAATATTTTTTAACATATTATACAGAGTAATGAGATGTAATTTTTCGATTCCAAGTGGAAAGGTGAATATATATATATAGTAGTAATATAATTGCTTTTTTATATTTAATTTTTGCGTGGTAGAAAAAAAAATTTATCTTCAACTTCCGGTAGCCGATTGGCTGCATACCTAATATAGTTGTGGATGATTGTTCAGGTCAATATTATAATATAACGATTGCAGACACGGGTTTCGTTATCAAAATACTAATTTCGGATATCAAGTTAGGATCTAACTGTTAGGTCAACCTATCAACGTGACTTGCAGACGACACAAATATTTACCTTCATCACTTTTTCCGGGCTTAGGAATAGCTACCAAAACAAAATTGGTAGTTGGGGTGAAAATTATGTGTGTCTTGCAAAAGAGTAATCTAAATTATTCTTAAATTTAAAATGTTTTTTTTTTATAAAATATACATTGTCATCATATGTTGTGAATGTTTTAAAAAAATATATTGTTTTTGTGGAATTATTTTTTTTTTTGATACCTAACCTACCCTGGTAGTCGTCCCAAAACCTTAACTCACAATATTAATGCTGATAAATAATCAGTCCAATAAAGTTAATCATATTATATATATTAATCATAGATATCTAACACAACCGTTTTATCAAAAATAATGATTAGAAATTTGTCTAAAGATAGTATATGTTACATAAATTGTTTTCCTAATTCGTATGTCACCTTTTTAGATTACATCCGCAACTCACATGGTTTTTATTACTTTGTCCTCAATTTAGAAACACCGAGCAGATAGGACAAATTTGATCAAAAGTAAAAATTATGGAAGAACAGGAATTTTTACTCAACTTCGATTTTTTTTTAATTAGTTGTGATTCAAAAAAGAATAGCTGTGAAATACATGAAATACTTGACATTTTCATAAAATATTTTTTTAACGTTGTGTAAATATGGAATAATTTATAATACACACAATGACAATTTAAAAATTATTCATACCAACTATAAGTTATTTATAGTTTAAAAATAATCGTAAAAGTAGTATATAATATTTGTATGTTTACAATACGATTGTTTTTTTCTCCGCGGTAATTACGCCATGAGCAACAGAGAATGCCCAAGTCAGAGCACAGTAACACAAATCACGGGAAGATTCAACACTCGTTGTCCACCTATTTGCGTTTCACACAAAAATATTTACTGTATACCATTTTACAGGGAGATTTTTTGTCCACGAATTCTCCGATTACACAAAATATTTACCGTATTTTAAAATTTCAGGGAGATTGCACACTTAAAATCGGTTTGGCCACTTACTCGAAAATATTTACCGTATAAGTACCAATACATTTTTTTCATAATTTGCGTTCTTTACTTAAAATAATTACCTATTTCAGTTTCAAAATAAGGTGGGGAAAACAAATGTTTTCATATCACCACAGGATACTTCATTAAATGTTGTAATTAATCTAAGTATTTGGAATTATAGCCTTTAACAACATTTCAACATTTTAAAAATCCGAAAACCAGAATTTCATTGTATGCATAGTTTAAACATAAAAATGGGGTAAGCATGTTTCATAAAATCATGCTGTATGATAAAATATCTTTTTATAAATATTGGCTGGGTTAACAAACACTTGTACAAAACGTCATCGTAAAATATGAAAAATGAAAACTTATATTAAGATTCAATGACATAAATTAGAATATTAATTATTTCTACAATTTTAACAATATGTAGTTTGTTGTTTGTATCATAAGAGTAAATACGTCATCATTTATGATAAACTTAATATACTCTTTGGCTTCCGTGAGACTTCAGTTAATTCTGTAACGATTTGTTTTACGTAACCTTTAGTGCTCTATTCAACACTTTTATAGCAATATAGCTTAGTGAATACATTTGAGTTTTTTCAGTTTATTAAAAAGTTTATAACAAATAAAAACACAGTGATGCAATTATAAAAATGTTACTTTTAATTGTACGTGTTTTTCTTACATTAGTTGTTTCATATTCGTTATATCAGAGTATTATGTGTAAACAATATAAGTAGGTAAATTTGTATCAACGAGATATTTTAAGTAGCCACAAATGAGGTATCTAAATTACAGTGAAATTTATTTAGAAATATTAGTAGAGATAACACATTTTTGATGTCACATACGATTACTCTTAGTATATTGTTATTTACTCACAATATTAAATAGGCCTGTATAAGCATGATTTTTAAGCTTACGACGGATTATAATAATAATACAGCCGGTAACCAGCGAAACAGTTGCACAGAATATAATATACAGGTTGGAGATATGGGAACACATTGTATCATTTAAATGTAGCCAACGACACAAGATGAAGTGTGTTCAATCCAAAATAGCAGCTCATTACACTCAAGCATTATTATTCTAATTCCACCAACTACGAGAGTGGAGAACTGCAAATGACGTATATAAAGTGAACCGACGTGACGGAGAACAACCCTCCATACTCAATACCAAGCACATGTACGGCGTGCAATATGAACACAGATCGAGAAATACATCAGAGGACACAGCACCTGCACGTGATGGTTTCGTTTTCCAAATATACAATACAAATAATTTGTGTTCAGCATACTTCCTGTGTTATTAGCTGTTGTTAGCTTTGATATTAGAGTGAATTGATTTGTAATCAAACTTATTCAAACTTAAATGTAAGAACATTGTTTGTGTTCTCTCGTTAGTTTTTTACAATATTTTCATTTTTAAGCTATGAGCTGTGATATTTTTAAATGTAATTAATTTACATAGGTACTGTATACTTCTAACTTGCTTAGCAATTAAAATATTGTAAAGACAAAGAAAAAAAATAATGATGTGCTTAACTTTAATTTTGATAATGAGTCAATTTTATTTCTCAAAAGCGCATTGCTGAACGTAAATATACTATGTACCTAAGTTAATAATCTATTATTATCCAAAACTGAGAATTGGGTGCCACTTTGTAGAAGAAATGTATTTTTGTCAAACATTGATTTACATTAGTTATCAGTTATCACCTGACTTTTGTATAGTCACCAACCTGTTTACAAAATGTTATTTTGCATATTTTTATATATTTAGAGTTTATAATATTTATACCAGCAATATTGACAGTAATTATGTTATTTGCATATAAGCGTTATATTTGTATTGCCTATTTATATAATAATTTAACATTTGTTCAAAATGATATATAACTAATTTAATTACCTATTGCCTTTTCATTAGTATTTTCAAATTGTATTTTAAAAAAATAATAATTTCACCTTAGTGGATTAAAGATCGTCATAGATTGTGTTTAATCTACATTCATAAATTATGACCATTCGACACTAAGCTCGTGTCGCTGTCGTATTATATAATAACATGTTATATACATATACTTATACTTACTATACACTTAATATTATTAATAAATAATAAAATAGATAGACTCTATACAGATTTTATAAATTAATAACATGTAGTATAATATTTAAGATGAGATAAATAACATATTATAGGTATTATAATTAATAATAAATTAGATGGAAAACTAATTTTCATTTTAAGGATAACAGAAGGGGTCCAAATTATCTTGTACCATGAACCGGTGGAGTGTTTTTTTTGTCACAATAAGAAATGAGAATGAAACATTGGGGAGTGGATTAGGAGAGAATATGCGGATGTTATTGTTATAACAATTGTCGGTGATATATTACGCTGTTTGAACTTACGAGCAAGGCAACACGTCATTTCAGACTTCAGTACGTAGGTACCTACGACTTGAGGACAAACTTTTGGATGTATGGATGTCGGGCAAAATTGATTTTATGTCTCAGTGGTGTGTCCACGGTGGCTGCAACGGAGTTTTCAGAAACAGAATACGCAGCAATACGTTATATAATATGTAGGTACGTACCTATATATTGTTTGCATAACAATATAATATATTATAAACCTAAGCCTTTATTTGCTCAGTAAAGGTATTCGTCATGTACTCGACGTGCAGCGTTTCGAATCAGCCGGATGATCGGCGCTTTATTATATTTCAGATATTTATACTGCGGGTTCCTATATATAATGTAATATTCTTGGATTGAAATATTTTTCTCGCCTTTTATTTATTTTGGAGCGTGTGTGTTGTAGCCGTAGTGAAAAATATAATCTCCTATTCAATTTAAATACATACTATATCAAATCTCCGACAAAGAAGAAAGCGTAAGTCCGTTTTTATAGTTTTTTCGGTTTTTCGAATGTAAGATGATGTTTATTTTTTTTTTTTTTATGATGACTACGGTAACAACTCTATTCCTCAGAGGAGGTGTAAATTTAACAAAATATAAGTTACGAATATTATCTGGTTTACCAAAGAACAAGGACTTACTTTCAATCTATGCCTGCAGAACAGTTGTAAAATTGGAGTGGCAATACTAGTGTTGTAACTTATTAAGTATTATAGTATTTTAGTAAAAAGTTTTCAAATACTTTTTTATATTTGAAATATCTTTTTTACCACTGAGTTGTGGTAAAACTTTATTAAATATTTTTTTTAATTCCTGGGATTTTAAATTATATTCTATTTGTAATCCTTGTTTAATATGCCTTCGAATATCAACGTTATAACGGTTATATAATACTATAGCCTCACTAAGTACATATTATACAGTATTTCCATAGTTCTATATTTTGTGTGATACAAATTATGGGAATTGCGTTTGCTTAAGAATCAACACAATCCATGCCATTTTTGTCATATATAGAACACCTTTATAGAAGACCTTTTATAAACTATAATTATTTATGAACTGATTACGACAATTTATTGTACGCTTTTTCTCGTTAATCCCATTTATCGATTTGGTATTTACTTACATCGCTACTTGGCATATCAAAATGAAGACATTTGCCAAATATAATTATTTTGTGTAGTATTCGTTTTCATAGATCTCGTAATTTGTGAGAGGGTAGCGAGGCTAATAACTAGAGCGCGGATTTCTATGCAATTGCATATTTTTTTCCTTTTAATATTTTTGGATTGTTGTCAGTTATCTCCACGAATCATCATAATTTGAAGCTAATGGTGAAATTTGTTTTTGCATATTTCTGCATATTTAAAGATTATTGCATATTTTTGCATATTTTGGCAAAATTCAAAATTTATTGCATATTGAAGCGAAAATTTAAAAAAATTTACAAAATAATATTTTGTCAAGTAGAAAAATTAAAACTAAATTTCATAGTCACCAAATAATAATTTATATATATATTATTATTTAAACTTTTATAAGATTAATAATCGATTACGACGTAAACTTAATTGCTGTGTCAGTCGGTTATCGACATAAAAAAAAAGGTGTGTCTACCTATAGAACTGATAAACGACACAGCTTTACAGAAGAAAAACTTGAAATGCATATGATTATTCATTTTAATAATAAATAAAATTTTAAAAATAAATTAAGTTTTTCAGAAAATTCCCTAAATTTTTTTTTATTAAGTATTTAAGTAATTAATTATTATAAGTTTTATTGTAAATTTTAAACAAATATAAAATTTTTGCATATTTTTTACATTATTTCATGATTTTGACTGCATATTTTGTTGCATATTTTCATGATTTTTACTGCATATTATATGGCATATTTCGATACTTTTAAGTGCATAAAAATCCGCGCTCTACTAATAACCATTTGTACAACTTCATATCGTATCATGTGTTTAGTTTAAGACTGTTGATTTTTGACGTACCTATTATTCAGTATCAAAAATAAACCATTTACACTTTGTTTTTACTATTAAAATAATTATTTTTACTTTTTTACTTTTAATATAAAGAGTGATTGTATCGCTATTTTTAAAACGCAATTATTATATTTCTGATTAAAATAAATTATGTCCAGGACTTTTTTTTTTTTTAGTTTGTTTCAAATACTTTACTATAAAAATCATTTGGATAGCAATTTATATCCTTTATTTGAAAAGCATTTTTTACTGCACAATTTTCGATCCTCTTTGCTGAGGAGTGGGGACCTTGGTAAATTGTGTATTTTTATCAGCTATGTTCAATATAGTGTCTCTGTAAGGTCGTATGAATGCATTATTATTGTTAGCATCACCGACGAACTATATTCAGTAATGGTATATTAAATCCCAATGTCAAGTGTACATTTTATCAATCGTAGATTATATTTTTGCCCTGTCAAATCGAGTGAAATATCTGATCACGGTGTGATTCGCCGAAACGGCCAGTAATCGCGTTAGGCATTCGGTGAAAAAAAGAATTTATATATACAATATAAATCGAAAGAGCGATGATAGTGGATGCTGTTGCTTTTTCCGTTGCTCCTGTTGCTTTGGAAGACAGTTCAATTTGGTCAAAAAACATAAACGATAGTAATTCAATATACAGCATGACTGTGGTTTGCAAAAACTGGAAAAGTTTATAAAATCTTAATTTCATCGTTCGTCAAGCACTGCAATGCCAAAAAGCATATTAATTTATAATTTAACAAGTATCTATATATAATACCGACTGATAGATAACCTCACAGAAACGTTTTCTCTTCACAATAATAATAATAATAATAATAATAATGGTTATATACCTATGGTACACTATGCACGTACTTAACTGATAAGTAATAATACTTTATTTTCCAGTTAGGGAAAAGAGCATAAATATATTATATATTATACATAGATACGCTGGAAATCTGGTAGACCTATTATGTAATGGATTCACTGAATTTCGGAGTTCTTAAGCAGCACTACTCATCAAC
The DNA here is from genome assembly GCA_027563435.1 of Nasonovia ribisnigri. NCBI lineage: Eukaryota > Metazoa > Arthropoda > Insecta > Hemiptera > Aphididae > Nasonovia > Nasonovia ribisnigri. The sequence continues at coordinate 715,838 of JANEHU010000048.1, forward strand.
TGCTATAGTCTAATACGACGTACAAGTATTTATGTGTGACATTAATGTCATGCTCTTAGCCTTGCCTACGGAGTGTCAAAAACAATTTGTCGAGGCTGCCATGGCGATCGATCGGATATCGCTAGAGATCACGCCATGTTCACGTCATTGTCTATCAGTATTTGTTCAACAGTCGATCATCACCCTTCTCCCACCACCCCGGTCATTTATGACGGGTAAAATACACATTTTTCCATAGAAATAATTTTTTTCCCTTTTCGTTTTTTTTTAAAAATATTTACTTAAAGTGACTTGACATTCCTTCGAGCATTTTATTGACAAGGCAAAACACAAACACTTATTCTGTCATTTAATAAACATATATATACGCATAATATTATACCTCTATATAATATTCATTTTATATTATATTATTATATAATATGAGTGTTATTCACCGTTCGCATTTTCTGTAAAAAGATTTCTGAAATTGAATACGACCACTACGTCGTATGTACTATATTCTAGTGTCAGCCAATACGTTTTCGTCATGTGAATTGTCTATACTCTAAAGTCTTCCATTTTATTGAACGATCTTTTAAAAATTAATATTTATGTATAAAAGTTTTTATTAATTTATAGGTTCTATTGCTGAATGGTGTTGTCCTCATCATAATATAATATATTATGTATCATGTCCAATGTACCTTATGGTTACTTTAAACCAGTCGTAAAAAAATTAACTGGTAAACTATCTAACAATCAAATACTTGCATAAAGTAGAATTTCAATTTTTTTTGTAGTTTTTTGAAGCATAAAAATGTATTTAGTCTATGCAAAATCTTAAGAAATCTCAGTGAATGGTCTCTACTGTGAACTGAGCTAGTCTTAGAATAGTTTATTTAAGTACGATGGACTACCATTGTTTTCGAATAATTGAACTTACATTTTGCCACAACGGGAAGGTTTATCAATAAACTGTATTATTAAATAATTATGATTTAAACCAATACGAACTAATACTACATATTTTAATTTATAAAGAACTTGAGATGAAGGACATTAAATTTAATTATAATTTATCTGTTTTGATTTAATTGTATAAATATAAGCATTCAATTCCAACAATAAATCATGAGCGCAGCACTAAATACAAATACAAGAAAAATATTATTATAAACTTACCGCATGTTAATAAGTATTTAGTCAAAATAGTGTTTTACACACAGGATTAAAGTTTATTATGTTCTTTAAATATTAATACTTTTTACTTAAAAAGTTTCGAGTTCTTTAAATTGTATATGAAACAACTTGATCTATTTAAGATTTAAATTTCAGTTCATTTGTATACAAATTTTTTATTATTATAAATTATAGTTAGATTTGTCTATTAATATTATTGTATAATTATATAATTAAAAAAATGGCTCCCCCACAAGCTCAGCTTTTAGGAGGTGCTGAAATATTGTAAACTTGTTAAATATAACCTAAAATATATTGTATAATATTATGGTTGCAAATATATATTATTATTATTAATTTAAGAGTTTAAAATCTAATACTTCCTTATTTCTCATGTAGTCTCACAGTTTTCTTATTGTTTCAAAATGCATATAGAATTATCCAAATACATCAGAAGCTGCAATATTGCGTAGTAATGTAGTATAATATTAAACCAATATGGTTACAGCCGGTTGAGGTAAAATGATTTTAAAAGTACTTTTCTATAAAAATTTAAACCAATTCATATATTTTAGTAAAATGTATATAAATCAAATGTATTTGGCAGTTGTTACAGCCTACAGGTCAAATTGGAAATCATCAAAATAATATATTATTATTTTCGATGAATTGTTAAACCTATCAGTTGTTAAACTGTGATAGCATGTGTAACTTCGTGAATTATATGCATACCATTTAAACATTGTCAAAATCCTCATTAGGTATTAAACATGTAGAAAATAACAATTTTAAACCAAATTTTAATTTCAAAATAATCTCATACCCTTTGAGCTAACTATGCAATACTGCACTAGTAACTAATAACTAATAGTGACTTAAATTTGTCTATAAATCTTTTTTGGTTCAAAATAAAAATAAGAAATGTGTTTTTACACGTTTGTTAATTTATTATGATTATTTAAAACAAATCTCATTCACAAAATGTCAATCATCAAGATACTGATTATGAACAATGTACCTATATGATATCGTAACAAAACAATAAATTACCCTATGATATATTGTATATTATAATGGAGTTCAGTACAATCAGTTTAATCCTAACTATATTTACGAGATGGATCGAAATCATGAGTCATGGATGGCTCATTTAAAATTTAAAAAATTATAGTTTTCATATTACATACCTGTCTAGAGTATATTCTTTATGTCGTTATTTATTCGTTTCACTATAGTTGCAATAATACAGTTGTATCACATTACCATACTTTGTCTTAATATATATTATTTGGTGAAAATAAAATTTTGAGTACCTACGTGTTAATTTCTAAAAATCACCAAGTACTAAATTATCTTAAGTATCTAATATAATTGGGTACGGCTGATAAAATATTAGTCCCATCGGTGAGTGTCAAATATTACAAAACGTCCCTAGTCAATTATTTTTCTTAAATATATATTTAACACCATTAATATAAAGCCACAGAAATATAGCATTTAATAAATTTCGTAGTCTCAATAAATGTTAAATAACAAATTACAAAATATAAATAATTAAAAATATATTTTATAAATAAAGATTTTACAGTTGTGAATTATGTATGAGATGATAATACACATGCATATTTTTAAAATATTACGTACAATAGCTTTTATAGTTAAAATAAACTTTTATTTTGAACTCAGAAATAATTATTTTATTAATATTACAATATAGTAACTAGGTATGTTAAAACAAATATTATTTCTGTTAATTTTAATGATACCCTCAGTTTTAGTTATAAACATTTTTTAAAACATGAATATATTAATATATTGAACTATACAAATATAAGTATTGATTATCTATGTATTGTGACGTAAACCAAACTTGAATATAAACTGTTGCACTAAACTAAAATGAAAGTTATTACATTTTTTAAAAGTAAATTTTTTTGTTGTTTTTATACAAAGATAAAAGGGTTGAAAATTAATACAATGTTAATAAACTTATTGTGCATTATGTTTAAAAAAAAATTGAAAGAGGAATAGAGGAGCGTTACAGACGGTTGCAGTTTGGGAAGCAAAACAATCAAATTAAATATAAAGTTATGTGGTAGTGGAAGCTGGAAACTGCAGGCTATTCTGATTTGAAAAGCTAATAAATTAATTACAATTCAATTCATTAATGAAAGATTGTTCAAAGCTCTCTTGGGTAGTCGGGTGTCACTGGTAAAAGTAAAAAAATAAATTAACCTGAGTAATACTCAGTAAGTATCTATGTAGTAAAAAAAAATGTTTTGAGAGGAACAGAGACAGAATGCAAATTAGTTTTAAGAAGTAAAACAATTTAAATTAACTATACATACTGTTATGATAAAATAGAGACCACAATCAATGCAGTTTTTGAAAAAAAATTTAAAATTTAAAATAACTTTAAATAATGAATTATTATTCTGAGGTCAATATAAGGGATTATGGGTAGTAGTCTACAAATTAAGAATGCATACAATTTAATAAAATTGAAAAAAATATCAAAAAAATTATGCTTTATTAGAAGCAGCGACTGCAGTCCATACTGATTTTTAAACCTTATTAATTACATTAATAACTATTGAATTCAAGATAACACAGAGATCACTTGCAGGGGATCGATAGCTAAAAAAAACAAATTTGAGAGGAACAGGTACAACCCCAGGTGAACGCGTTTTAAGAAGCAAACAAATTTAATTAACTATACAATTATGTTGTAATGGAACAAAGACTATACAATCTTTGTAGGGGATCATTCTCAGGAATATGAACAATAAATAAACTTGAGTATAATATAAACATAAAATACCTATAGCAAGAAGAACAGAGGTGCTCGCTGGCAAATACATATATAAAAATAAACAAATCAATTAATTTAAAAAACCTACCTACCTACCTCAAATACCTTATGAACAAAAAAAAAAAAAAATAAGAATAGATCTAGAGGCAAATTCAAGAAGCGAAAAATGAAATTTAACTGACTATAAAATTATGTTGTAGAGAAAGCATAATGACTGAAGTTAATAAATAATAAAAATATTTTGACGGTGTGTGGGGTACTGCTCACGTAAAATGGGTATATTTGACAGTAGGTTTTTTTTTTAAATTTTATTGATGCCTTAAAATTAAAAATATATTTTCTAAAATGTTAGGATTCTTCGATTTTGAGATAAAATGAGTATTTATCTTTGAATAAATTACTTTGTATAAGTGTGCATCTGTGATATAATGTTATCATATATTTTTTATGTATGAACAAAAAATCAATCTCAAATATAATTTGGTTTAGTCACATTTAGATCCCAATCGGTCTTAATTTTCATTTGTGAAGTTTAACCGCTAATGATTGAATACTTATAACTTATAAGTTATAACATATTCATCTACTGTGTAGTTTTAGCTAGGCTTTCAATAAATATTATAATAATTAATAGATAATATATAAATGCAGTTAGGTGTTGCCCTATTAGTTCCTTTGATTTTAAATCAAATATTTATTTTATTTTATTATTATCATTTTTAGACAGTAAAAAAAAACATTAGAGTCCATTTGTTCAATTTATTGTCTGTTATGAACCAAGTGTTTATGTCACAGCGCATGCATTTGAAGTAAAAATTTTGATATATTAATTTGATAAAATTAATAATAAATATAAAATAATTAACTGCAATTAATAACACGGGGTTTGTACCTGTATTGTATCTGTAAGATATTTCGACTATCGTAATTTTTTTCGTAATAAAATTCTAGAAAATCAACTATGAAGGCATAGTTTCAATGTCTTTTTGGAATAAAAGTGCAAGTAGTACAACAGTCACTCGTTATATTTTAATTTTCTGAAGACTGCAGAATGTCAGTCGTCGTTTCTAATTAAACATCATCTTTTATGTTTTATTATCTCCTTCGCCACTCAGATTTTTGTTTCTTTTACTTAAAATCAGCATAATATTAAAATTTAAAGGTATAATTATGATTTATAGTTTATATAAATATTATATTATAGGTGCCTAATAATATATTATTGTAAAATAATTAAAAATTAAAAAGTGGGAAAAGAGGTAACCACTCTGCTTCACAGTAGATGTCGAGTATATCTTGTTGTTCAGTAAGTCATTGTAATATTTGTGTTCGGTTTAATTCAATGTCAAGCATATTGCATACGAAAAACGATTTTGAGCAGGGACAGTCAGTTCTGCCATTTAATACTACTAAGTATATTTTATATTAATATTAAAGTAATATTTATTTTACTATTAAGAAAACTGGTGAAATGTTATAGTATAACACGGCGTGTTGTATAGTCAATATAGGTACATTCATTTAACAAAGAATAGCTGAATAACGTTCAATACTTCAATGTAACACATAGGTACTCATCGTATTTATTTCATGCTTATTACTTTAATAATATGATAATTTGGTATTTTTTAGTTTTAAACTAGCCAGGTAGATACTGATTGTATAATACAGTCCGGAATAATCACGACGATACATCCTACTTACAATCACAGTCGAACACATTCTACTAGGTAGTAACAAATCAGCTAATAAATGCAACAATATTTACTAGAGAACTATACTACTTTGGATACCACTGATTACATACCTATAAACCTACTCGTATTATGTAAATAATAAAACAGAATGTTATCGATATTATATTAAGCTGTTTTAATTATACGAGCTGATCACTTTGAGATCGATCGCATCTCACGTTGTCGCACTTCTTTTTCTACCGTTCACACCGTACGCACCTGGACAACAGATATTTTTACAATATCGTATTTTGCTTTCTAATTACATAAAGTAGTTATACCAACTAGAGCCTTCCTCGGCATGTCTGAAGGAAGAATGATGGCGCGGAGAAGACAATCGAAGACCAACACGTTTTTGGTTCCTTGATGTATTTAGCATTATTTTTATTTGTATTAAGTATAAATGCTTCAACAACTAGGTCATCAGCCAACAACTATATTTATGTTTTTAATATTATATTATGTTTGTGTAATGTTATTTAATTATTGTTTTTTATTATAGTGTCTAGCTGGTACAAAACATTCATGATTATTATAACTTGTTATTATTAATATTACGATTATGTTGGCTGTTAACCGTCCAGAGGAGCCGTTTTGGATTGCATCAAATAATATATTATATAACTGAAATTATTAACAACTAGTAATTGTCGGGACGGTTTTTCGTCTCGTCATTCCATTTTATTATTATTATCTTTATTTCGTGGGTTTTTCTATCAGTGTTTTAGATGCCCATTTGCGTTTTTAATTTAATTTTCAATATACGTAATTTATTCTCTTAACTATACCTACCCAATTTTGTGTTATGAATTTTATTTGATTATTACTGATATTATTTATTTTCATAATATGTTCATATAGCTAATTCTAAAATTCACGGTATTTTGGCCTTTTGAGTATTGGCTCGTGGTTGGAAACCTTTCCCAGGTTGTTAGGGGACCACATGACCTTCGGTCTTTAATTGATGAATTATCGAATGGTCAGAGTGTATGGTAAATAATAATAAATTTGATCTTGGAATGTCTATAAAAAATATGTATTATTGAGATTTTCAGATTACTATATACAACTAGCTTATGTGAAACCTTGTATAAAACATTTTAAACCTTAACATATTTCAACCAAAAATGTAATACTATTTTTATATCTACATAATATTTGACAAATTTTAGCAATTTTATCACAAATTTTCATATTTTATAAAAGCGTTTTGCAAAAGGTCAAGCGTGACACTACCTCGTATATATATTGTATAATAATAAGATTGAACTATGCATAGGAAATGATAATTTAAGATATAGTGAAATGCTTCAAGTTTCTACACTTTTTGAAATAATAAAATTTTTAAGTACTTTGTATAATATGCTATTAATAAGTTATAATTGTAATATAATTGTGCACAATTAATATTCTTACTCTTTATATATAATAGTTTTTTTTATGAAAACAAACTATTGAACAAAGTTTTTAAATGTAAAATGTGGAATTTATTTTTATCATCTTAATGTTTAATTCTTATACCTGCGTCATACTTTTTATTCTTTATTTTTAATTAAGTGTTTTACTTTTTTAAAAGACACCTTGTATTCAATTTTGTAGTTTAAAGCATAATATTTTTTAAACATTTAAATGAATAAATATATACTAAACTAATGTCTAATTGTATAGGTATTATTTGACATCAAGATGAGCGAATTAGTGGAGTTAAGCCTACCAACAACTTACAAGATATTCTTTATAATTATGCTCACACTATCCACACGTATTATTATATTTGTATTATTAATAACTAATAAATAATAGGCAATAGCAATTCATTATACGTTATTAATAATTATGTATATTGTATATATTATGTATATAACTATATAAGTATAACCTAACAGCTTTTATCTCCTGAAATGTTTATAAAATATAACAATAAAACGTAAGCTTTAACCGATAAATCGCTTAATTTTACTAAACAAATAACTCTAACGTTCAATATAATATCATGATATAAAATATAACCTAACTAAAAACTGTTACGTTTAATACTAATGTTGCATTGACTAAACAAATAATAATAACTGCGTCAGTTGCTCACGTAGCAACTACTAATTACTAATTTAATTAATGATTTATTTAAAGCTAAGGTACGAAATAATTTTCCTAATAATATAATTCGGTATCTAACTAAAATACAGAAAACGTTTTTTTTGGGAAGTAGGTAGCTTTCATCTAAATTCTAAACTAATAGTTTATAACGATTTACCATGATAAACACCGACAGTGAATAATTATGTACAAGTGAAGGAATAACTGAACATTAGTTTATATAACTATTAGGCAGTTGTAAACTATCAAGTCATACGGTTATATCCATTCAACGAACTACATAAATAGAGCTTATATACTCATAGTAACACCAAATACATTTTAACGAGGCTTGATGAATTAACTGATTTTATCATCATGATAAAATTACATTTATTTATAATTCTTTTATCACATTTTTGTCATGGTAATCAACAGGTTAATATTGGATTCAAACAATTTTTCCCCATAGTTATGGAGATAGTAAAACAATGGATACATGATATATCACACATAGTAATATGTTTTTTTTTAGGAATTGACGCACTGTATAAAGCTATTAAGGTTTCTTTTGAAGAAATAAGAATTTTTATAGGCACACATAGGTAGAATGGAAAAGGGTTTTTTATGAATTATGTACCTAATAATTTATTACCTATCATTATTTTTGAATTGCATAACTTTATATGTACCTAAGAATGTATTTATGTTGTATAGGGAATAATATACTGTTAGTAAGATGACTCATAAATAAACAAAGTATATTCACATTTCCGTGTAGTAACTTGTAGAAACTAATTATTTTTAATTCTAAAATATTATAGTATTAATAATTACTTTAAGTCTTATTATTTATAGTGTTATAGGTAATCATTTAATTATAATGTATAAAATAACTGGCATTATTTTATTGATCAAGTTGTATAATTAATTTGAACATTTTACTGTGTCGAATTAATATGCTGATTACTTACCTACCTATAATGACACTATATTATATTATTATATACGTACAAATAAATTTTTTTATATTTCACCAAGCAAATAGAGGTATTTTGTATTTTTATTAAATAACAGTTTTAATTGTGTTGGAAACGACTGTTGTATTTACCTTATTCTGTATTCAATTTATTTATGGTTTAATACGTATTGTACATTTGTCCCGATTCTATTGTTTTAAGTAGGTACTTGAAGAATACATTTTACAATATTTGATGACAAAGAGCCAGGAAAAATCAAAAATAATAAACTAATTAATTGTAGATACCTATCTACATGGAAAAATACTGTTCTATATTTAATATTATGTACCACAATATAGTAATAGTTAATCAATATATATATATTACTATATTATACATTGACCAATTATAAATATTATCATAAATATTTATAATAGGTCAATGTACCAAATATAATTTTTTTTTAGCATAATATGTATATTTTATGAACCGCTGCTGAAATTAAAACCCAACACATTCCAAACGTAAAACTGGGAATCCACAATAGTTTATCATGAGATAGTAAAAGACAAACAATTGTGTTTTTATAAGTTAAAATATACAGCCAGATGGACAATGTTACTCATTAATCAGATTGGCCAAATTATATAAATTGCATATTATTTATTTTGGATAAATCTAAATTAAATTATTTTTTTTTTGATTAATTTAAGTGCTTTTACTGAATCAGTTGTAGGTATATATTATTTGTTTGTGTATATTATTATTATATATATTTCAGTCACCAAAATATTACAATCCTCTAATAAGGCCAAGATAGGCTTATAGTCCATTAGGTCTTATTTGTATTAAGCCTATGTTCTTAGTTATTATTATGCTCAAGACGCCTACACGGATAAAGGGTTAAGTTATTCAGAATCTCAGATAATAAACCATTGTTTTCGTTGGAAATTATTATTTTATTGTTAGACGCCGGTTTTAGGTCGATTAATCAAATTCTTATAAAATGAAAATCTAATTAATTTTTCAATTTAAATTTTTTTAAGAAGTATATCGTGTATAATAGACTTCTTTAATTACCCAATCTGCTCAGAAGTAAAAGATAAATAAATAATACAATGATTAAGTATAAAAGATTATAAAGGTAGGATATGTTTTTATACAACGAATTGAGGCACTAACAATTTAATCAAAAGGCCAGTTTGTCATCTGTCATCATCATAACTGCTATTTTGTAGTTACATAATATGCTGTAAGAATCTATAACCAATTCGTTGACATTTTAAAACTTTAGATTATGTAGCAAATAGTTTTTTTTATTCCACATGCAAAGGCGTCTGGTGTGATATATATTACGTACTAAACCCGCAATGTATATATTATGTATTTATTTTATATTCATTCATACCAAAAAAATAACAATATTCATCAGTAATATCATCATAAAAATTTACTTAAAAATAAGTATGGGTATTTTTGTAATCAAAAATATTATTTAGAGAAAACGATAACATCAATTAATGTTAAGGTAAAACTTTATAAGTTAGGCTCAGTAAACATCACACATTCTTGACTTGAACATTTTTTCGAAGTATTTACAAAGGGATAACACATTTTCCTAATCAATTAGGTACTTAATAGGTACTTAACGAGTTAAGTTGATCATTCTCGTTTCCAGAACAGCACAGAGTTTTATGTGCATTTAACGAATACGAATAAACGATACAAATAAACCAGTCCAATCAATTGAATTAAGAATAAATTACGGTTGGATAATAACTAAATAGTTGGCAAAATACCATAGACATATTAACTAGTTAATATGTCTATGCAAAATACTGAGGTAGAGTGAAATACAATTGTATTTAGGTAAGTTTCCTTGCATTCAAATAAAGAGTATCTACATTTAACAAAAATAATGATACCATTATACCAATAAACGATTATAATCATAGTTCAGTAGTTTTTAGATGGTATTAAACATAGCATTACAGATTCTAAATGTTTTTCAGTTTTTATAATACCTATCTTTTGTCTATAAGTAAATATTGAACAGAGTCTAAAATCAGTCGTAATAATATTATTACACTAAAAGTATTATATTATTTTAAAATTTTTCTTGACCTAAGCAATGTTGTTTTTTGTTTGCATTATTAACAAAAACAGAATTATAGGTAGTCCTAAAATGTATCATAAGTGTATACTTTAGGCTTATGGTATCAATTTATATTTTAATCAGTTTCTAAGATATGCGTAGTGTGTTCCTACTCAAAAAGCAAATAACATTATTTATTATAACTTAACTTATTTACATTATATTTGTTATTGTTTACTTTGATTGTAATACAAGAACTATCTTATAATGATTTTATACTTAATAACATTCTGGTGATTTTTATTTTAAAAATTAAAATCATTGACTGCATTGCTATAATTAAAATATTTTAGTTTTACTAAAATAATAAGTACCAACCTACACCAGTTTCTAAAATATTATGTACCTATATATCATTATTCATACATATTTTAATTTTATATTCAAATGGTAAATTTTTTTATCCAATTAAATAACTAAATTTAGTTTAAATGTATAAAATAGTTTCTTGAAAACATGAAGAGAAATAGATTTCTTAGGGCAATATTATTGTATAATCATTCAAATAACATGAAAAGTAAAACAAAATTTGGGTACATATCTAAATTAATAACTAATGAATGGTAATTAATAAATGAACAAGGTTACAAAATCTATTCTTTTTGTAAAAAAAAAAAATTCAATACTCATAAAACAAATTGAAAAGGAAAGCCATATAATGAAGAATGTATTATCTCTATCTTACACCATAGACACAAGTACCTACAAACATTCAAAATTTGTGATCAGAAGAATCAATGTTGTATTGTTTACATTAATATTAGAGTGAATTAGATTACGTATTAACTAATTTTAAAGTAAGAAGAATTAGTTATGTTTGTTTGTACATTGTTTTTTACAATATTTAACTTTTTTTTATGACTTACATAAATATTACATTTTAAAAATGTCGATAACTTATATAGTGTTACCTATGGTAATTTTCAGATACAAGTGCATATTGCATTCATTATTGCAATAACTAATAAGCAACTACCTACTTGTTTGTAATAACGCAATTATTATTTTTTTTAAAAAAAAAACTATTGGATATAATACTATGTAAGTAATTAAATAAGCTCCCCCTCTATCACACTTAACAACCAACCTCTCCCCAACTGCTCAAAATGTCCATTACCTAGGTTTATACCTAGATCGCCGACTCACGTACCCACATACAAAACAAACGACTTGTAGTAAATAATCGTCAAAGACAACTTCGCCTCCTCCTGTCATCCAAACATCTCTCTCTACACAATAAAATCCTTATGTATAAAGTACTCCTCAAACAAAATATATACTTCAGATTAACACAGTAATGACTAATAATTTTCCTACCAAGGTGAGGAATTCATTAATTTACTATAAAAATAAAAATAAGAATAACATTTATAATGCAATCTTAATAACTTTTCGGGGCATAAATGCAGTTATGAATATGTTAGATGGGGTATAAAGTTTTAAATTACTTTAAACTTCAGTGGTTTTTAGATTATATTTTCAGGAGGAACATGCATTGTTTCAAACACAATTTATACAATATAAACAAAACATCTATTAGTTATAAGTTATAACTTATTAATTATTATATAATATATGAATATTATATTATATCAGAAAAAAAATGTATGTAAACCCATTGGGTTGCTCAGTCTAAAATGCTTGAACATGGTCAATTTAAAGTGAACATGTACTAAAATATAAAAATATAATCATTCCTTTTTATTGCACTGCAACATAAATCTACATTCTACACTACCTAAAAATATTGTTTTATTATATTCTTTGTATTCTTTTAGATCATGTATCATACGATACGCATAAGGAAGTCTGATATATTATACAAAGTAATTTTAGGATCCGTTGTAAAATCAATAAGTCTTGCATAAAAATTAACATTTATTGCATTAATAATAATAACAAAACATAATACACTCATATATATAATTTATATATATGTATATAGGCTAAAATAAAAATGTAATTAGTGTGCCTGATTTTAAAACAGAACGGACACAGGTTTTCTGTGTATGTGTGTGTACCTACTTGAACTTAGGATATACTCCTATGGATTTGTATGGACATTTACAATTTTAGATATTTATAAATCATTTAAAAATTATACAATCAAAAATAATAATATAAATTGACATACATTTCATGCAATTAAAATTTTTTAAAAAAGAAGAACAAACATTTGTGCGTAACAAAAACACATTTTATATGAAGTATACACGATTATTATAATATTAAAATGTTAGGTGCGTATTTTTTAAATTAGACTACCGTTATACCTATAAATTAATACTGTTAAAATAACCATAATAATACTATTATAGTCTATTAATATCAACAATATAATATTAACTAAACTTTTTTTATTCTTATTTTTCCTCTTCCCGATAAATTTTTGACAAAAACACGATAGACTTTACAAAAAAGTTTAATAGACACAAGAATTATATCATTGATATAATATTAGTTCCTTATCACTATATAAATATATGCACACTTATGCGGTTTTATTCAAATAATGAGATAATGAGTACACATAGGACATTTACTTCATAGAAATAACCATATATATATCAAACAAGTGAATTATTAAAAAAAATACTTAAAAAAAAATTAATAATATTAATAGTAAAATGTATAATTCATACATTGGTTAGGTATTATTACGGTGGCAATTTCTATATGATTCGAAAATAAAAATGGAATAAATAAATGTATAATATCAAATTATATTATAATATATGCTCAAATTTGTTTGCACCGACACGTAAATGGTAATATTTTGTTAAGTTTTTTTACTAATACACACTTAAAAAAAACCCTTAGACTTAAAACTATGTAATAATTGTATTTACAATTTTCGTGACGTATAGGATGAATTTTACAGTCGATAAATTATCAACCAATTAAATAATTTAATTAATATAAAATTGTGTGATTACGTTATACACGATGCTATTTTGACACTAACGAATTAACGTTGTCACGCGGAATTTAGTGTCAAATAATTATTATTAAAATGTCAAATATTAATACTTTGGTATATGCTTTACACAATATTATTGTTTTCTCTTAACGATTACAAGCACAATTAAAAATAAATATAATAATGGATTTACATTATTAACGCTAATTTTAGTAGGTAAATACAATTCAACATAGATTAACAACGATATATTCAAATCGTTTTGAAAATAATAATTATATAATATGTAATACTTTGGTATCGTGTTACGCTATATTATTTCCATCCTGTAAGACGAAATATTGTTATTCGCGGGGGGGCATAGATGGTTGTCCCAGAAGAAATATCCGTCTCAGACATTGAATGATTTTGTAACAGTATGAGAAAACGTCAAGTTTCGGTTTTATCTTCGTCGCAAAATCGGTAGGTACCCTGAAAACACATAATTGTTAGGAAAATTTCAATTCAAATATACGAAAATCAAAGGTAACGCCAGTTCTCTGTCACATAAGACCCAACTAGATTGCCGACCTATCTACGTAAACCATGGCAATGAATAATTAACGTCACATTGGTGGTAGCCAAAATTAATAATAGGTACCTACGTCTTCTTATTGTACAATGTATTTTAGTAATAATGATAATTTGAATTCGTTGTAGAGCTTTTCATCGAATAAATAAATAAATAAATAATTATTAAAAACATGGAGTAAATTTAATACAAAATGATTAGATAGTTTTTCGTGGACATTTAAGGCAATCTAGTTTGGCTTAGTACATAATTGCAGAGACAAACACGATGACCGTTTACCTATAATCAAACAGTCGACGAGTTGGGGTTGGTGGTGTAGTTTTTCAACAGTTCCCTCAACCTGAGAATCTCCTTGGACGCGGACGTGAGTTCCGACTGCAGCACCAGTTCTTTCTCTCGCAACCTCTTTATTTCGTGTTGACAACTCTGGAAGGTAGAAAATACATGATAAAAAAATATAAAAGAATGAAGTTATCGAAAAGAAGACGGATAAACGGACGATGGCGATAATGATCGCGAAGTGAGACTGGGAGTCGTGAGAGGAAGAGGAAGAGAAAGAGAGAAAAAGATGTGTGGAAAGAAGAGACTTACCACGTTCTGTCTCAACAGCTCTAATTTGTCACATTTTAACCTAGTCACGTCTTGCCGGAGGCCTTCCACCCGGGAGTCGTTGTTCGGAGCATCACAACAGCACATGCTGCAAGGCTTGCCACTGGGTGTCTCGGCCGATGACATGCTCTCCAGACCGGTATCACTGTCCACTGCACCAGCCATTCCCAAGCCGTCAAGCTCAACGCTGTTCAACGACGACGAATCGCTTTCCGACATGGCCACGCGGCTAGCTCCACTGCAAAAGCACAAGAAATCATAGAGATTAAGACCCACGTCGACGACGGTTATATCCACAGCATACACGGCGCACTAAATTATTGTATGGCGGACGTACCTGGAAGTCCTGTGCACTGGATGGATGTCCGGACTGGATATTGGTGACGAGGGCGAACTCTTTTTGCTGCTTTTCGACAATGATCTGCCAAACTGAAAAAACATCCACACGCATTTCGTTAGTCACGACGATAATAATAATACAAAAATAATAATGACAACGGGTAGGTATGTGGTTCAACTCACGCTCGGTATGGACCCGTCGGCCGAACAGCTGCTAGTCTTCTTGGATAGGCCACCCGAAACGTTGTTATTCGCCTCTGCGTTAGACAGTGTTTGCGTCTTGACCCGGGCTATAAGCGCTTTGCGTACCGTGTCTATGAACCTGCTGCCAGCCCCCGAGATGGTACCGTTGCCGCATTCCGACGACGAAGACGACGACGAGGCTGCCGACGATTTGGTCAGCTCGGCGCCCAGGCCGCCGCTCGTGCCGGCCGCTCCCGCACTGGTGCCGCTGCTGCCGCCTTCGTTGTGCCCGAGGAAGTCTTTGGTCTTGTCTTTCAGCTCCTCGCACAACGAATGCAACAAAGACGTTCGGGTTCTCAGCTGAAAACACGTGGCAAATAAGTAAAAAAAATAAACATTTATTATTACGCGAACGACGACACACAATCACAATATGCTGAAACATATCGCGAGACTCACCTCCAACTTGGCGAATTTGTGGGCCTTGTAACAGGCATTTTCCGCGTTTACAAGCTTGGTGAGAAGGAACTGTTTGAAATCTGGACCGTGTCTGAACACGGCCGGGTTGGGTAACGTCGGTCCGAAGAAGGGCACGTCATCCCGGGCAGTCACGCTGACCTTATACCTGAACAATAATAATAAAAACCAGTCATAATCGGTCAATAAAAAATGTCTATACTGATTTCATTATCGAGACATTAAAATACAACATACCTAACGTTGGGAGTGTTGGGCTCGATCACTTGGACGATGATGTAGGCGTGTAGGAAATGTGACGCTATCATGTCCGGGGTGAATGGGGTGTTGGATTCTTGAAAAACTATTGCTACGATGTCATTACCTAGGAAAAAAATGTATTTATTATTAAAATTAATAATCCAATATCCAAACGATGTAACCATCAATAATTTTATTTATAATATTTGGCAATTATTAAAACATAACACGCATTGATGCATATATCGGTACACTTACCGATATGTCTTTTTCTTTGCAATTGCTGAGGATCGTTATCGGTGTACGGAAGCAAAGAAGATACGTGGAATATAATTTCCCTGTCTTTGAACACTTGGTAAACAGCTTCGTCACCGGTTTGACCAAACTGCGTGTCTAGGCCTCCTCGGTACCTAAATCACGGGTAAACAAATAATAATTATTAATTACCATGTCAATGTAATGAGTCGCGTTTGCTTACCCTTTGTGGTCTTTCAGTTGTATCCGCTGGCCGAGTAACTGGAGGAACTGATCGAACGCTGGTGAAGTATGTTGATTGGAAAATAATTCTTCCTCACTAGTTTGGCCGTACTTTTGATATAATACACCAAATTTGAAGTGCGATACTAGTACGTGTTCGTCGTAAGCGGCAATTAGTTGAGATGTTTTACAACTCAAAACGGGTGACATATTGGTAACTGATAGCTGATCGTTTAACAGCTAAGAAACATAAAAAGCATAGTTTATATGAAAATTCGTTTCGCAGTCATTATTTATATAATTTATCGACTTTTGATACATTATAATATTATATAGATCGTAACTTAATATAAGTTATATATACGCAATTATGTATTCTTTAAATTAATTGATATATTAATATAAATATTTGAAAAAATTCAAGCCTCTACCCACAGTAATAAATTTTTACAAAAAAAACTAAATTTTGTGAATAACTGTTTATGCGTAAAAATTCCAGCTTTTGCTTTTATCAACATTATTATTTCCAAAAACCCTACTTTAAGTTGAAAATGAAAAGTTTTGCTGTGCCGAAAAGTGATGAGAGACACAAATAAACAAAATACACACACCAACATTTTAGAGCCACTCAGAATCTAAAATGTACCTATAAAAAGGTGGGCAAGTGGATACCACTCTGCTGTACATCATGTAGGGGTCAAGTGGGACACTGTAATGGATGTGTTAAATTTGAATTTAACAATAAATCAACAAATACCAACAAAAAACGATTCTGGGCAAAGTTTGTCAACCAATATTATTAAGTAATAACTATACTTTATATTGCCACTATAGTAATATTTATTTTACTTATACAGTATAGGCGTTGAATAAATTTTTGCCAAAGTATTCCATTTGAAAATGTGATTGTGTGTATAAAATACATATAGTAAAAAACTCAAATTGTTTCAACTTTCAAGTGCCCAATAATAATATTTTTAAATTACAACATAATATAAAACGTTATTCTATCTAATTTCATCTGTAATTGAACTTTAAATGCTTATAAAAAAAATTGTTTCTATGTATCTCTAATATTATTAAATTTAATATAACAATAATTTTTGAGGAACCTAGTGTTAGTTTTTGAGAAATATCAAATAAATAAAATCCATTTTGTCAAAAACTGGTTTTGCGTAAAAATCCCCGTTGTTCCTTATTTTTTTCCCCTGATGGTTTTGAAAAGTAATAAACATTTTCAATTTTTACCTTTCAATAGTTCAAACTACATCCAATTTTCTATCAAAAACCACCCTAACATGACAACTAAATTATAAATACAACGACTTTTCGTGTAAATATACATACATAATATGTCGTTATAAAATCAATACATTCATCGACCCTCTAAGAATTAAAAATTAACAGCATAATACTTCAGTGAATTAAAATAAATAATATTAGCCTCGTTTGTAGCCTTGTTGCACCCTATAGGTTTAATAAATTTGAATAATACAATATTTATTAGTTTTAAATAAGTAATTGTACGGAATACCGAAGGTCACCATACGATATTTACAACGTACATAATTGATAGATGATAGTGAGTAATAGTTTTTGTAATTTGCGAATGAAAATGACCTTAACGGGGCGTTTGAATACAGTAGCTTAAACGGGTTTTTGAAAGGAAACTATATACGACAAAACGAAAATGTTTTGTACGAATCAATAAAAAAAAATATGCATGTTAAGTGGTCTACCGAAATTTGAAGCGCGATGAATAATCTTATAATGGCCTAAACCTCTTAAAATTTAATTTAGTGATAACGATTGTCTATTTACACCGAAATAATATTAACTGCGCAGGGAAATAATAGTATACGACTCGTAACAGCAAGAGCACTGCAGCAGCACGTGGTACTGAGATTCAGTAATAATAATAAAAACACTAGAACGAGAATGCGCATTATTGTTATTATTAAAAACCGTCCTGCCGTCAACAGATATAGTCTGGACTATTTTTATCCAGGCCAGTGCAGAGATCCAATGATGTTTATTATGATATTTATCGTGTTTCCATTCACGGGCCGGTCGCCAACTATCCTAGAATATTGCTTTTCTTTTCGTTTATACCATTATTATTATTATTTTTTATTATGCATCTGCACCGAGTGCGCCGTACTGTGATCGTAGTTATAAAATCTAAATATCGTACGGTTGGTGGCTAAAGGGTGATTCTATAGAAGATGCACGCGCCTTTATCCATATTCCACAACCCAATTAGTTATTAAGACGACGTCATGATATTGCATAAGTTATCACCGTCTTGCAAACATACAACATGGCAAATTTGCATACAGTAGAATATTGTGTTGTTAGTTTTAATATTACAATAAATTTAGCTTTTGTCAAAAAGGTAAAAACATTTTTAAATTTATTAATTTATAATATACTCAATATTATACTACTAATAAAATAAAATACTCAAAACTCGATTGAAAATTGAAATATTGTATGAAACCAACGAGAGAGAACACAGATAAAGTTCTTATGCCATTAAGTTTAATAATAGTTTGTGAGTAAATTATCATTCGTTCTTATATTAAAGCTAACAACATAAAATTGATTATTTTGAACAGACATCACAACTAGGGTGTGATGTTCTATTGACAATCTTCTATTTGTGCCAAAAAAAATTAATCGTTTTGAGTACAGTCTATTTGACCCAAAATAAGATAGATATGTTATTCCCCTCAATCCATTTGCGTCAAATTTACCTGCGTAAACATTTTCAATAACGGTTTAATGTAATAAATATTTAAAGACGAGACATAAGTTATAACTTATAATACAAGTTATTTATATAAGTCTATACATTTTCAAGTTTAAGTAAAAATTATACTTCAACCTTAGATTTTATCAAAGCTATTTTTTCTTACTTGCAACCTGTACTCATTTAACTTTACTAATAATTATAAATATTTATTGCTATTAATATTATTGTTTGATTCTAAAATATGCCTCAGAATTTGGGCAATTGGCTGTTAATAATAATAATTATTTATTATATTTAAGTTTTAGTTTGTAAAAAAGTACCTACATTTTAATATTATTCATGACAATTTTGAATTTAATTATAATTATTATAACTATTTATTTATTTTTTTTTTTTATTGATCCAAAGACATCGGCGACAACGGCCATTAGTCATAAACTTTACATTTATTACATTTTTCTTAACTATTTATTTATATTGCATTTAAGGAGTATAATTCTTAAAAATATTATTAAATTTTAAATTTTAAACCGTACACTTAGGAAACTAATTACTTATGTAACTATTATGTATAGGTATGTTATCATGAAGGTACCAAAAACTGACATGGATTTTTCAAATATATTTTTTTTATAACTATTATGTTTATTTTAGTGTGTTTTGTATATAAATGTAGTAATAGGAAATACAAACTATGATAAATACAAGGTATTCTGTTTGTTAAAGTTAAGCAATAATGTATTCACATTCCGTATAAATATTTAATTTATTATTATAAAACAATTAATAATTATAGCAATAATTAGGGACGCAAATATGTTTTAAAAAAAGGCAAGTGGGCAACGGCACTTACTGTACATTTTATATTCAACCGCAAGTTGTATGCATTGGTGAAAATATTATCTATCTGAAATTCTAAACGGCATGATATATTTGGAATTTACTGCAATATGAGTTTTACCTGCTACAATTGGTTTTGTCCATTTCGATAATATTATAAAAACTTTTTCGTTTCCAAAAATACTTCAATTTTCACTTCAAACCCATTCTCCGTCTCGCGAGTACAGTGTCAAGACTTTTTAAACAATTTAAAGGAAAACTATCTCCTGAAAGACCTTGACCATTCCACGAAAATGTAATTTTCAATAACTATTTTATTTTGTTGAAAAGTTTTATACGAAGTGAACCTTTATGAGCATTGTGAAATGGAACAGTGCTAATGTAAAACATAAATTCTTTGTCTATACATTTCATATGACATTATGATATTAAAATACAGTCCAACTAGAAATTAAACGAAGTGTAGTATGATGTCGTTACACGAATGATGTGTTTTTAATGAGTTACTGGCACGTGTGTAATCTATGAGCGTGTATAAAAAAAACTTTTATTTAAAAAAAATAATATAATATAATAACGGAACAGCGTTCATTAATTTATTATTTCTAAATTTTCTCTCTGATGAATTTTTTCAGAAATTATTAACGAAACAAATCTCTTAAACATAAATAATATATAATAATATAATATCATTAAGAAACTGAAAATTGAAAATAAAAAATATTACTGTTTCTATCATTATGATTAAAATATTGTTTGATTAGTAAAGTATTTTTTTATTATTTTTTTTTTTATTGTCTTCGAGTGACGAACTTATATGTTATATTATTATTATTGGATCGGGCTGAGAGAGGATATTTCTGAAACAAGTATGCGTATTTTTGCGTATAGTGATACAATATTCTGCAGGTATCGAAATGACCTAACTACGACAGAAATTATCGTAATTACCAATACGTTTCGTCTTTGACAATATTTGTAATAATATAATACAATATAATTGTATTACTACTTACCCTGGCCATGTGGTGAGGCGCTGAAGTGGCGCACGATGAAGGCACCAGTTCGTGCGTGGTGCCAGTCCGCAGCCGCAGCAAGAGCCTCGTTTGCTCTTGGGAAGCCAGGCTTTCGGTTTTCACGCTCAACAGCACAGGACCCAGTTGATCGTCAGTTCCGACAAAGTTGAAGTGTTCCTGAAAGCAAACAGACGACAATAAGAGATGAGTCATATATACGCATAAACGTCATCCATGACCGTGGCCGGATCATAACAATATAATTATTATATATGAGTTTTGTAATCGATTGTGTCCGGGGATCGATGAACAGGTCGCGTACCTAAACTATATATATATATATATACATTAAACGGCTAGCCATTAAAAAGTGGACTAATCAATTCGAGAGAAAAAAAGATGGATAGATATAAATATAGAGTGAGATAAAGGAAGAGAGAAGGTGAGAGAGGGAGTGAGTCTATATAGAGAGAAAGAGAAAGAACACAATGAAATGAAATTGCGCTCGAGCCAATCGATGGAGACTGCAGCACTGGTTGACACACGATATCGTGAACATTTCGCAAACTTATATGTTGCATAATAGCGATATTGTCCCGGCTATGTTTGTATTTATAAAAGTATTGTATATTATGATGTTTATAGGTATATTAAATGTATTGTTGTCCTTGAAGCGTCACGTTGCGACCGTGGACTTTATCGGTACCTTTAAATATAAGCCACAAGTACGCAACGACAACCGGTTATAGCTGTATACGTTATATATTATTAGTCACGTGACGACGACTTTTTACAAGGGTAAAAATATTTATATTTATTATTCACCAACGGGACAAACCCAAATCGAGAAGAACGTCCAGCCCCCTTTGAAGATTCGTAGGTGTATAAACTATATATATTATATTTAAGGACTGTGCCAACAATTCTCCGTTGGGCAAACAGCGTCGGAAGCCATTGTGATACGGTCGTTTTCCTGGGCTTTATCCGTTAAATCGAGTTAAAAGTTCATCAAAAAAACTACCATCGTTTCATCCTATACAATACGAACAATTATTTCGGTGTTAAAAATATTATTTTATTAAACGCTTAATTTTACGGTGATATTAAACAACAATTATATTATGTATATATATATTATATTATATTTATAACTTAAATATAAGTTATAACCTATTATGTGGTGCGGGCGGTGAATAATAATATGATGGTTAACACAAAAACTAATGTTAGATAAAAATAACTGTTATATTTTTGTAATATTTTTTGCACTCGAATTTTGCTTTTACGAAATTTTAGTACACTGTACACAATTGTTTGATTTAAAAAAAAACCACAATTATGAGTACGAACGGCTAAAACGCCAAATGTTCGCTTGTCCATCAGCATTAATTGATGATGTACCTACAGGTACGTTTTTTTTTTTTTTGGCAAAAGTCTTTTTTTACACTAACTGCCTGAATACAATATATATATTCTAGATACACACTGTTAATTATTTTTACAATATTGAATGATGACGAGTATCGACAATCGACTATATTGCTATAGGTAGTTGAAATGTACACAATAACAATTTTATTTAATCGAAAAATTGATTAAACATTACATGAAATAGTAGATTTTTAGTAATTCATCCCAACATAATATATTAATATGCAATTGTGAATTTAAACTGTTTTTATATTTTTTTCGTGTTACACAAAAAACTGTTGATTATTTTCGACAGCGTAAGAGGTAAAAAACCAAACCATAAAATATGTAATGTAATAATTGTATTTGTACAGAGCAGATAATATTTGCGAATTATATTAAATTATCTACCTATAGTTATAGCTTACGCCAATAAAAAAAGAAACAATCACGAGCTCATTTTTTTTACATTGGAAGCTTTTATTATTCTGGATACAAAAATATGATTATTAATTTTCA
The DNA here is from genome assembly GCA_027563435.1 of Nasonovia ribisnigri. NCBI lineage: Eukaryota > Metazoa > Arthropoda > Insecta > Hemiptera > Aphididae > Nasonovia > Nasonovia ribisnigri. Next base: position 739,096 of record JANEHU010000048.1, read on the forward strand.
GTGTAAATAATAAATTATGATTTATATCGTGCAGCGTTCACGTAACTATGTCCATATTATTATGATTTGTTAACACTTAATATTTGGAAATATTCGTATATATATAATATTATAATATTATAAATACAACCAGTCGATTTCGTGCAAAATTAAATCTTAAAAATAATTTAAAAACAACGAAAATATACCTAATCATCACACTGGTATTTTCTTAATTATAATTTGTGAAAGGTTAACCTAATTTAAATGTACAAGATTACCAAGCTAATGGTATATATTATCATTATTCATTATAGGTACGCGAGTCGCAAGGTATAAACATGATAAATTAAAATATGCAGATATCACGTCAACCCGAATTGGTAGAAGTAAAAAAAAACAAATTAGAGATAAATATAATAATTGTTAATAAAAAAATATACATAAAAGTGATACTATATTATCAGTAGACGACGCATATTATATAAAGTTATTATTATTATATTATATAAAATTATTATTATCGTTATAAAAACCTTATGAAAAAAATAGTGTAGCTACTTATTTCAATATTGTACATAAATTATAACACTCATCAAATCGTGCATGTTTTTATGAAGTAATTTAGTTTTTTAGGATCAAGCATAATAGGGAAAAATGTATTTTCTATTAACAGCACAAATTCTTTAATTATTTCTGTAGAACAGAACAATAAGACGTAGGTATGTAAAAAGAAATCATTGCTCTAGACTCTAGAGTTTCTGAAAATTATATTTCAATTTCGAACGTTACAGGAATTGCATAATAGCTGTATATAGTAAAAACCAATTCAAATTTTCTCGCGCCTGAATACATGACGTGTATTATGCATACTGATTGCAATATTTTTAATAATGACTCGCTCTACGCGTATAAGTGTACTCAAAACAAAACAGTCTCACAAAATATAATATAAACGCAACATCTGCAGCGTATAAGTTATTCCGCAGTTAAAAAGAACCATTAAACAGTCGTCGGGAGTTCTATATACCTGGCGGCGGTGAATAAAACAAAGGTGTATACGTGGTACACCAACAAAAGTCCAAAAACCTAATAATTTATAATTTTATTTTAAAAACGATCGAGACAGAGGAATTGTAGAGTAACGCAGTATTGTTCATGAGTATGAACAAACACTAGAGGATATTATATTAATACTTAATAAATTATTACTATTATATGCAACCAGTATATTATTATGTATGTTTTATTGTCGTGGCTATGTCATATTATGAACCAATTGTAAAACGATTTTGCGCCAACTAAAAATTAAGGAAACCTACCCTCGTCATTAACCGGCTCGTAAAAGCACTATTTCAGCTACACAACTATCACGGTAATAAGAAAAATGATTTAGATGAAATTTGTATTTACTTTTAGAAACACGCCATCGTGCATATAATAATATATTGTTTGAACTCGGTAAGGTACTTTACATTAATAGATTCAAAAGAAGAAGGAAAAAATAACGACTGGGGACCATATACATATTATACCATACAATATGTAGAGGTATATGAATATGGTACCCTCCTATATGCTCGGAGGCATAACTTTTCCCCTATTTAATAGCTTGAGTTTGAAAGAAAAACGAACGGTCCTCTGTCAAATCACGGTAAATATGTATTTCAATATCGTCTACACAACGGGTATACCTACCCCTCAGTATACAAAAACTATAACTTGTGACTCGTAAGTTATAATAATTATTATATTATACTTTAGTTTCATTGTTATAAGGACCTTTTTTGGAAGCCGTGTGGTGTGACGCAAATACGCAATGCATGGTAGGTGTCGTTGTCGTATAAAGACATATAGTAAACTGCAGGCAATATAGATATGTCCATATATGCAGGATAATAAAATATAAACGTCCGAAAAATAATTGGAATTTGGTATTGAACAGTAGCCGAATAGTCGAGACCGATAAAGTCCAAATTAAAAACCATCGTGACTTTCCAGACATTGTGTTTTTTAAACAAGAGAAAAAATGTCTATTAGGAATACTACAATTACATAGCCGCTATAGCTGCGGCCTGCGATGGACACGGCGTGGTTGCGTTGTTTCACGGTCGGTCAACGATAAACGGCCAAATTGCGGCGGTATTCACATTCACGTAGGTGCGTGACGTCACTGAAACGTGAATATTCAACGCATTATGAAAATATAATAATAACAATAATAATAAAATGAAAAAAACGTACAAATATTACATTAAAAAAATAGTATCATTATATGTTTGGTTTTTCTTTTTTCGTCGTGCGAACCGCGTACATACACACACACGCGTCAACACGTGTTATACTATGTTATAACGTTACAGTGCAATACACATAATATATAGGTACATCCCATACGTATATAATAATAATAGTTGCGTATAATAATATTATTGTGATGTCCACGAACGCGTCGGGTTGCCACGGAAATGAACTCGAATGGATGGGGAAAAAACGTACAACTTGTATACAGACGCGCTCGTAGGTGTGTATTTTTTCTACGTGTTATTATAGGTAATGTAGTATTACAGGTAAGTAATAGGTATGTTCGTACTTCATATTATTGTTAGTGCGACACGTGGTATTTAATTAAATATAGTAATAATTTTCATCAATCGTTTACGGATAGGACGTACTAACATGACATAAGGTTACACTTTATGGTAACTTTGCAACAATTATTCGTCATGTTAAATTAATTTTTACTATATGTCGTAGATATGAAGAGAAAAAAAAAGACTTTTTCACATCACTGTATAACTAATAACCAGGACCAGAATTTATGTTCAAACTTCAAAGTAAAAACGTAACAAAAGCCCGTTTCAATGCAAAGCATTATTATTTACATTTAAAAAAAACATTGTATCTATAAGTCGTATAAGTTATATTTACTAAATGATCACAGTTGTCTATGTCTTTCGATCAATAAAAATGTTTTTAATAATATTACTACTGTCATCGTTGTCCGTATACGATTGCCTCGGCAGTGGAGCGAGACGCGTTCGTCGCGCAAAAATAATATTCTCTCTCAGTCGACTGCAGCGCGCCGAAGATACAAAAAGCAAGGAAAATCGAGTTAGACCCGAAACGCGTGCATGTCGGAATGTATAAAAAAAATCATCTGACATACAGTTATCGAAGAGGCTAAATCGGATTGGCGAGAATCTATTATATAGGTACCTAGCTGTAGGAACAATGGCCCGTCTGCGCACACTCAAACAATCTTTATAGGTATAGGCACTATGCGTACATATAAAAACCATCTCAAAAACAAAGTATAGCAATACGAATTACAATATTAATTGCCACGGGAACGTTTTCTGAATAATGGCTGATTTGTCACGACCCGGTGGTCACGTAGGTACATATATAACATTATATATTGTATTATTGTATACGATTTCGAGTAGGTAACGATAGACGTTCGTCTCGTATTCGCACTCACTGCAGTTCGTTATTTTTTACAGTACATATAAATGAATAAATAAAATATATTATAAATTATCGTCGATTTCGGTTTTCAATCTCCTACCGCCGTATAGATGACCTTCTTCTCTATATAGATATTTATTATATCAAAAGCATCTGTGTTAAAAAAAAAAATAGAAGAAAAGAGTGTAATGAATTGCGACACTCCGCTAATACAGTACACTCGTGTTACAAGATTCAATATACGCGTTAACTAGGTATAATATAATCACACTATACATACGTCTATGCACAATGAAGATATAATTAATAAAAATGCGTAGGCAAAAAATTATACGCCACCAATGGCTATAACCGTATAATTATTAATAATTCTATAAGGTTTTATTACAACAATGCACCTTAGCAAAACCAAATCTGGTATAATACACGTGTTATTAAAAACGATTTAAATGTATGTATTATTATACGTAATATTATTATGTTTTTCTCATTAATCGAAACATTGCAACCGGCGGAACTCTTGAATGAATGTATAATGCTGATAATTCAGTATAGTGTACATAATAATATGTAATATCAATTCAATAATTTTATAATAATGTGCAGTGCGAGAAAGCTATGCCAATTCCAATTGCGTTTATTCTTATATACATTTATTATACACTGCGAGATTTCATTACATGATGATCCATCATACCGCACACCAAGGCGGTTATACGCTCATCGTAGTCTATTAATTATTATGTTTAGGCGGGGGAATACGACGGGAATTACTGTTGCGTCGGTGATGCGTCGCGATTTTTCGTTTCGGAGATAGCAACATCGTTGAGTGGGCGAACGAGAAACGCGAGTTTCGGCTGAGCTCTGTTTTATACACGGAGTTCGTCCTTTTATAACAACATATAGTATCGTCTCGAAAAGTCTACGTGTAACACGATATAGTATATAATATATTATCACATATTGTGTATACTGTGTAGTGTGTACGCATGTAAAGGTATTATTGTTGTAAGATTTAATATCATTGTTTTTTACCGTGGTATTGAAATGTTTATGTACAATCGCACTAAATATGCATAATATAACATTTACGATATAGTTATTCGATATTGAATCAAGTATGGAGTTTTTGTTTAGGACTACTACAGAAAGGAATGAAAAAATACGACTTTGACGTTGCCGTATAAAAAATACGCCCATTGTTTTGAGAACTCGGCTCTTGCCAGTCGTTGATATTACGTAGGTACCCAATACCTATACATAATATCAACGACGCCGCTTTTCCATCAGACACTGCAGTTCTCTGTTCGATAAACAGATTGAAAAAACAATAAAGCCCTGCAGTACTGCGGGTATATCCTCAAATATAAGAGAGAAAACGGACAATAACATCGTCGGCTTTTGAAAAAACGATGGCGAGAGACATAGTAATATAGTATAATAAAAATTATAATATATATATTAAATAAACCGAAGGACTCGAAGTGCTATATAATTATGCGCTGCGACAAAATAACATTTATAAATTATATTATGCACTGCGGTTTTCCCTGCATCAGCACACCCCCACAGCAAGTCAACAGACGTGCCATCCGAATGAGTTAACGTTTTATTATTTATTATGTATTTATATAGGTAGGTATAATCACGGTTGGTCCGGAAGGTATAGAACAACGTTTACGACGGGGTTCGACCAGCTAACGGGGGTGATGGTGCCGGCGGCGGCGCTAAAGGGCAGACCGATATTCGATCGTGATAATAATATCACTATTATGATAATGACAATATGCATAGTGCACACTATCGGCTAAATCTCACCGAAAACGGCTGTTGCGTTTGCAGGTTTGCATACTAAACAGCTATTTCCCTCCGTCCACCCCACACAACTGTCAGGCACATACACCATAATATAGTGTTGATCGTGTATTATAATATCACATTGTATACATACATTATATACATGGCAGGGACTTAACCGACCTATACAGCAAACCGGCGTGGGCCCGTTTCCCCGTGTTTATATATATGCTCTCCCGCGGTGCGCAATCAGGTAAAAGCACATAACCGGCCACGTGAAAATAATTATGGTTAGTGGAGGGGGGAGGGTGCACTGTAACAATGGATTATATAAGACGACCGGCAAACCATATGGTGCTCGCGTCTTTAGACAATGGCATCATGGGTTGTGGAGGAGGCACATTATGTCGTCGTCGCAGTCGTGAACGCCGACGCGTGACAACTGTAGTTCGCTAGCAGACATCAGTTATTACAGTGATATAGGTGCGTTACGTGCCGCGTATATCTATACATATAATAAACCATTTACCTATGCGACGTATCTAAACGACGCGCAAGATATCATCGAAAGCGAGTGCATATAGTATATGCCGAGGACCGCGGGTAAATTTCCATCCAAAAACGTATAGAGTAAAAGATAGATTAATAGAAATAGCGCAACGCTAAATATTATAATATACGTTTTTTGATATTATATATAGGAGGGTCATAGACCTCCGGAATACAGATACTATACATGTAGGTACAACTACTAATACAGGTATTTACAAAGAAATCACGACGTGTGTCGGGAACGACCACGACTGCAGGGAAACGTGTAGGCGCGTGTATACAGGCAGACTGGTGTACCTATATTATAATACTAAAATACTGCAGGTCGTCCCACACTCGCAAGCTTATATACATTTATAATATACCTACCCGCGGTGACGTTGTGTATAGTCGTCGGCTATCAGTCGTTACATTAGTCGCCGTTGGTCCCGTCCAAAAAAAGGAAAAGAAAAATATCCAAATAATTACGAAAGGTTCACGACGGTCGACGGATACGCGGTATATAATCTAATATGTTAAATAACAATAACATAATGTCCACTGGACAAAAAACAGACATGTGTTTCACATAATGATAACAATCATCAATTACGCACTAACGAAGTCGGAACGATTGCGTTTCAGATTTTACCGACCGTCTAATGAAGGACTCTTGTTAACATTATAAAATATAAGTCAATGAGTAGTTGGGTACGAAAAAATTGTGATATCTTTTTTTTTTTAGCATTAGAAATTTGTCTACCTTAAAAAAGAACATAGTAAAAGTCTACTGTCTACACTCAACATAATATGTCGAGTTAAAGCAGGTTTAATGACTAAATAAAAAAATTAGATAATTTCAAACTTTAGATACCTAACTGATTAGTAATTAAAATTTGTAGATTCTTAGCGAAACGAAACGAAGCGAAGCGATGAACATATTTTATGTTTTAATTAGGCACACAACTACATAAGTACATTTTAAAAGTTAGTAATATTTTCTTGGATCAATAAATAATTAAGCTGCATTATTATAAAACACAAAAACGTTTAATTTAAGGTTTAAACATTGTGAATATTTGAGTGAAACTGAATCTTATAAAAATATTCCGATATATCACTATTTATTTAACAAAAAATATATCATCTATAAGAAAGGCCGAAATTGTATGACGTATTGATAAACTACTACCATTGGTTATAAATATTAGTATTTATATTTTATAAATTTTATAATTATTGCTACATTAATAGGGGTTTCATAGTACCTATAGCCGTGGTGGTGTAATTTTTTTTTTTTTTTGGGGGGGGGGGGGGGGTCGGAAGATGCTGTTTGTTTTATTATGGTTCAGAATAATATAATACAAAAATTAAAATATTTACAGTTCATAATAATTATATATCTATTACTATATATTATATTATAGTACATATATGCTGTGCATTATGGTTTCACCACGACACTACTACAACCTGCACATTAAAAAACACAATCTTAAATAAATAATAATTATTATGCATTATGCATACGTCATATACTTCAATTATATGTATAAGATCGACTAAATCGTGCACCGAGTATCGAGTACCTTGCTGATTTATTTTTACCTTTACTCTAGCATAGCTCAGGATAAGTAAGTATCTACAACCTACATGACGTTTACACATTGTATTTCATTTTATTTATATAAAAATAATAATATCTAACGAGATTCACTTTGCATGTCGTTTTAAATGTTTTAATATAGCTACTGTATTGTTTAGACTGAGGTTAAATTGTCACATTATCTTAAATCTCTGCAATTGTGCTTATCGCTGGTCTGTTTAATTTTATTTGGTATTTATAAACAATATATTATTATAAACCATATTATGGTGGTGTAATGAGAAACCTGTGTACACGTTGAAAGCCCGCTCCGCACGATTTAATATATTATGATTTTAATGAATCAATATATTATTATGGCTGCACAGTGCACATCATTATTTTCCAACCACGACCTGTCTATTTGCGATAGTCAAACTATAAATCATTAATGCGGTTTAGAAAAACGAGCTTTTTTGCATAATTAAAGTTCATTGTTCCCTGTGCAAATATATACATAGAGCTTTTAACGATTAAAAAAACTGGGGATGAAAGTTATATATATATTATATATGTTATTATAATTTAATATATTACAAAAATAAAACATACCTATTAAACATCCAAATACGGTCAAACGTCGAAAGATAAAAGGTCGTTAAAGAATTTCAATTCGAACAAAGGTCGTTGTTCAACCAGGGAACTTGGAGCGGGTTTTTTTCACAGGGACCTTTTTTTCTGGGTCACCTAGTGTGCCACGGTTAATACAATTTTTATTCGAATACCTACTGTATAGACACTCTTGATCAATAATATATTTATACTTTACCTCATGACGAGCAAACTTTAAACAAACCGTTTTTAATTTTTTAGGGAATGTTCACGCGTTTTAAATGCATAAACAAACGAGGAAAATAGTGAGCGTGAACAGCATCTTCGTGTACCGCGTGTACAGCACCTATACATAGACTACACTGTTCACCCTCGATTATATTGCCGGTATTAACTTAATTCACCATCGCAATGCCGTGGATTATTTACGGCAGGCGGGGGGGGGGGGAATTGTTAGGATATTGTTACTGGCGTATAACCATAAAATAAGCTGGTTCATATTTAAGAATATAATGGTTGCAAATACGAAATCTTCTATACTTTATAATTTTTTTTTTCAATTTGATATTTAAGGGAGCTTAACGGCTAAAGCCTTTACGGGTTACACCCATCTCCCTAGCTACGGCACTGCACCAACGTACACATCAATAAGACAATCGGCCACTTAACCTATAGGTGGACTTCCGAGTCATGTTTTTTACATATATTTTTGCTGCAGGTGGAAACCGAAGAAAAATTGTGAAAAAACCCGTTCTGTCAGCTGGTGTTCGAAAAACGTTGATCGTAAAACCGAACAAACGTATATAAGATATAATATAAATATATTATGTGCATAGGCAACTAAAATCACCCTCTACCTGCGTCTTAACCTGCTCCTATGTATATACATATATACACGAATTTCAGCGACTATTGTACGCATTGTGGCTATAGCATACGCCGAGCACGTTTTTCTTGCAGACGATATTTCTCGCCTAAAACCCGATGCACACCACATACACCACCTGCCCGCTTTGTGTGCGTAAACACTGCAGTACCTATCTATACCTTGTCCGTAATACCTGCACGCTGCTCCCTCTTATCCGGCCGGAAACGGCACGCACTCACCGAAAACTCAGACCCGTGTATACGTTTAGGTTTACTGGAAACCATAGAAAAACCAACCGATTTATCAGGTGAAAAATGGTCAGTGTTGGTCTACCATGGTGGTCGTAACATCTAGTTACGACGAGACGAGTTCTCGTCCAGCCTATGTTCTATAGAACCTTTATAATGATCGCGGAGAACAAAAACACGTAATGTCGTAAACACGTATATATTATATATATTATACGTACCGTCGACCGACGCTGGACCGCGTGAGGCTATAGATTTATATTACTTTTTATCGTTTATTTAAGACAACGCTGTCAGCCTATATATAATACCATTATTATTATTATTATTATTTTATACCGTCCAAATAGCTACCATTTAGAGGATTATATTTCATATTTTTATTACACCGTAACCGAGAAACTATATTCGGTGAAATAAACAATCAAAAAAAAAAGAAATCTTTAAGCCATTATGAAATAAAATTATTCTTGACCGTCTTAACATTATGTCGACTTATTGTCAACATTTATTCGCTTTGGTTTGTCGAGGAACCTTGCACGCAAACACTACATTAACGAATGATCACGGTTAAAATACAACAACGAACGAGCATTTTTGTAGGGTTTACAACATTTAAAGATGCATGTGATAAATAATCGAAAGTTGACTAAATAGGTAGGTACTATGTAGGTACCCAACGCGCTTAAACTATAAACGGGACTCGAGCTATATTATACTATATTATACCAAAGAAAAAACAATGATAATAATTAGTTATTGGAATTTGGAGAATGCTACTGAAAATGTAACTGTATGAAACAATGCGTTTTATTTCAATTTTTTAGCCTTAATTTGTCGTTTACGGAAATACTGTACGCCAAATACGAAATACACGTTCTATAATATACTAACATCAAAGTTTAATCCGAATAGTATATAATTATGCATATTATAATAATGTGTGATAAGTGAAGCCATAATTTAATAAAAATATTTCAAAAGCTCTGTGTACTAGGACGAAAAACATAATCAGGTAAAAATTTGAATATTTCTATATAGTGTTATTCACCGGGCGATTATAATATAAGAAGGATTCGTAAAATGCGCCGTGTTTTTATGGCAACTCGTCGTGTTCCGTTTCGTTTAATTTAGCTAGGTTTACGTATTAAATATAATATTACAGTATGTTATAAATTATAATACGCGGTAAATAGTTGTGGTTTATTTGGTGTGCGGTTCTTAAAAAATCGTTGAAAACTCTGGTACACAAGTTTAGGCGTCGCCGCGCCGTCACAGTAAACGTGCATAAAAATGATTTCGAACACTGCGTTCATATTATATTATTATGATTATATATTATGTATAACGTAAGCGGCGCCTAATATATATATATACCTATATGATATATCTAAAACATACCTTCGCATAATATACGTTGCGAGATCCTACAACTCTGATAACTAAATTATATTATTCGAGATGGAAAAAAGAATCAAGGTGTTTCCATATTGCACGCGATATAGAAACAGTCAACAGACTAGGAGTAGTACCTACTGTAGTAGTAGTAGTAATAAAACATTGCTCTCTAAATGACGTTACTTAAGTTACGAACCGCGCTGTACATAATCGTTTCGTTTCGTTTCGCTACGACGTCTCACGTGACAGCTTACGGTAGGTATATTAACGCTGAGGGGGGGGGGGCGGTCGAAATGGAATAGAAACGTTTCGTGGACGCGTACGAATACGGAGTGGAGTAAAATAACGTAAAATAGATATAACGTAGGTACACATTAGGTCGGTCATCGGAGTTAAAATATTAAGAGGGGTATACTTTAGTACTTGTGGAGGTCGGGGTTTAAATAATATTAAAACGACCGGTCGGATATATCATATATAATATTAACACAAACACATACATAATATATTTGAGTACGACTGTGTCAAAAACTACTGTTGTTTGTTAAGCGCTGAGCGTGATACGACGAGACAAATAATAACCACGTGGGATGGACAAAATGATAATAGCAGTTTCGAGTTACCTATCTTCAAGATACTTCTCTCTACAGTGCTACATAAGAATTAAAAAATTACGACGAAGGTCGGAATAGATGTGCGTTATGTTAAGGAAAAAAAATATTATGATATTATAATGTACTCGCGTGCGCGCGGCGGTCGTTTGTAGCGAGTTTTAACATAATGTGGACCCGACACGAGCGTTATGATATATTATTACAACTGTGTGTGTGTGAACGAATAATACATAATATGCTCTTCCATGTGTGTTCACTAAACATTAAAACCATCCACACAAACCGTACTAACACTCGAACGGTCCCCGGCAGGCAATAAAAATGCGTCTCAAATATGAAGTGGTTATATTTTTTATTTCTGAAAATAAAATAGAAATTAGACGAACGCGATGCCGAGGTCACGGACCTACGTGAACCGACAAAAACCGTTTAACTCAGAAATATAATATTATACACCGGAACAAGTAATTTTTTCTATATATATTATTATAATTATGATTATTGTCAGGCTGCAATGAACGACTTTTGTATTTTATATTTAAACTGACTACGTCACTAAAATATAGTATAGAAAATCACTATAAAGACTGAATGGCTTTAAAGGCTATATATAGATGTATTAATTGAAGAGCCGTTCGAACGAATTCATATAATACCTACCATCCAAAATAACATTATTTACTCGAACGTCTTAAAAAAACAAAAAAAGTTTTTTAGGAAGTTATTTAAAATTATACTCGATTTCGAATACAATAGCACTTTTCAGAGTAAACATGGAGAAAAACATTAGTCATTACTGAATGTTTACAAATACATTTTTTTTATCGCACACATTCTAAAACACGTCGACTACCCGATACGCTTTTTAATCACATCGTGATTTAACTTATCGCAACGATACCAATCAATAAGGACATAAACGAAAATCCTAAATTCTGTTAGTAAAAACAATAGATTCTTTCTTTATAGATCTATGATAAAAATTGAACATCAAACTCGTGCATGTTTCTCCCGTAGGTAAATAATTATAAATTGCGTTCGGTCTCCTTCGAGTTTACGCAACACGTGAAACCGTAATCAAAAACGCGATCGGTGCACACACGCGGGTGTGAGGTCATCAACTTCTATGCGTGTACGGGGCGAGTTTGACCTGTGACGACGAGTACTATTATCACCAAGATAATATTAAAATATAATATATAAAATGTATTACGATTTATATAATAAAACTTATAACAGTATTATATTATTACTGTCCATAATTTGCGCTTGGAATATAATATATTATACATATAATACTGTATTGTTATATTATACAAACGTTTCCCCCCAACGGCCTATAATAATATAGCTTAATAGGTGATATACTTCGTCATAAAGCACGAGTGTTCGAGCGGTGAATTGTAATGATAATATTATCCCGCAAAACGATTAGTTTGGACAGCGCGGGTGCGCACATAAGTCACAGTCACGAGTCACGTAAAAGGTAAAACAACATCACGTCATTAGATCGGAAACAAATTTGGGAGTCGGCAAAGTTAATCTGAAATGGCGAGGCGCGGGAGAGCTCATAAATCATTCCTGCATGGGCTGCATCCAATATTGTACCATGGCGAAATTAAATTTTCTTAATTGACTCTGGGGTTAAGGATTCCGATATTTATATAATATTACGCAGGTACACCATTACATGTGTCATGCATATATATAAGAATACCGACGAGTAAAAAATTTTATCACTAGTACCTAACTTGTAGATGGTAAGTTTAAAAGTCTACATCGATTGCTCGTCTACGCCATCGTATAAATATTATATTATATCGCATACGTTCTGGCCCAACCCACAATAAAAAAATATTAAATATATTGCTTGGCGTGTTTGTTATTAATTTAGCCACAAAAATGGATTTCTCGGGAAATGCGCTGTTCATGGTAAACACGAGACACTGTCTTCGGCAAAACGCACGTTCAAATTTATGAGGTCGCAGAACAATATTATATTGTGTCTGGGGCATATGAAAAGCACGTAAAAAAAAAGCAATTACCTTGGACTAAATCGAACGAGACATCTATAGAAGAAGAAGGTACTACACCACTACCATTATTATTATGAATTACTAATAATTAATCTAAATTGTAAATAAACACACCATGCACACTGACTACCCGCAGCGGTCGTGTCGTAATTATTCAGTACACCACCGATAATGGTAAGCGTTTTTTATTTTAAAAAGCATTATTATATTGCTCGTCAACTAAAACTTTACTAATGTTTATGTTGATGTTTAGAATTCAATTCGATCGTAGGTCTTCAATCTACATTTAAACATAATATTATATATTTTCTATTCCCGCTCTTAAATTTATCTTTTTTTTGGAAATAATGTTTATATCATGTAGGTTTAAAAAAATTAAGAACTAGCAATTCCGACAAACAGTTGAAACATAATAATTTTATTACGATAATATGATAATAGTTCACGCAAAAACTTAATAAATGCGCTCTATTTGATAAGTGGAACACTCACCCTTCCCATGTAGTATCTGCGATAAGCTTTGGCCGTGTCATCGGTTTCGATTTTATTATTCCATGTACAGGCTCCACCGGAGGAAGCAGCAGGCTCGTACTCGTTTTGGTCCTGACCATCAATCCAGAAACCACCACCAGTCGGTAGAACGATGTTGGGATATGGTTTGGAACCTTTCAACGTCTCCTCTAAAAGTTCCCGGGATCCATTTCCGACCGCTTCCGGTGTCGGGACACTACTCGTCCGCTCGTCTCTAGATGTCTGTAAACAGATTCACAGTCATTTTTATTATGAATAAAAGTTAAACCGGATTTTATACATTTATACGTAATAATTATTTATAATTTACATTAAAACAATAAAAATATTATGATGACATAATATTATATTTTACAGTACATCGGCATAATATTAATTAATTGTTATAATTATGCTATATTATAACTTATAAGTATATTAGAAGGACGGTTACACTACAATAATACGATGTCCGATACTGAAAATAATAATATAAAAAAACCTTGAAACGTGCATTGTATACACAATAATATTAAATTATAACCTAAAATTAACCATCCAACTATGTTCAAAATTGAATTAACTGTAAAACAAATGATTAGTATTAAGTATATACCTACTAGTCGAATTGGCCATTGCCCGTTACAACGACTGTAGTACGCAGCATATTTATATTTTACACAATAGTTATATATACTTATATAATATACATGATACTCAAACACCCGCTGTCCTTGTGTGAAGTTTGTTTCCATTAAGTATTGAAATGGAAATTCACGATAATTAACAATTTTTTTTTTTTACTCATTACACCCTAATCTTCTCCAGTAGTTTTTTATTGTTTATTTCAAGATGAGTTGTTTTTCTTCAGTACTAGTTAATTTAGTTAGATTTTTTTTTCATTTTTTAAACATTAGACTTCAAAAATTCCAAACAATGAGGTTGTTAACTTTAAATTCTCCACGAAACTATTTGATTTGTATCTAACGTTTAAATAGAGTGCATACCTACAATAATATTATAATTTGACGTCAGTTTAAAAACGTAGTATGGGAACAAAGATAATATTTTACAAACACAACAGACCCCTACCTGGTTACTAGACCGTGAGCTGGATTTCCTGTGCCACACAGGAAATTCAGGTGCCTTGGTCAGATAAAAAACTAAAAAGGTAAGCTAGTTAATGGTAATGCAGTTGTTAGCAATTTCCATTTGTTATTTACTTTTTATTAGTGCCCCGAAAGGATAACTTTTATTTTGTCCCCTTTTCAGTAATTCATATTTAAAATGAAATGTTTCTACAAGGCAACCATGTATAGGTATTATATTCTAAATTATTATTTACATTTTTTACAAACAATTTCATCGTCGTGAATATTTATTATTTAATAATTAATTAAAATTTATAACTCAAAGATTTTACATTATCGGAAGGTATTAAACAAAATTAATTTTATTTACTTTATTGATAACTATAATAATATGATACATACATATATATTTAAATGGAAATAATTATTTTAAGTGGGCGTGTACACTGTACCTAAGTGAAATGTTTATTAATATACATATAAAATATACCTATATAATAATTGGGAACACGAATAAAATAATAAAAACAAAAAAATTAACTCAAATAAACTGTTCGTCTTATTTATACTTAATTTATAATATACCAAGCATATAATTATACGTCCGGCGTATATTAAAATAACATCAAAGTATGTTGGTTACCAACATAGTACCTACAGTAACTGTTAGTTAAAAATGTTTCCTATATAAGCCATATCAAGTAGTAAGTACAAATAACATACTATTAAAGTGATTAATGAACATAGGTATGAAAAACAAAAATACTCGTATTCAAATCATACACAAGTCTATACGTGTTTAAACAATATTGTTTCAACCCAAAATATTGCACGTACCCGTCGTACCCTGCACGGCGATGGTAGGAAAACAAGTAGATATGCAGTACCCATATTGTGTTACTTGGTATGTCATGTAAAATATGCCCTTAATACAGTTTATACGTATGCAGTAGTATTTTGGTCAGACATTTTACGCATATTACAGGACCACAGAGTGTTTTTCCTAAGTTAGGGAGGAAAACTTATATTACCCACAAAAAGTACCCGTGTCATGGGCGAGGCGCATGTGTATCTATCGTAACTGGTATAATATTTTTCCTGATGGAAACTGTCAGATATTTATATACATTTGGGTACGATTGAAAAATATGCTCCTCCTTATCGGAAATACTATATCGCTTTTTCACTATACGATTGCATTGGGTTTACCTGTTCGTGCAACATTGCCGTAAGTCGACACTAATCAATTATTATGATAGCGGTGGCTATATAAAAGTTTACCTATTAAACGTCATTATAAAATATAATATTGTTTGAAAAAAAAACTATTTTTGTAATAAACCTAAAGATAATAAATTACATAATATTTAATACCTATCATAGATTTTTATTATGTTATAAATGTATACTATTTTATTTCATGTAGGCACCCAATTTATGAACATTGAACAATAATCGTATTATAACTTATTAAGTTTTAAGTATATTTCTTATAGTGTTATTATTTTACTCAGTGACCGGTACGTAACTAACTTCGATGTAGGTATGAAATAATTATTATTGTTAAAAATATTTTAAAAGTCGATAATTATACTGGTTATAAATAACACAATGCATGCCGCTTGCAGGTATTGTTGTATTAATTAAATTAAGACAAACTGTATTCTTTTAAAAAATAAAGACAATAATAGTTACCCACTCGTTTTTGTAATAAATATTTTTGGATAAATCGCAACATTTAGTCAGTCGTAGTTAATTTTCATTTTTCATACACAAAATTAAAACATTTGTGGATGAAAATTTGTATATATGTTTCTACCGAGTATCTGCCTTACCAACAAACGTATTTATAACGTAAGTATTATTATAAAAATAATAGAAAATCATCCTTTTACCGGTTTACAGCGGTAGTGTCTCGCGTAACGGACTTGTGGGCGACATGCGTTTACCGGTGTAACGCGAAACTAGTCTTTTACAATTATTTAAATGTCCCTTCTTTAGAAGACAGCGAGATGCGGGGGCGGGGAGGGGCAGTCGAACCTGGTGTCGCAGATGCGTGTACGGGGGACGTAAAGAAATGAACGCGTATCATAACGACGTTGAATTATTCATGGGCACGTAATCGTCACCAGAGAAAGAGCGGTACGTTCGTCGCTCTGAATATAATACAATATATGTGTAATACAGTTTGCCAATATATATTTTTTATAACACTGCTGCAGTTCCGAGAGACCACTAACTCGCTAAATGATTGTGTAATAGTTTTATAGAACGTCGAACGCACGAACAAAAAATAGAAAAAATAAAAACCTCATACCTACCTATAAATTATAATATTATACTGCACACATATACATATATGTGTATAATATGAGTATAATTTTCCGGTTTTGCGAAAACATTGTGTCAGTGGAGGGGGGCAGTGTTGTAAATATAAATTGAACAGTTTGAAACCGAGAAACACCACCGTAAAAGAAACAATATTTTAAGACAGCGGGTAGGTGGTGGCGAAAGAACGGGGGATTTTAATAAGAAGACATCTGGGAAGCGATGCCGGGGGATTGTGTGTTGTGTGTATGATTTATGATGAAGCTCGGATAAACGAAATTGTTCCTATATCTGTATAATAAAAGAAATATATGAAAAAAGAACTTGGTAAGAATCTCATCGTGCTACAACTGCACTGTAAATATTTCTTATTCTGATGTGTAATGAGAAAAGTTTCTTTTTATCCATTACCGATTGTCTGTCTCACGGAGCATAATCTATAATGAATTTATGCCTAAATTTTATTTTTCAAATAATAACGGTTATTTCCATTCAAATAGATAAAATAATATAGTACAAAATCGAATCAAAAATATTTTTTGTACGAGATGAGATAATATGTACCTCGGTGCGTTTATTAGAACAAAAGATAAAACTATTTTACTAAAACCATCACTTTCAATAATCAAATAAAATTCAAGAACAACAGCATAAATTAACTGCTACCTGGTTCGGATATTTAGTATCAGATTTCCTGATATCATTACGTATTACAATATTATTTAAACATTCAACGATGAATGTAGAACCTAATAATATTATGTTTGTTTGGTTTATATGTGATTCTAGTAATTTTTAAAACTTTCTCTAATGATATACTAGATTAGTGCAGCAATATAATTAGATATTATTAGGTACCTACTTCGTAAATAAAAACAAAATATTGTTATATTTTATCTCAATCAGTCAATTACACACGTCGTTTCGAGTGTTGGCTGTAATAATTATAGAATATAGACTTTTGCTGTACTACAGAAAATAGATAATAATATTAAGCCAGTATTCGGAACTCGGCGACGGCTACCGGGAAATTGATAAAAGCATAATTAGAGATAATTGTATGTGCTACATAAATTGGATAATATATCCATGGCTCCGGTTGCAACAGGAAATTAAATTGATTTTCGCTATTGTTGTTGTTTACAGTTCGGCGATAGCGTCTAATAACGTTATTCTATATCAATAGACTATAATAATATTATAATATTATAATATATTAAATTACAATTACATTAATGCATATTATACACCAAGTGTTACAAAATATGATGGGAGTACTGAAACTCGTGTATGCTGTCAGCATGGTATAAATACAATTTTTGGATTATTACTTCAAAAAATGTAGTAAATATTATAATATATTATATTTTACGCGACATACTGCAATTTCTGTTGGGGTTATCCACTCGCTCAATAAAACCAGCAACTCTTTCAACAACGGCTGTTTGGTAGATTAAATTTATCTCTCGGATACCTAACTTAACGTATAAAATATAAAATTCGGCTGTATGTTAAAAATAACGCTACAAAAGGAATATTAGTCCCTTGAGTCCCAGTAGTTACTGCACACAACTGATATTTCATTTTAATCCTAGTCTTTTGTACCTATACTTTTTCTATTTACAATCCATACGGTACTATTAAAGGAGAATGGGGATTAGGGTCACATGTAAGTTTGGACATAACGAATAGTTTTTGCGACTCCCGACCACGGACCTACCTAGATCAATACCTAGCTAGTTTCCATTTTAAACCATTATAGATCTTTTTTTCTTTATTGTATTTACATGATCTGCAGGTAAAATAAGAGCAGGTGTTTATTGAACATGAATTTCTTAGCGAAAAAAGACACTGGTGACACTTCCTATTTGTTCCTATTTTGTATTTTTTTATTTGTTTAATTTAATAAGTCTCTATTATTATTATTTATTATATACGAGTACCTATGTAAAACAAAAATGTTATTAAAATTATCGAAACCAATGAAAACGACTGACGGTTAGGTATGTATCGTATAATATAAAGGTATCCAGAGGTATAGGCGTATAGCCTATAGGTTATACCTAGGTATACCCTAAGTATAACCTACACTCACGAGTCATAACATTTGGCCGGATGTATTTGAAGTACAGGAGTCTCAGATGTCCTAATAACCCGTGCGCGCCAAGTCCTCTCGTCAACTGTCATGTCGTGAAAAAATAATTAGTACGACACTCGACACTTGCAGCCGTAAAACGTTGACCGTCCAAATAAACAGTTTCCTTAGGTCGATAATGGAATTTCGCTTAATTAGGTACTACATTACTACAAAAAGCAGGTGTTGGCCTCGTGCTCGACGTAAGCCGTAACGCATAATATACCGAACCACCCTCTCCACCAACACCTACACGAGAGACGAGCGTCGGATTTCAACCCGTACTGTACAAACAACTGTTCTGTTTTTTTTTTTTGACTGGACTAAATATGCAGGAAATCCGACAGATCTACATTACAATATTATATCCACCGATGACATGCATCGAATACTTTAACACGAGCAAATATGCATAATTTACTTTGGAGTTCGGGGGGGGGGGGATGTAATGGTTTTGTAAATATTTATGTTTTTGAGGATCCACGGACTATGATTACTAGCTGCGTCAAACTGCTGATGCATTACTATATTATAATATAGTAATATTATATATTATACCGTAGCACCGCGAGCAAATTATTATATTTTATTGTGTTTATTTTGTTGCTCTCGGTTATGGCGAAATCTGACAATGAACAATACGCGTTCATGTTTATTAAACGAACCTTTCACGCCGATGTATAACCCTGCTACAGTTATAGTAGTTTGCCACTTCATCGGCTTTCTCCGTAATCCCAATACTAATGATAATTTTTTATCATCATTATTATTTATTTTTAAATATATCGTTTCTCTTCTCGGTTCTCGCTACTGCCTCTATACGGCCATATAACATTTATATACCTGTACATAATGTTTACGTTTTATATTATTGTACTAGATCAATTGTAGAGACTATAGCGAGTTGTTTGTCGTTCTAGTTCGCTGGTTACCTACCGACACCATCATATCGCCATAACAGCGAACATCAGCTTCTGTGCGAGATACGACTACAAGTTACTACGACAATGGTGAGAATCGAAACGTGAGAAACGCGCGCGCCAACGCAGCTGGGAAACGTCGACCGGATACACATTACCCCACTGCGCTAGCTACGCATATAATATTAATACATAATAGGGGTAGATAGGAAATATTATTTTATACGTATACATTTATAATAAACATATAATATATGATATATATTATTATGTGTAGTAGTTATAATATACTTAATGGTTTTAAGTTTTTGATTCCAACATTTTATGTGAATAAATCGCTATACGAAGTTTAACAATACGATTGTGTTTGTGCACTTTGGATGCCGGAAACTGCAATGGGTATATTATAATGTAATGGTAACCAAAAGGCAGCATAAAAAACCTCACATTCTGCAACACCTCGCGCTTTTAAATTGCAACGGCCGGTTTGAACACCGCGATTTCAATATACAAAATTATTATTCAAGCGATACACTGTTTATTCATCAGACTTCGAATCCAGGTCGAGCGTTTGATAAATAAATAAATACACTAGGTAGGTAGGTTGGAGGTAGGTATATTATACATATAATTTATGAGGTTCCTCGTCTACTGTTAGTACAGTCGGTGTATAGCCGAATAGGAACCTATGTTATATACTACCTGTAAATCTAAACTATTATACAGTAATGTTTGATTAAACTCGTCACGAATGTTGTAGGTGTACGTTGTGCGACGCCGTGTGACAACAAACGAAAAATGTGAGGCAAGTCACGGTATGACATTATATCGTGTTATTTATATTATTATTATATTATGTGTCTGCTGCTGCAGCTGCGACAGAGATTTTGATTGGAAAATATATTGACTATACATACACGGAAAACAGTAAGTCGTGTCCAAACTCAAAATATGTATTTTTGTATTACGTACTACAAAAATTATTGTGAACTTTCAAATTATCAGAATAGGTCTTCTATCAATAGTTTCATATTAATTAAAGAGGAGAGCTAATTCGATTTTTGGCATTCCGCATTTCCACTGGTAGGTAGTGTTTGGGGACGTAATTACATCGAATAGGATTAATCGCGCTACAGCATACAGGGTCATCTGAATTCCAAATCATGTGACGTATCACGTATGCATATCACATATTGAAGATTGAATGTGAACTGCGTACGTAAACAATGTATAGTAAAACCTATCTATTTTGGACGATTTTGGTGGGTAATCACCAATATAAAAAGGCCACACGAACACTAAGCATAGACTGACATTTTATTCGCAAGCACTCAATAATTAACGTGTTGGACCATATTGTAAATTATTGTTATTTGTGTCTGGTAGGCACAATATCAAAACTTATGAAGCATGGAGTCACTGAAGAGTGAAGATATAAGGCATTTTATTTTCTAGGTACCTGGAGTCCTTTGACGTTATCCGAACTCTGACTGTGCCGACTGCCATGCCTCTCACGCCACTTTAACACACCCATGACCGAATGAATCCAGCCCGGAGATGAGTCGCGGACGTCCACGCAGGACGTTTGCCGTGCCGTTTTCAGCGCCGTCGTGCGTCCGTCGACCACAACAATATTGAACGAGACCGAATGACGATGATTAATTAAATGGACAAAAAAAATAATAAAACACACAACGCCACAATGACCGTGTAAAATAATGATCTGTATAATATTTGCACCGCACTTGGTTTGTAATTTAAATCTGCAATCGGTAGCAAAATAAAAAAGGTCTACGGTGTCGGACGATCAGCGAACGACCACAAGCGCGACATGTCCGGACGGGTACGTGCGCACACGAAGGACACCGGTCGGGTAACTAGACCAGCCGGCACGAACAACCCGGCACCCGCCGCCGCCGCCGCAGTCGCTGCTGCGCGTCCCCACCAAGACAGGTCGAAGGCGATAAAAAAGCGACTGGTCGCGCCGCAAACGCGACGGACGGGTTCACGCTACACGCTGCAGGTACGACGACTACCAGGTGACGTGTACCCCCTCCCCCCAACTGTTTGACATAGTTGAGTGCCGGATGCGTGGGCGACCAACGCCGTTCTCCGTCGCGACACGCTGCACTAGCTATTGACACATAAAATAATATTATACTTATTATATATGTTGCATTGTTATGTCCGATGTTGTGCTCTGTTCTAATAATATTATATTGTATTATTATTATTTATTATGTTGTCTAGTTGTTATAACACCCTAGCTGACACGGCGCTCAGTCGGCTCCGCGGACAGGTACCTACAAAATGATAAAAATTAATAACGATAAAAAAATTGTTCCGAAAAATCTTGCAGAGTTAAAAGTGGGTGGTTTGACGAAACTACCATTTTACTACCACGGTCTACACGCTCGTGTCACGACTAGTTAACGACTATATATATTTTTATTCGCGTACTATATAGTGGGTATTACGACAGTGTATTACTTTACTGCAGCTATGTGCGGTACAAGTCGTGTTTGTATTTCGATTGCTGCGCCCACAAGGAGTAATAATACAACCCTACGGCGGTTTAGCGGTTATATAGGTTAGATGGATAAAATAGGTGATTTACCATTGTATACTATATATATATATATATATTATCTCGTGTTATATAGGTCACGATGATATATGTGTTGTATCATAGAGAAAAATATTACAATCTGCAGCCACGACTTTTATAACGTAAGTATAATTTGGAATCCCTATTAATACAAACTTATATATTAATAGTATACATAATATACGCTGCGCACTGAAAAGATGTATTGATCGAGTTCAAGAAAATATTATTCCAACTGACTTTTATTGTACACATACCTATAAAATATAATATATTATAGGACGCATATTTAGGTACATGTATATATGCGAGACTTGAAATAGATTATTAACGTGCATACGCAACGGTGTAGCTTGAGGAAGAGAAATCAAATTGCAGTTTATTTCCTTATTTTTAATTCCATTTTATACTATAACAATGAAAATAATGAAATTATCAAAATTTAAATGTACAGCTGGTTTATAATCAATTTATCTAGCAAATTATTTTAGATTATCAGCGGTATTAAGTTTTAACATTCCATTGTATTTACGATATTAATAATTTCTATACATTTTGATGAAATTGTTAGTTTTAATAATTTTTTTTTTATCATCAAAACGTTTGTATTACAAATGTACAAAGTAAATGTGGTTTAGTAACTGTGTACAACAGGTATAGGCATATAGGTTTAAAATATGAACATAATTAACTTATAATCGAAAACGGGAGTTTACCAATTGCGCTTAAAATTACCTTTTCATATACCAATTGCGCTATAAAAATTTTAGGGCCGATAAATAAATTGTGCTCTTTACATTTTACATTAGGTACCTAAGGAAAACATATTAGTTTAGTTAGTTATAATTATATAATATAAATGAATACACAACCGTTTTTTTTTTTGAGTATTAATGCATAATACATTGGGAGATTTCGAGTATTTTACTACCTTACTTACCACCCATGAATCAAGGAGAGCATTTAATTCATGACCTACAACCCGCACCGCATGTTGACTCTAAGGCTAAGTCGATGGAACTTATAGGTTTTATATAGTTGATCAAAATATGATGAGCGTAATAATAATAACGTTTCATAAAATTCCTGATACTGTTATAAAATATACCTATATTATAACAAGTCACTTTACCAGTAATCAATTGATCAATAAATACGTTTTTAGTTTTCAAACATTTTAGTGTGTAGATTGTTTATGTTGACGTTGATGGAATTACATCGACCAACAATATTTTCATATGCCGCGGAAATTTGAATACAAGCGGAATTGGTATATTGACCCTAAAATACAAATTTTGTTGTAGGCAAAATTGGTCCATGCCCTCGAAAACACATATTAAATGACAAATAAAATATATTCAACTTGTTTAAATTTGGTCATTTGTATGTATGGGTACATGATACATTCGTATACATATTATCATTGATTATAAATACTAGTATTCATAGTATAATCAAAGATATTATGTTATGTATATAATGAACTAATAATTTTAGTGTCTACTACAAAATAGAATTCTTATACGTGGTAGAAAATACTAAATATATTATACTCGAATTAAAAAAAGCCCTCTAATCATTTGTTTTTTGTTAGTAATTAGATCTGAATAAATCGTATAAAAAATAATAACTTTAACGAAAAATGAATACGAATTCAAGAGGTGTAGGTATAGTATAATATATATGCGAATAGTGTAGAATACATAATGTGAATCTTGACCGCGTCGCACATTTATCCACACTGCGCGAAAAGAAAGAGTTAACAATATACCTAATATTATAATCGCAGTATTGTCACTATAGATTCTGCTGGCGGATCGCCAGATTTTTGCGTCTGGTTTTATTCCATGACCATTTTTTTTCGCGGGACAGTCGCCACCGAGGGGTTTACGTGCACATATTGCAGCTGCGGTGTGCATTTTTTTTTGTTTAATCTCTCGAGACCCACAGGGGAAGGGTTTACGGGATCGAACCGCACACTTCACCAAAATTGTAATATTCATAATATGCATATTATATTGCTAAACGACGTACGTCCGACATCGTATTATAAACGATATTGTCACGCGATGAATGTGTACGTACGTTATATTATTATATTATGCGGTCGGCGGTTCGAATGTATAATAATAATCGATAAGCGCGGGACAGTGGTTATGGCTTGGCGTATAGTCATTTTAGGGATGACGGTCATAATATTATAAACGTTCACGATGAAATACAATTATTATCATATCC
The DNA here is from genome assembly GCA_027563435.1 of Nasonovia ribisnigri. Taxonomy (NCBI): domain Eukaryota; kingdom Metazoa; phylum Arthropoda; class Insecta; order Hemiptera; family Aphididae; genus Nasonovia; species Nasonovia ribisnigri. The sequence goes on from JANEHU010000048.1 coordinate 764,064, forward strand.
TCCGATGCGCGTACATAAGCTTATATCACATAATAATATATTCATATGATATATATTTTATAATGTCTGAGTACTGACCTACAACGTGTATTATGTCCAACGTTGCCTATACCTATGCCCTATATATGCCACTCGTGAAAACGCTCAATATATTATAGTATACAGGATGATCCATTTAACTCGCCACATAAACTTCCTCTGTCGAATTTGTGATTTTGAGAAAAATTGTTTTAAAATAATTAGTATTCGTATTTATAATATAGGTATCTGGTATAATATAGTTACTTCGTTTATATAAGCATCGAAATCATTGGCTTCCACCAAAATAAATTTAAAACCGAATAAATCATGATAACATTAAAACAGTTTGTTATCTGCATGATAAAAGTATTTCAAACTTAAAAAACCGAAACCGTTTTGAAAAAGCTGCTTGGTAAGTTGAAGTGTTAGACCATCCAATAGTTAAACGAATCCGGAATCACCATTATGTATACATAATAATATACCGATGTCCCGTCTCCCGTCCGTGTATGGCACAGCGTAAGTTTCTCACGCGTACATTGCGGAGAGCTGTGACGATATTATAAACATTTTAAACACGTGGACACGCGTGGGAAAACGTTATTCCTCAAAAGCTCGTCGAGAATCGTGTTTGTTCAGCCCGCTTCTAGTTGTTCTACACCCTACAATATGATTACGCAACCGTGTGGTTCCAACCGTATGTACCTATATACTATATTTATAATAATCGCGAACGCATCACAATATGTATTGTACAGTATAGAACACTGTAAACAATAGTGCGTATTCATTTTAATAACAATATTATATACAGGGAGTATACCAGCTTATGTCATCAGGGTTTTTAAACGATTATAGATGGTTGATATGGAATTTAAAAAAAAAAGAAAAAAGATGTTTCTTTATTTTTAACAGTCAATTTTTTTTAACAATTTCAAAATTTTTAAACACGCAGGTGTACTAATAGAAAAATTAACTTAATTTTTTTCAAACGGTATTACTATATTTTTAATGGATTCTAGTAAAGTTTCTTTTCCTGAAAATGTTGATAATCAAATCATTTATTTTGGTTTGTTAGTTTATTAACTATGGTCCTCTAAAGTTTAGTAAAATATGCATTAATACTTTTTATTGAATAATTGGTATAGGGTTTATTAACAAGAACTAAATAATTATTTCTTATAAATATATTTTTATAGGTACACTTAAATTGGTTATCTGTTTTTCGTTTTTTTCGAAATTCCATATCATCGATTTAAAATCGTTAAAAAACCCCGCGTACAATGACATAAGATACACCTTGTATAGTTTTAATAGTTGACACGTAGTTTACTAGTATTATACAGAAGATGATGTACACAAAAAAGAAAAAGAAAATATTAAAGGTTATAAATTATAATATTGTGTTTTTTATATTTTATAAACATATAGGTACACCAACACCGTATACATAACCACGTTCATTTTATTATGCATTATGGTTATATTATATTATACATATTATGTGGATAATCATTTTTCAGGTTTTCTTCTCATTAAATTAATATTAATTGCGTACACTTAGTGTAATAGGTAACAAAAATAATAAATATAATACGATGAAAACTTTTCATGAACTGAATAGATAGTTTTCGATATAGTAAATTGTTCAAACTTATACTATATTATGTGGTCACTGGTCACCATGTACATTGTTATAACACCACTATTATTAAACCATAGTGTCATATTAGTTATTACTCTATATACGTGTTAACCTAATAATATTTATTAAGTACTTCAAACAGAATATTTTGCAAGTTTGCCAAAATCGCTAAAATAATAATTTCAATTATGAGTACCTATGAACAATATAAATATAACTAAGGTTTTGGCATTAGGTAACATAAACCAAAATTATTATAACAAAGAATCAATATGCAATATTATATTACACCTAATGGCTAATTGCAATATTCACCAAGAATTTTAAAAGTAAAAATTATACACGATATTATGGTTGTAAGTTACTAGTGACTTCTAAGGTAAATTAAAATCGATTTTTGATATCCTTTCGTACATATAGGTAATCGTAACCTGGTAACGATTATAACTATACTAACATTAACATAATATATTACAGCCTACATATATTATATATATAAGTATATAACGTACACCAATATGACATTTTTTTTATAGATTTAATCAAATTACCTGATAATCAAACATAACAATAATTTAAATTTTGACTAAAATACTAATGGATTTATTCTATAAATATATATATAAGTCACGATGAATATATGTTTAGTGTTTATTATAAAATCAATACATTGATACTATTCATAAAGTTATAAATAATAGTCGACGACAAAGTGCCTTCAAAAGCATTTAGCCTATAGATACATAGGATAAAATACAATTTTAATTTTAATTATTAAGTGTTAAGTGTTTATTATATTTAATGATGCAATAAATAAAAAAATAATTCCCTATATATAAATTACAATAAAATAAGTGTAGCGAGAGTAAAATCTGAACTATATTAATTTAAAAAAAACATATAAGGTATTGTATTTATCATTGCCAAACATGAACTCAACACATAGTGCCCATGGCAATTAAATAACCAGGGTGCTAAATTCATAAAATATTTACAACTCATCATCGTAACATGATAAAAATATATACTTGCTTTTGAATTTTTAGATCTAAAAATATTGTAAAATCTGTATGACTGTATAGAAGCCATCGTTAAAATATAATTATACTATTAGAACAAAAAGCAAGTAGTCAATAGAGTATATAAGTATTAAGTATATTACGTACACCTAATCTCCATCGTTTATATTATACATATTATAATATGTATATTGTATATACAATAGTGTTAATAAATAAATCGTTTTTCCATTATATTATTTTATTATTAAAAGTTCAGTGCTTATGTCCAGTTTTCATTACAAAAAAGTTATGTTAATATTTCATTATTTGCAGCGTACCTATCTATTAATAATAATAATAATAAACAAACAAGTAATAACAGCTCATTTAGACTTGACTCGCATTCCATGCGTTGTAGTGTAGTGGTACGCATATATCATATATAATTTAGGAAATCATATTTCTTTAACAATTCAAATCGTGACAGTAACCATTCAACTTCACTACTTCAGCTATGAATAAATTTTACGTATAAATAGGTATCTAGGCTGTCATCCATGTAATCATGTCTGATGTCTGAAGTATAATGTATATTTTATTTTAGTTTTTTCTTCGTGTGCATATATATACTATAAAACTATATATATTAAGCCCGAGGTAACACGTAAGTCTAAATTACTTCCTATTTAAACACAATGCTTGTGAGTGGATAGTATGCAGGACAGAATAAAACGTCACTATAGTTTGTACATACACAACGCCGCGACCGTAATGATTCAGACCATTCATTGATTATATATTATTTATCACACAACTAGAAAAGTCGAGTGTATCTACTCTGTATATCTGTACCAACTACTTGGTACAAGTATATAATATAGTAAACAATAGGTAAGTACCACCGAAGCATAATTTATTGTTACCTATCTTATATACCTAGTTTATATATATTATATTATTTTTATCGAATAAATAATAATTTTCCCATTTATACAATATAATAGTAAATACCGCCTAGTATAATATTATATTAAATAACGGTTTAGAATTTTCTCTAGTAGGTACAAAATGATCATGATGTGCATTTTAGTATATATATTACTATTTACTAAATTGATAGTTTTGATTTGAAATGTTTACGCATGCGATGATCGATTATGACAAAACACGTGTAATGAATAATAATATATAGAACACTGGTAGATATACAATTATTATTTACAATTATAGCCACGTGACCTACGGTTACGATTAAAAAAATTTAATTGATTGATAAGTTGATATTATAAACTAAACACATGCCAAAATATACTAGGAAATAAATAAGCATAATGTATCATTATATATTTATATAGCTCACACGGAGTCGTTCAATATCAGTTAATATCAATAAAGTGAAATAAACCAAACGTGATCTATTGCATGTTTTTAGAAAGACAATTACACCGAAGATCCAGTGACTAAATTGAGTTTACTACTTTTTAAATAAAAGGCCTCTCTGCAGCTTTTGGTTTTGACATGCTATTTAATGATAAAATAATTGAGCATCCAGACAGTTTCATTAACTAAAGTAAATCGAAAAAAAACGAACGTTAAAAAAACATTTTGATATTAAAACTTTAAAATAACAATCGATATTTTCAAATTGAAAAATATTAATTGTTATATTATGTTGATAAATTAATAAATGGTAATACCTAACGATTTTAGACCTTAAAAGGTTAAAAGAAAATACATTTTTATGTGGCAGTTTTTTATTTAAAACATATTTTAAACATTTTATAATATATTATACTTCACAAAGTTATAATAGCTTTATCTACTTTTTTTATAACTTTTATTGAATATGTTTAATTATTATGCCATCCAATAAAATTCATGAGGTACCTGACAATACAAATGGCATTCAAAAACAGCATTAAACATATTAAAATAAATTCCAATAACGTGAGTTATATAAATTTTAAATATGTTATTATTACTTAGGCAGGTAATACACTATACTCCATTAAAGTCGTATCATAGGCTGTTCATTATTCGGATACTTAAGATCTGAAAATAATGTTTATAATGTGTATATAATAAAGTGAAGTAGGTATACTTACTATATATATATAATATAGGTATTACATTATTGACTAGTAATAGTAAATAACGGTACACTAAAAATTTAAAAAAAAATGATCCTTTGAAAATGGAGTTGGTTTTGTTTGATGTGGTTGTGTACCTACTATTTTTAAGTACTTGTTTTGTCAAGCGTCTATTAATATTATTATTATTGTTATAAGTATTTATGGAGATATGTCTCCTTCGAATGTTTACAAACAATGAGGTACAACATAATAAAGAATTGTTGAAATTACGGATAACGGTAGGAACCTATCAAAAACTAAATACCATATAATGTAGGTACTACCATATACCATATAATGTAATCTGTAACATTACACTGCTAATTCATGTATTTTTTTATATTTTGTATCTTATTGTTTAATACATTTAGTAAAACGATACAGAGATGTTATAGTTAAAGAACAATAATATTTGTTTTCCTACTGAAGTCGATGCACTGAATTTTCAATGTATATATATGATAATATTATGAACTGAATAACTGAAAAAAAGTGGATAATTGCTCAATAAAAACAAAACATTATAAACTGATAACATTGTAGTTTCAAACAATGGTGAACAATATACTAAAATTACTAGTTTTAATAGCTTTAAAATTTATCTTCCTCAACTTTTATCTTATTTCATACCATTATTATAACATAATTTTTTTTTTTTTTTATTAACTTGGTAAATGTAAAAGAAAAACTGATATAAAGTCTCAAGTCTAGATGCCACAAAAAAGTCTAAAAGCTACAAACTTTTTATTAATATCAACGGATAAAATATAACTTTTGTTTAACGTCAAGATTAGTTGTACCCATGTACCTATATAATGTATAACTATTTTATTTCTAGAAAATTGTTTACGTCTATTTAATATTAATTCATCATTAAAAATTAAAATAGTATGTAAATGATAATAACGGTCCATGAAGCATTATAAAACAGAAGAAAATACTGCAAGTATATGTTATCAAGATAAATCGTTGATTAAAATATTATAATTTTAAATTATTTATTTAGATTTCTAATGATTGCGTGTTTACAAAAGACCACTTTGCGGGGGCGTTGATGGTTAAAAAAAGTTACTTGGAATAAACTCGGATTAAATGACGCGTTACGGTAAAAGCCGATAGGGAAAGAAAATACCCCCCGTAAATAACGGTTAGCTCCCCTTGATAGCTGACGACGACAAACAAGTGGCTCCCTAAAGTATTATATACTATATAGGTAGTTACTAGTTATAGGTATATTATATAAACGTTCACAGTACAGAAAACTATTATTCTGTTAGTCGTTACGCCTTCGTACCTCATATGTTATATTATACTCGTTTTATAAAAACTTAAAACTGTGATATTGATGGTGGTGGGTGGAGGCTGTAAATGGGGTTGTTATTCAGTGATGATTGGTTGCGAGCCGAATAAGTTCTGTACACACGGATGCACAATCGTGGAATAATGACACCACCATGGCCGTGGGAACTGGAAATAACATTCAAAGTTCTCTATATATATTATTAAAATTGAGATGCAGGTACAACTTGCAACTGCAGTTTTAGTTCCGTGAGACGAAATAGTAGATATACCATCAGGTACTATTGAAGTAGGTAGTGAGTTGTGCACGATGCCGATGGCCGATTTCAATCAAAATACGCGTATCGGGTTTCCTATCTGTACTCGTCGTCTCGACGCAAGATAATATTATAGTGTACACTGAAAAACTGAAGGTAAACAAAAATAATAATAAACCGTTCAAATTATACGTATACCTATGTACGTTGTATACATACTGTACTTTACATAGTGGTCTGCAACGAAAATAAAAAAATTAACTTTACCACGGTGGTGATGACCGTTAGAGATAATGTGTGACTTTTAGTATTCGTGACCGTTACGCTGCACCGACGGTTAAAATATTATTATCATTACATATATTATAACATGTAAGTTATATGTTATAACTATACATATTTTATAGTGCGGTAGCCGGTAGGTACATATAACCAACGTGGACTTTTACTATATACGACCATATAGATTAAATATACTAGTATATATTTTAATCTATGATAGGACTTAGTACACATACGGTCTAAGGACTACCTATACTCTATTCTGTTATCTCTATTATAACCACTTTTACTTTATTGTTGTTATTATTATTATAGAGTGCTGGTTCGGTGTAGGTACAGACATACTATATAATACTCGTTACCGTAAACAACAGTCGAAGCAATATTATTCTCGCACGTGACTGTGCTGCAGATGTGCGCCGTATACATAATACACCAAAAGTGCCGGTTTCGTTTTACCTAAACGCCGTTGCTTTTGAAGGATGATAATAATATAATGTAACGTCCGACAAAGAACAACATAAAGTTATGCATCGTATACCACATGTACCACTCGGGGGAGGGGATATTTGATTACCTATATGTAGTTGGGTACATCTACGTGTGGCTAGCGTATGTATATTATTGTGTATGACGTGTTGTATTATTATATAAAAGTATTGATGTTATTATTTTTTGTTTTTCGGTCACGAAAAACTAATACGGGTATGCATTTAGGTATAACGCGGTGGTTGTCGTGCGAGAATACCCAGTGGAGAAAACTACAATTTATTGCGCTCAATATAATAATATGATACTGCGTAATACTTATACGCTGCAGAGAGTTATAATAATGTAATATTATGTTCAAAAGCCCCGGGAGTGTTATCTAGATAAGTACGACAGTTGACAACATTAGCTGATAAATACCAATAATATTGTTCATATCACCACAGAATAGATTAAATCTATTCTGCGATATCAATTCGTATTAAGTATACGTGAAACCAAAACGTCGGGCGAGTAATGCAACCGGTGCAAACTGCAGCAGTGAAGCACCTACATAATTCATAATAGTATAGTAGTCCACCAGGAAGTTCCGTTTCGCACGTATACATAATATATTATGTACCATGATATTAATATACCTATGTTCTATACGTATAAAAATTATATGGCATCGATAAAATGCAATTTGAAACCGTGATTGTAATTTTATCCTCTTCGAGAGCAGTCGAGGGGAAAATTCCAATCGCTTTTTATTCGATATTCCGTAATTTCACAGCTGCAGGTTCTCAAGTCTCAACTACCTTAACAGTGACAACACCAACTCGGCGAACTACCAAGGAAACTGTAAATATATTATGCTTCCTGCTGTTATGTTTGATAGGTATTACACTATTACAGATTCGGGTCACAGCTAATACAGTTTTATACAAACAGGCTATACACATATACACTATATTATGTTTACTGTTGAGCAATAATTTTTCTAGTAAAATATTGTTAAGTTACATTTCCATGTGACTTCCACTTAAGTTTAAGCATCTGGCCCATATCTTAACTTTTTGAAATAATTATTGATTTTTATTTATCTTAGGATGACCCAATAAATTCCAATTTCAATAAATAGGAATAGTTTCTATTCATAAAATTGTCGTAGACTGTAGGTACATTGTTAAACAATTTACTTGTAATTGAATATGTTTGTGTTAATTTTTATCTCACAGTTTATAATTATTATTACGAAAAAGAACCGAAGCTGAGAAAACTATTATGTTATATTTTAATAATTAAAACATTATCAAATTACAAAATTCATTTATCGTCCTGTTGCATAAAAGTATAATGTAGGCGCATACATTAAAAACCCTTTTATACATTTTACTCAGATTTTACACAAACATATTTTTTATAAATATACCAATAGTTTTAATTGATTATTATATTATTAGTAATTATATTTATTACTATCAATACTAACTTTTAAGAAATAATAACGAATAGTAAAATTTACATTACAAAATGGTAAATTGCATGACAGCTTAACTAATTGTACAAATTGTATATTACACTAAACATTGACCCTAAACATTGATATATGAACCAAAAATCAGACCACCCAAGCATTTGAAATGTTTATTTTGACAAATATATCATACTCGTATAAAAAATCTGTTACCATGAAAAAAAAACCACTAAAATCGTAATATATTCATGTTAGGTATAATATATTTTTATTTTTTTGTTGATAACAATATGACTAATAGGTATATTACGGTTTTAAATAAAAAAATATAATAATTTATAAAAGTACGACTCTCGCACTTAATTTTTAATGGATCCTTGTACGATATTATACTGTAATGTTAGTTATTATAATTCACGTAGTATTTTAGAAGTTCTGCACTTTCCTCATATTTTGAAGACTGTATAAAAATAAAACCGTGTGACCGCAAAGGTGATGTTGAAAATTTCAGAAGACGACAATGCGCGTTTTAATTAACAGATAAGACAAGAATTTCAAAGTATAATTATATTGCATAAAGGCTTTGTGTGAGATACATTTAATATACGCTTTGCCGCGCAATTCGTTCCGGGAGCATTACTTCCTTTGAAAATATGTCGTTGATAATGATAACAAAAAAAAGATGGAATAAAAACACCCCAATGCTCTAGTAACAAACTAATTACCTTCTCGGCAAAGCTTTTACATTTTAAAATAAAATAAAATTCAGAAAATGTTTAGTTTGTTTCCCTGCAATTACGGTTCTAATTTTCCGGAAAATGAAAAACTGTCAGACATCTCGCGAAATTAATGATATAGTGTTCAAGATTGGCATGCCCATGGGAACTATTTTCTTATTTTTAAATTAATGGTTGTACAAAAACAATATTGGCTAATCAAAAGAATAAAATAAAAACAATACTAGCGAAGAGCTGGAGAAAAATGTATTTTGGGTATCTATTGTGAAGTCATAGAAAAGGAGAAGCCGGACTCGATATACTCAGCGTAAGAAACGGGTCTTGCAAAACATAAATTATAAATACATCAAACGAGATCGTATGCCATACTTAAGATTGCATTTGTATACAAGTCGCGCTTTCATTTTAAATGTTTATACATCGAAAGTTTTAAACAATAAGTTTCCTAATGAAAATTGAAAAATAAAGCTTGGCGATCAGCTTCAGTATATAGAACTATCGAGGGTAAGCATTTGTGCCATCGTGGGGAGATTCTTATTGTTTTCGTAAACAAGATATAAGGTTTAAATTATTAACGATACACATGCTGTATTATTTACTTTAAATATGATTCGAATATATTAGCGGTAAGTTTGTTGAAGTGTATTAGTGTATAGTTTATTATTGTTATTGTTGTGACTCGGGGAATTATAGGCCATTGGGATTTCAGAAGTTTTATAGTCATGGACGTTATGGTTATACCTAGTAATTAATTAATAATAATAGTAGATGGATAAAAAAAAAATATAAACAACATGATATAGTTGTAGCTTCCAAGTATCTAATAAGTAATTATCATAATTTGTTTAAACGTTTTGATGTGAATTTTAAATTGATTAGGGTTCTGATCGAATCGGGGTGTATATTATTGAGTGTATAATATATTTCATAGTACTTATATTACTCGCATGTGTACAGTGTACATCTGCTATATTTTACATGTCATATAATAAAATACACAATTATATTTCCGACGATGTAAATATGTAATCATTAATCATACTAAGCCTAACCATTACTGACATTACCTTAGCTTTAGGTATTATATTATATCAATACTATAGTATCTTATTATAATATTGTTTCGATTCATCTAAAAATAAATAATATAATAGTTAGGTATCAACGTTCACACTAAGTAAAAGGAATATGTAAATTAAAATTAAAACTCCCGAAAAATACAAAATTAAAATTAAAAACTTAAAAAAAAATGTTTTCAATAACAATATAAATATAGCTATAAGTTATTTATAGCAAATCATTATCACATAGGTAGATTATTTAGGTCTATGGATAATGTGTAATACGTAAACATGTACTTTTACAGTTACACCAGATGGATGTCCTAAATAATATATTATTGCCCTAAAAATGCGTTTTACAATTGATTGTTGTCAAAATACCTACTACTGAATATAAATATTTAAAAAAAATGCGAAAAATATAATATTAATTCATTTATCACGCTTAATTTGAACCGGTACTAACAACGAGTTCCCATTGTTATTATTTTTCGAACAATACGTCCTCCATTCCTCCTAAGTACTCGGGTCTCTAAAATATGTAATTGTAATAAGCTACTTACTATTTGTAGAAAATCACTATTCCCTATTTAATACTATTTAATTTTTTGTACAATGAAAAATAAGAAAATTACGCTACCGGTACTATAAAATAATGTTGCAAAATATATCCAAGCAGAAGCAGTTAGAGACATTATTATAATAGTTAGTAGTTACCGTTATAGATGTTATTTTGTTCACACGAATTAAAAAAGATTTTACTCAACAAGTAGCTATTGCGGATGAAATTGATTCAATTTTTATACGCACTACAACATTAGCCTTGGAAATTTTTTGCAATAGAAAATTGCAGGATTAAAGTAACTATAAAAAATATTTAACCGTTTATTAAGATTACAATTAGTATATACTATATATTTTTAAGTTCATCAATAAAAATGTTATAAAATGACCTATACAGAGAGAATAGCAATAATAATCTCATATAGTTTTAAAAAAATTGACCAATTTTGTCGAATTTAATATGTTGTTAAATATGTACATTTCTAGTATACATAATAGCCCATTAAGTACAAACTGAAAAATTCCAAAGGAGCGTAAAATTAGAAATTTCCAATTGAAGAAAATGAAACTAAGATAAACCAAATTTACTATGCTGTTTCTATTACTTGCTAACAACAAAATTGACCTTGTTTAAGACGCGTGAAACACCTAATGAAATGACTCATATCGGAAATAAATGATAGTTAGGCTATCTCCATATTATAAGTGAATGTTATAGTGTTATATAAGAACAAAGAATATAATGGAACCAAATCTAATGGAAACCTGTTGGAAAAAAACATCATCATGCAATTGGAGACAATTTGAAGATTTAATACATTTATTGATATTAAGTGAATGTTATTAATAAAAATAAAATCATCGAATATTATAAATTATAATTTAATAATAATGAATGGGTCCTGAGTTAACTAGGTTCTAACATATTTTCATTGTCATTCATACACGAATAGAGACAACAGTACACACGCAGTTGTACACATCCTTTGCCATTTTATAAATTCAATAATCATAGTCTACCAAGTTCCTTTCTTTTCTCTGTAGGTACTAACTTCTAAATGCATTTATCACTATAAAGACACTATTTCTCCCTAGTCTATTATTGTTTAATATTTCCACTTTTATAATAATTTCCATCGGCAGCTATTAATGACGTTATTACTTATGAGTTGTGACTTTATGTTATACGTGTTGTAAATAAATGTTGAACAATAATTCATAGTTTTTTTCTAGTACCTAGTTCATAAAAAAATAAAATAAAAGTAAAATAAACAACAATATAATGTAAACACACGACTATCGAACTATATAGTAGGTATGCGGGGAAATGCGTAATGCTTTCGGTTTTTAATTTTTTTGCAATTGTAAACGAGAACGACGCCATCGCCGTGATATATTATAATATGATGTACACGTACGTAAATCACTGTAATAACGCAGCGCAGTAACACATACGTCGGCGAAGCAGCAGTTAAAACTCGCCGAACTTTCGGGGATTAGAGTCGACGATATAGTTTGATCGTAATATTTTAATATCGCACGCTGTTCTATTATATATAGGTGTTATTATTTATAATTATTTTGTGACGAAACGGTAAAACGTCCGTGCCTTATATACTACAGGTAGTTACAACTCACTTCGCAGCTTTGCTCTTCGGCGTCTTCGAACAGCGGATGCTTGATGGCCGATCTCTTGTTGGAGCCCGTTAGGGACTTTCGCGTTCTGGGCAACATGTTCTGCATCGGTGCGGACCAAATTTAATATTATGTATTTAATAATATACGTGAGTATGACCCAACTTAATGAAACACACAAATATTGTGGCTCTATAACGTCGACTGGTCTCGGATTGTGCTCAGTCGTATATTCAATATTATTGTTATTACTATAGGTACGTGTACACGGTCACTGCGCTGTGGTAAATAGTTTGCTTCTGTGTTGTTTTTTTTTTGTTTTGCGCGCCGGCGAGAGACGTTGCCTCTGATATCAGTCGGGTTACTGCGGAGAACGATAATATTACATATTATTATGTACCTCCACAACACGCGTGCAATACCATCGTTGTCGTGTGTACGTGCGCCAGAGGTTTCCCCGTAAAGTGCTCAGAAACCGTTTTGCGAACCTCTCAGCGCGGACCAACTGTGCAAACGCTGCAGTGTGTCGCGTTCCTGCTGCTGCTGCTGCGAAGGCGGCGGCTGTGATGAATGGTTCGCCGCAGTAGTGTTATAATATAGGTATCGATATATATATATTATTCAATTATTGTTAATATACGTCGTGTACAAGGAATGTATACAACAGTGGTAATGCTATATTATTTCCATAATACCTAATATGCTATAGTGTACCGAGTGCTGCAGATCGTCGGATTTTTTTGTTTGCCGTTACCGAGACACCGGACACGGGATAGTAAATCTGGCGATGCCGATAAGTCGTAGAGCGTGGGTGTATATTTAGATATAGGTCAGGCAATAATAACGAATAATATGTATATACCTATTAAATATCATGTATTATTTTATTATATATAGTGGTATTGTCAATATTATGCATTTCTGGTGCATACGCAATACGCAGCATAATCGACTGCTGCATAATAATAACAATATTTATAGTTGACGAAGTTTAATAAATGGTCGTGCTATATCAAATACATCGCAGCTCGACAAGGGCCTATATAGGATTTTGTTCCCCTGCAGTATTGGGGAAGAAATATGATAATATTCATGGATTATCGTCATGGAATAGGTACCTATATAATGTGCCACATGTATAATTATAATATAGTTTTTAGTATGAGCTTAGAAAACATGCTCGGAGATAGGAAAAATTGATTTTCGACTAGCACGCCTATTTATTTATCCATGTAGGAGCCACCCACCTACACATTCCGCAATGGCGCGATCAAGTCGTTTCCGCGATCCGGCGGCACAGCATATTATTGTGTATATATAGTATGAAACTACAGTACCTATATACTATTGCAGATAATTATTACATTCCCCGCGCAATAACACTTTCTATTTTGAATATACGTCATTCGATTAGGCGCTGACGATTCACTAATACACAACAGTGTAGGCATCATTTTATAAATTGTAGTACTATTATTGTCTATTTTCCATTAGGTATAGTACAAACTTAAACAGCTCCAATAATTCCTAATGGAATTCGTATTATTCACATCACATAAATCTGGTCAGAGATTATAAAATACAATGTATAGGTATTACTACAATATTATATACACTTGGCGATGTGTGTTGCAGAATTTCACTAGGTTTCGATGTGATTTACAGAACATTAACTGTGTAGTGTTATTATAAGAGATAAGGCTGCGTCGAACTATTTTCTTTTTTCCAACCACAGTATAACAACAAAAACAAGTGCATATAATATTATAACAATTCAATGGAAATTTATTCAACTGTATGAAACTCGACGAATTACATCTACAAAGTTTCCGCACATTTTTATTAAATCCATTGTTTTTTCGGGAAAAATAATAAAGCCTCGACATAAACAGTCCACACAAAATAAGTGTTTTTTTCGACAGCTGAGTATACAGTGATTAAAATATTGATTCAAAGCAGTGTTCTGCAATTTTTTCTTTAACACGTACGAAATGTTTGTCCCGAAATCGATAAAATACCAACGAGAAATAAAATCAAGTCGTTCACGTAATAAGTTTATTTCAATATACATTGACAAATTTCAACATAACTCATAGTCGAAATAGGAAACTTTATAAATCTAAGTAGGTAACATAATTCAACTAGAAATTGACACTCTGACTCTGTACTCTATTTCAATACAGAAGGCCAATGATCGATGATCTATACCTTTATTGCGTAGGTAAATAAAGTAAGTAGTAACCATAATTCAAAGATCTATAGCCATAATAAATATAATATACTGAGTTGTTTATTATCTCGATCGTCACTAATATCATATTTCTATTTGGCAACACATATTGCACTTTTTGTCTCAAAAATATACTCTACGGGAATAATGGTCCTGTCCTGTAAAATCAATCAAATTTGATATTTTTTTCAAACTTTATGGTATTATATATTTAAAAAAAGGTAACTTTAACCTTTTTTTAAAAATTATTTTGTACTATTATATGAAATAAAATAAAAATCAGATTTCAATGTGGGTTGTAGAAAGACGCATTTTTTCAGATAAAAAAACCGTTTTCAAACATTTAAAATCCGACAATTCCACTAGGCCTGAGGGTTTTATCTCTCAATTCATTAAAATAATAATTATGAATATATAATACACCGTACAAGCCCTCCCTAAATAGGTATCGGACAGTAGATTAGTGGAAATGTATTATAAATAAGGTGGCAATTAATGCTCAGACGATCTTAAATTTATAATAATAGAAATGTATATCGAAACCAAATAAATTTCAAAAACTTATGTATTTTTAGACACTAATAGGTAGGTAAAATATTCATGGCAAAAATCTGTTACATTTTGTATTCAACCACACATTGCGAATGCGATTATTATTTCCTTTCGGAACTGTGCTATTGCTGACAATTCGTACACAGGTTCTACAAAACTAATTAAATGCAATAATGATCAATTTAATATTTCAGTAGTGACTATACTGTAGTGTAAATTGATACAATAGTTTTAATAACAATAAAGACTGAAAGTAACAACTATGACCAATTGAAGAATTTTATATACTAACAGGCATTATATTTTATAGTTTAATTTTTCATATTATCATGTTAAATCAAAATATCTATCAGGCAATTAAATTTATATAAGTAAAAGGGTATTATTATGATTTTCGACAAAATTATGAAAACCTGTATTTATATAATAGTCGATATAAATTTGGAACGAAAAGTCATCATGAAAATATGAACTTAAGTAAATAATGCCAAATTTATCCTAACGCATACGTGTATTATAAAGATATTACTTAATGGTTATAGTGACTGCTGAGGAATAAAATAACTAAAATAAGTGTGAGTATGAATATTTTTTTTTTAAACGTTCATACTATAGATAATAATACACTGTTAATTATCGACAATGTGTATTATCTATACGACTATACAAATACTAAGTAACTTTCGCATTTCCGTATGGTGTTAGGCATCAAAAAAATAAAGTTGATTTGATACATTGTTAAAAATAAAAGATAATAATTTGTGGAATGTTAAACGAAATGTAATGAAAATATTCAAATACGTTGGTTTGCCAGTAAACTTCGAAACAATTTGATTAGTATGTACTCTATTATATAGGTAATATTATTACTTGGTAAGTATTACACTCACAACATAATATTAATTACAAATAATTATTTACAGTGCGCACAGGAGTGCGCGCTCTCGTGGACAACTAAACGAGTAGCGACGGTCTAACTGCAACTGAAAGTCCGTTAGAGGGCGCCAACGAACTGTTTCAGTCAACAATGTTCGCCGCCCCGTTGACTGTGAATATCAAGATGCTACGACCTCGTCGAGTTCGTCGTCGTGGGCGGGGGTGAATAGGGGGAGCGCCTCAGGCTTTTTTTTTTTAAACCTTTCTCAGCAGTCACCTGGTACAGAATTTAATTTATGTACCGATGTTTACCTAACTCTGCACTGCACTGGGACTGTATTTGTCGCTTTTACACTGCACGTTTATTATATAGTATATCATATTTATTCTATAAACACGTCGTACACTTCAACGACCGAATCTCTTTAGAAATTATAATTCGGTATTAGTTTAAATAATTGAAAACCTGCCATAAGCTAGTAATATTACTAATTATTCATTGCACACTCAATAATTTCGTTCTACACTGGTGCACTACAACTAGGTATACCCTTTATCGACTATATTTCTAACATAACACGTCACACCGCGTTACACACAAAAACAAGTCCTGTTACGCTTTTCACGGAGGAAAATCCCAGGACTCTGGCTTAGACGTTGTTTTTTTTTTTCAAGGAGTGATGCGAATATAATCAAAGTGGCCTGCTAGCTGTGATTCGTTCGGCGCGCTTTTAAGACGAGCAATAGAAATGGCGCCCCCCCCCCTCCCCTTCGAGTCGTCTGCGTCCGAACCACTGACCGATGTGATTTCGGTCAAACCCAAGATTTATCGGTATCGTGTAAAATATGCTCTGCCCGACGGAATGGATGCGAATCGTATATACGGTGCGCTCTCGCGACGGGGTTGAAAGTATAATTTAATAATATTATACGGTGTACACTGTACGCACGACGACGGAGAGAAGCGATTTAATGGACTGCGAGGGGAGTGGAATTAATAATACGACAACGAACGACCGGCGGAAATGTCATCGCGATGTACATCGTAATAATATAAAATACACTCTATTGTATAATATGCCGAAAAACGGCGGGGTGGCCAAAGTTTTTTTTTTTTTGTCTCCGGCGCCTCAAAGTTTTGTGATTAAAACAGACCGAGAAAAGCGCGGATGCCGCTGTATACGTATTATATAATATTATTATGAACAGAGTAGTTTGTTATAGGTATACGCACGGTATGACTGCAAAATAAAAATGAACGGGTCGCGCGCCCTGCTCGAATAAACGTGTTTTGATAATAATACAAATCATCGACTATAGGATATTATGTCATTATTTATTATTGTATACAACTATAACACGCGACGACGGTGACCTGTACAATAGCGACGAGACCGGATATAACGGCGGACGAGATTATTATTCCGGATAGATCGAGACATAATATTTCGGAGGTATAGACGTGGTGTAAAGATGAATCGATTTTCATCAAGATATTTTCGATTTTAATCTTGAAATATTATTACGACTACATTGTAAACATTGAAATTTGATAAAATAATAACCACGGGTATATTTGGGTAATGTAGATATGTATAATAATAATAATAACCGTGTGTCGCTGTTGGAATTATACCAAAAGTCGATAGGCATCGACGACAGGCTTATAATTATTGTATTACTTCAACATGACAATGTGGTTATGTATATCTCAACTGGGTACACACACCGCTCGATTTTATGTAGCGACTTCGAGGTTGAATTAGTATACATACGGAGATGTACGGTATACTTATCATCGCGTTAAAATTTCGAATTAAAAAACAAAATTATATTATATTCTAATCGGGTTTTTGATAAATAAAGGTCCGAATAATTTAGTCCTAGTAATTTACGTGGAATTTTCTATAGAGCTCGCGGGAGTAATAATCGTAATACTATTCTATCATATGTCATATATGTATTTTATGATATATACATAAGTTCGTACACGGAGTATATAGAGTCCGCTTAAAAACAATAATCACAACTACCACCGCCCTATAACAACACGTTGCTGTGAACCGAATAATTATCGTTCGCAAATCGCAATCATATATATTAGTAACCGTCAATCGAAAAGTATAATACATTCACATGATAATAATTGTTTATAGTGTAGTATTGCATTTTTTTCACACGGGGTTAGATTTTTTCCATTAAAATCATAACGCATTACTCCCAAATATGCTTAGGCTCTGCCACTCCACCCAACCCAACTAATGTTTTTTAATAAACAGTCTACTTTAAAACGTTTGCAGGTACCTATACAGTTGAGATTTTTGAATAATTGTAGTAATAAAAAGAATACACCTAGTGAATCCGTTTACCTACCGCCCTCCAAAATTATCCCACCCGAGGCTGTGTTTAGAGACTAAACGGACTATAGACGGTAATTCGACATTAATTACTCTGACGGAGTACCCCTATTATAATAGGTACCTATTACCTACCACGTTATATATATAATACATTAATACGGCGCAGAACGTGTGCTTCGCTGTAGCGTTTATACACGCTTTCTGTCGTGGTACAACTCTTCATGAAGCTCAGAATTTTCCAGCGTCTGATTATTTGTTGCTCGTGACGTCTTCTCTTCCAAATCATACGAGTCATTAAGTGGCACAAAGAAAAATATTTTGACGCACAGCTCAGGGCCCTTCAAATTGGTCCCACTGCCTCGATGAGGTAATTTTTTTGAGTAGCCAGGTGTGACGCGTGCGGTGAGATATATAAACGTATAGTCGTGCTATGTTATAAAATAATAATTGAAAGTTTATTGTTACATCGCGGAGGCGTGATAACCGGGTCGTGTTTCGCTAGCCACGAATGACACCGGTACCGCCATATAACATTATGTTATATATAGATACGTGACGAGAGTGTATAAAATAACAACGGGCTGTATAACATAATATTATTATCTAGGCCGATTTGAGGACGAAATCATCGAGGCGACCGCACTCCAAATAAATACAATTACCGTCCGACTTGCAGGAACTATATAATCATCATTATATATTGTTGTACAGCGTTGCATGCCGTCCATCGGGGAGATAGCAATTAAACGATAAATCACGGGCAAGTACTTTCCTCGCCCCGTCGATCAATGGCGGTCCGCCGAAATCATATTATTATTACGCCGCTGCTGGATCGATATTGTGCGTTCCCGATAGGAACAGTGTGCGCAAAAACACCTCTGTGCGCCATAGTACCGCGGCGTGCTTCGCAGGCAGTTTCGACGGGCATCGGACGCACCACGCAAATTAATTACACGCCGTTCGAAAAAATATATATTTCATAAGAAAATTAATTTCAAAAGAAACGTCTCCCAATTATTTTTAGTACCTCTGCTGCGCCGTTGGTTTAATTACACGGTTCACAGGTTCGGTCTACTCGGCGGACCGGAAAGTGGCGAGTTTAAATATTGTTACTCTCCACGCAAAATAATAATAATAATAATAATAATAACGATATCAAACGGTCCTTATAATTGTATTTATTATCGTTATTATTTGTGCTCGAATAAGAAATTACAATAGTGGTTCAAATAGTAGTCCGGCAAATGGACAAAATGATTTACGTTGAAACCCGGTGGTTAGAATATTATTGTTATTTCTTAGTTTTATACCACATTTGGTTTTAAATCTTTTGACATTTCTCATAAGTGTACACTGTGTTACGTGTACCTAACTATACATCGTGTGCCAGCACGGCAACACAACACGCGTGTACCGTATTATATGTACCATATAATAATAATTATTAATATTAATTATTCGTTGCGCAGACCATTTCGTCGAGGTAACCCAACATAATATTACTATGCGTTGCAGCGATTAAACTATACGTATTTTGTGTTTTCACCGTTTTCGGTAGTTTTCTGTGACGCAAGTCCCAACTACCAACATTCAGAAATATAATTACAATTAAATGCTAATAATGAAATGTGGTGTTCGTTTTAAATCTGTTGTTTCTCGATCGGGTTCAAAAGTTTGAAATCTCTTTGGGATACGATAGTAAAATAGCGTTTGAAATATGTCAATACAAATAAACAGGACAAATTAAATTGATTCAGCGTGGTTTATAGGATTTGTATTATTTTATTAAATCCCATAGAACCGAAGAAATTGAAGCGCTGATCGCAGGTTAAAAATCCAATATAACGTTGTTTCATTTCCTGGGCTAAATGTCAGATCTACACTATGATCCAGTCACTGATTCCTAGTACCTAAACCTTATTTGTATTTTTCATCTTCCCGTTTTTATATTTGCAGCACATACTGTAATCACACGCTGTAATCCGTCGCTTTTCTCTCCGAAACGTTGTAAATACGAAGGTAAAACGAACAATTGTCACATTACCTATAGCTGTCATTATAATTGGCATAATGCGCTTTGGTAACGAAATGTCACCCTCAGTTTTATACATGTAAATACTAAATGGATAATGGTTTCGCAGGTGTTAACCATTTTTAACCGAGCTTTATATATACTTGTCATATTATTATTTATTGTTTATTGAAATACGATAATATTAAGGTCGCGCTCAAATTTAAATGAATAATGATTGGTCGTTAATTCTGCGCAGAGATGAGCGAGGCGAGACGAGTTGCCTAAATATAAAAGAGTAGATGTGATGTTTTTATTATTATATTCTGTAGTGTTGTTAATTTCTAATCGATATTGTCCGGAGCGATTTCATAATTTAATATAAAGAACGCCAAATAAACCAAGACGCTCGTATACCTACATGACTAATCCAAGAAAATTGAACATTTTATATTAGATGCAGTAGATGGCCTTATTTATATTATAAATTCCTTTCAATATAGATATCGTTATAAAAATAAAACAAATTACTCATCATTAATTTATTATCATTTATCAGTGTTATCAATATTTATCATGCGGTTTTAAATTTCATAAAATAGAGAAAGATAAATATTATTTATAGTCTTTCGAGTGAAATATGAATATAACTTTGGCATATTTTACATTGAGAAGTTTTGATACTAAATACTTAAGAACTTGTAAATTAAAGAGAGGTAACTTTATTAGTTGTTTATATATAATAAGATTATAGCACATCTATATTATATAATACAGCTTATAATAATATAAGTTAACTATTATACGTCTATATCTGATATATTTACGCGTAAACTAATCGGCATAATATATTTGTTTCTACGAAACCCCTAAATTTAAGTACCTATACACTGTTGAAAGGAGTTGAGTCGTCTCTATTATTTAATAAACATATTATTCTATAGCGATATCCGATATCGTGACAAGACTAAATATTTAGTTGGCGCCTGTTACTATAAATGTATCGTATAATACATGTAAGACACACACAAGCTGTTTAAGATAACAAACATGTTATACGACTATACTATTATGCTGTATGTTGTGCAGAATATAATACACATTATTATACAGTCGTATTCACTCGGAGTCTAGTAAAATAAAATTAAAAATATTTTTGAAGAATCAATAAATTAAACTATATGATATAATATATGCTTCTTAAATCTTAATTATATAGCTGTATGTAATATTTATATCATAAAAGTATAGATGTACGTGACGTTTCCTTACTTGAGCGAAGTACGGTGGTAGAACACATCTCTGGTCATCCAATCGGTTGCTCTGAACTCTTTCGAGCAATTCGAACAAATCTTGAGTCGCGCACTGAAACACATCAAAATCGATTTGCTTAATACATTTTATTATTTTCTCCAATAAACAACATATAAATACCAGAATACCTAAGAAGTATTAATACATTTATATACGAATTGAATCAATCCCAAAACCAATTTCCCGTCTGGACTCGAAATTCCAGATTAGTGTAGGGAAATGACCTGCATAATGCAATTAAATGGCATTTTGACCTGTATAATTACACGACTGGATCGTTCGTTTTGAAACATACTTATGCAATGCCCTTTCCAGAAAAGGTTATAATTAATAATGCTTTTTGATTATACAGATTTTTATTAGTAAATATTTCACGAGCGCTTGTTATACAAATGAGAGGAAAATCAGTTTTTGTTTTTGCCCACTCAGGCAGATATGCAAAGCAGCTTTTCAAAATAAATGAAATAAATGGAATTTACATCGATGTCCTACATGATGATGGAAAGCATGCACAATAAACAACATTCGTGAAATGATTCGTTCACTCGCAATTTCGCATATTCACCGTCACCGTCGTCGTCAACGCATTAAATTAGAAAATCTTCTGAATATTACTTAGAGTTTAACCATTGTACTGAAGTTCTGCTCCTATATGATCGACACACACGCAACTACGATTATTCAAACATAACATATTTATTGCACACACTGTGTGTCTGTGTATAGATAAAGTATATAACAATTAATTAATGACAAGAAAAAAATACTGTCGATAGTAGGTCTGTCCGCACAAACGATTTGTCGTCCGTGATTAATAATCGCGCAACTATAGGTAGGTAATTGCTTTTATTGAAATATATCGCCACTCGGTTAAACCTTAAACAGCGCGTTTATATTGACAGTGACGTATACAAATATATTGGATAAAATACGTTTATACTTGGACGACGAGAATTTTTGACGAACACATCCAAATTCAATATTTTACGATACTTTGTTGTGGCCCTGCGTTGCCCAGTCATAGGTATATATCGTATAATAATGTGTAGGTACCTATATATGTGGTTACTGTATACTTGTATGAAGAATAACCATTTTATAATGGCGCAATTCGTCCATTTTTTGCGTTTTGTTTGTATAAGAAAATGTTTTTGAGTGTTGCAATGGGCCAGACCACTAGAGCAAATAACATAAATATAATATTGTGTATGTATTTTATTTGCGCCGGATGTCAGACGCTCAATCGAAATCTCAGCGCTGACGTAGATATATTGTGCTGTGTGGTCCAAGCACCATAGTTTATATATTATATATTTATATTATTTATTATAATACAACAAAATACTAATGGTTCTGACCACAGATTTATCGATTAATCGGGGCTGTTCTGCTTTTATGAAATATTTTCCCAGCTCGAGTGATATGCATTGGAATAACTGATAACTGATAAGGCATAGCGGAAAATCGTTTTACAACAATGAGAAATTTTTTACCAACTCACTCACTAGTCACTACTTCCTAACATGCACATTACCAACAATTGGTGTGTATTGGGGAAGCTAACAAATTAAATCAACTAAAAATGTTTATTCAAAGTAAATTAGTTTTTTTTTCAATACCTATTATATCTATTACACAAACACATTTTTAATTGTATATCCCAAAGCAGAATTTTTTTCACAGACTCCCAATGTATTAAAATATAAATATATATTTATATTTTAAAGTTATGATTAGTTGAGCGGGGTGAAAAAAGGACACGCATGATTATGTTGGTCCACTGCTATGCTCATGTAAACTTAAATTACTTATAACTTATCAGATTAGTATGTGTTAAAGTATAGTTAAAGTGTTTTTTTACCTATAAAATAATCACCTTGTATAGCTGCATAGCACATATATATAACGATCCACAGTACCCCACGAACACACCGATCCGGAATGGTTTTTCGAAGAAAATTTTCGATTCGTGGCTGGGCCAGGCTAGGTGAGATAGGTTAGAAGTTTGTTTTCCAATAGGAAAGATATGTATACTGCAATTGGTCAGGGAAAAGGAAAATGTAGGTATTTTGGCGGAAACGGATGATGCCGATTTTACTACATAATTTATGTTATATTGTTTCGCAGAATGAACCAGCGCCGACCCGTTCGGAAAAAAAACATAATAATATAATACCTATTATATTAACAAATACAATAAGCCACCGCCTACAAGGACACACTATGATGACGTACGGCATATCAAGTGTTCCAATATGTGGGACATGGAAAAAATTAAACAAACCGATAAAATTAATTTCTTATTTCACGGGCATTATAATCGTGAATGAACGTGTACGTGTGTCCGCTGCAGAGACTTGTCATCGTCGTCGTCGCCGCCGCCGCCGACCGCCGTGATTCTTTATTAATTATTCATTTATTTTAAACTTTGTCCGGCTGCAGCAGTATCTTGTGAGGTATGATATCATATTACGTACGACGTATAATATTATAACTTATAAATATTCTAATTTCTTAAACGACACGATCATTATCTTATCTACGTGTGCAGATAATTTCAACGTTATTACTTATTAATGTAGGCTTTGTAAACAAAACAGTAAAATGACCCTTTTAAAATATACACCGAATAATGTCACGAGTGTCCATATAGCTATATAATATTTTAGTAACCTACATGAGACCTCGCCCTAACTATTTGTACGCCCAGTGTTTAGAAACGAAATTTATAAAAAAGAAATAATTCAAATAAACACTGTGATAAAATAAAAACGCGAAAGCGATCAATAAGTTTTTAAAAAATAAAATAAAATAATAACAATAATATAAAAAAAGACACACAAGTACTATATAATATAATAGTACCTGTAAAACCATTTAATAACGCTTCGTCTAATCGTCTTGCAAAAGTTTATATTCTATATAATATAAAACTGTATAGGTATATGTACAACTGGGAAAACACAATGAATAAATATTGCAATAAACTTGCAGCCTCAGCGCAGCGTAACGAAAAAGTTTTTCAATAGATATTTGCTTTATAACTTTTACAAAATGTCTTGTATTTAAATTGCCGACTTCAGTGTAAGACATAAAATCGAAACAAAAAAATGTGCTGGCTCAATACCTTACGGAATATTGCGAACCGTGGACAGTCACGTTTTCTCTATTAGGACAATGACCGAACTCGCCGTTCTGAACATTCTGTGTTTTGGTATTCGTACTATATATAAATATATTTTGTACGTAATGTATGTTTATGTACAAAAGCTCGCTATATATATATATATATATATATTATACTATATACCTAAATATATTTATTATAGACATAACATAGGTAATTGGTTTCAAACTGCGTCAGAAAGTGTACACGTGTGTGTATTTTTGTAACGGTATTATGTGTGGGTTAAAATTTTGCACTATGCCCGTTAATTGATATGAAAGCCACAAATTTTAATAACGCAGTCGTTAAAAATAATATACTCGCACATAATACGCGAGGAGGTTTTTTCAACTTAATAGTCGTTAATAGACACACGGGTTGTTTTTCGTTCTATTTTTAATGTTTTTGGAAAAAAATGTCTCATGTAATACAAGTATTTTTAAATTATAAGTTTCGACATTACATTTTTGCAAAAAATTACCATAAATATTGTTGTGTTATAACTGTGATGAATGAGAGTATTTTACTTTCTTTTTTTTTGACAACTAAATGGTGTTAAAATATGGATAATTCTTTTTCTGTACAGAAGTATTATTCGGAAAAAAAGCGGTGGTGTACTTAGTAATGTGCATCGAGTTTATCTATAGAATTGATATGTATGTTTATACAATTTAAACGAGTGATGGAGTTAAAATAATGCATCTACATCATCGGTCTCATCTTGTTCTATTGTCTTAACGTAAATTATCATAAATATTTGTTTTATTTTTGCATACATAAATTGTTGTCATTATAACTAGCCCTTATGACGAAGGTGTGAATTATAATATACATATACCTATCATATAAATATTTTTATTTTGAGTGCAGAATGAAGATATCATGATTCCAAAAATGATCACAATTCGTAAAATATTGAAAAAATTTACAAATATTTATTTTATTCACATATTTTGGCATCTTTTAAAATAAATACATATTTTTTCATAATTTTCCAATTAATGTTGTTCTTTTTATAAATACCTTTTTCGTATTTTTTTTTTTATAGTGGCAGTAATGTTTGGGAAATTTGTTCAGTTAGTATTGTAATTATTAAGAATGAACAAATAATGTTTAGATATTATTCAAATAAAATAAATAACTACTAATTAGTAATTAGCTATGTATTATTTAATATAGTTTTTAAAACTAAAATATATGAACTATACTATAATTGTTCTTAATTTTTTTCTTATGAATAATACAGTTTTAAAAATGGAATGGTTTAGTATTTTAATAAAAGACAATATAAATATGTACATATTATAAAGAATTTGGTTATCATATACAAATTCACACCTTAGTAACAACATAGAAGAATTCAATAGATATATCGATTTGATTAAGATGGGTATATCTATCACGATTTACATCTGCAATTAATCAGTAAATAAAAATTAAAAAAAACTGTTTTAAAATGAAATAATGAGAAATATTTATTTATTCATTATTATTTTAATTTGTTAGAAATTACAATTAATACATTTTAAAAACTATAAGATGGCATACGACAAATCATAAAAATTAGTTGAAAAAAACCGTGATTTTAAAACGCTAAAAAAAATACGCCCTTTATGCGTGTTGTATATTTTCAGACATTCAGCTGAACATGCATTTACCACTCTTGCAGTTTAATATACTAATAATAGATATGATAGATAGTGATGGGTATGATAGTCCTAGCCACCTAGGTAAAAATGTATTATATCGTTCCCAGCTGCAGCAGGCCGGAGACGTCCCGAATCCGTCTAACCCAGAAACGCGTTTATCTCTGTTTTTTTTTATTAATTTTAATCATTAATGTTACATTAAGTGCATAAACACACACATCTTAGAATTAATAACACCGTTGTCCGTTGAGCATCTGACGGAACTAAGCCGCTTAGCCACTTACATAGTTATATTTTAAACACACTCACACACACACAAACACACATACCTCTGTGACATCTCTGTTTTGCGGCCACCTCCCCCTTCAACATAGAGTCGTATTATCGAATATCATCGTACACACATGGGCCACGCTTATTATTATGTTGTTTTATTTTTTTGTATTCTTTTTCACTTTTCTGTCACTACACACGTATAGATGTTATGTAGCTCCATATTCTCGTCGATACTTATCTAGTCGCATAAATCCATTGGCGAGCGTGCGACAAACGACCGTTGTACAACAAGACCGACGCACACAATTTACTCCACGCGAGTACGCACCCATCTATACATAGGTAAGTACTACGTATACCACTCAGATAAGCAAACGGGTTTATGTTTCACTGTGGTGTGATATACATACTGTGTATATAAATGTCGGTATATAAATATAATGTTATAAAATACGATCCGGCCGGTGTCGCCATTACCACATTTTCTGCTAATGGGTCTCTCGGTGGACGACTGCGACAAAGGCGTGGCGGTGAAGTGGGTTGCCGGACAGCGGCTTCGACAATCGCGAAGGCCCCGGCTTGGATTGAATATTATATTATAATTATGTTTCATAATATTATTATTATTATTATGTTCGCCGACGATTTAATGATATCATTACAATTCGTGCGTTATTATGCCATCATATTATACGTAATATTTTTATGTTGTATTTACAAACGAAACCAGAATCCGGGCAAACTGGATAATATGCACCCAGTGTCACCCTCCCTGCACCGACACGAAACTCTGGGGCCACGTGTACTTTCGCAACTATCGAGGCTTTTTCTCAGACAATAAATTATTATTATAGGTGCTATTATAGTGAACGACGTAATTAATTTATAGAACTGCCAGATTTGAATGGACAGCGTATAGTTCATAATTATTAAATAAAAAGCAAATTAAAATGATTATAATATAAATTAAATACAGGATGGTTCACAAAGCATGCTCATCCCCATTTTTTTCTTTAATAAGGAACTTATTCAAATTCTGATTTTTGGAATTTTTAAACACATTAAAAAGACAACTTTCTTGAATTTATTTTGTTCTACTTAACGAGTTAAGTTCTGTTTTTAAATAAAAACCCCAATTTTTACTGTAAATTATTTTGTGGATAATTTTTTTGAAAATTTTGATGTAATTCAAAATTCGAGTGAGCAATTTTTTAGTTATTAAAAAGTTTGTATACTAAGGATAATAATCCTTAAAAGGGGTGTTACAAAAATATAAATTGGACGTTATACTGCAACTAGTATTTATTCCAGTATTTTCTCAATACTTGGGCCAATTTTATAAATTATTAATGTAGATAGATTGATATTAATGACTAAAATGTTCAAATAACTATAGCCCCTATATCTTATAAGCCCATTACCATGAACCTTTTATCCTTAGGACACAAAGTTAAATAACACGAAATCTACTCGTACGACTTTTGATTCTGATATATCAGATAACGTACATGTTAAAATATAAAGTTGAAAAGGGGTGTCCTTATTTGAAATACAGAAGTTTTTATCTCCACATAACACTTCTTAAGTAGTACAAATGATCTCGAAAATTTTGAAAATATGGTCTTAAAGTATATATTTAATAATTTCAATAATCAAATTTTAAATAACTGCATTATTGTGAAGAAAAGTAGATGAGCATGCTTGGTGATGAATCAATCTGTATAATACGAATAGCCGAGGTCATCTCAGAGCTAGTGTTCATTTTGAAAAGTTATAGCACCCGATAGAAGGGAGTGAGTGTTCACTGTTATCTCTATCCATACATAAAAACGTAAAATGTTTGACCCTCAAGTTTTATAAGTAACATTTTTCTGGTTTTTTTCAATTCTACAGATCATTCATAGTCCATTATTTCAAAAGGCCGTCGTTCTAATTTTTATAATCTATCCAGGAATTCATTTCCCTATGTTTAGTGAATCTTTTTCATCGTGTTCATAGTTTTTACAACATCACTGAGTACCTAAGGATTACGATTGCACTTCAAGTGGAACTTTTTTTCAAACTTGGCTTTGTATAAACAGTGATTGTTTGATGCCGGAGTAAAAAGCACTTCAGTATTTTTATAATTTATAATAATATTTAAAGTTTTTACTTCAGTTTCTTGACCAGTTTTGTTCAATGAGACATTACATATTTAATTTTTACAAATAGTATTTTCGAATACTACTATATGTTAGGTAAGAATATGATTATTGTGATCCATAAGTTATGGTATAGGCAAGTCTAAGCAATGTTTTAAAATACGTTTTATCTATGTGCCTAGGCCAACAAATTTTGCTTTCATGGTTTTTGTCCTTAACATAATATAATATATTGTATAGTCAGTGCGTATGTCTTGCGGACTGTTAACGGTGTAAAAACAATAAAGTCATAATCTGACGAATAGTTGTTTGTTTTTATTTTTAAACGCTCATAGAGTGAAATATAATTTGTAGTTAGTACTTATATAATATATAATGTGATTTAATGTCGATCATTTGGTTTTATTTAATTTTTTAATTTTATACCTGCATTTATACTTACATAAATTTGTATATCATACGGTGAGAGATCGACAGTATTTTTGTTTTGTATTTCTAATATCTAATGCGTAATAATGTACTTTTCCCATTTTTGTAAAAAACAAACTACCCAAGCTAGATTAGGTTGTTGGTTTATGGAGTTTTATAAACACTACTGTTACGCAAAAAAATAAAATGCTATTTAATCCCTAACGCGTAACCGAGACAAAATTTATTAAACATCGAGGTGACATTTGTTGTACGTATATATAATATATACAATACATATATATTTATTTATATAAGAACTAGAGTTCATTTAAAACTACCCAAGGGCCAGGATAAATTATTACAACACGAAAACAAAAGAATAAAAGTTTCATTATAATATTCAAATCTCGGATAACTGAATTATGCAAAAACGTGCATAAAAAGCAAAACAAATTGTTATATTACTTATAAATTAAATAATGACGTTATTATTAAGTATATATTTTACCGGTGTATACTAATAGTACATATTAAATGACAAATATACCTATTGTTTATAAATTTAATTAACTCTGCTATTGTGGAGGTGATGTTTAATAAATATTATGAAAGCAATCTTTACTTTCATGCAATCCATCATTTATAGCCATTTAGGAAAATTAAAAAAAAAAATGTCCATTATAATATTATATAGTCATATTATAGGAGTTTTAGTATCTAACGTGATATATATATATTTTAGATAAATTACTTACTTTGGCTTTATGATGTCCAGTGGTGGCACAGGTCCTGACGTGCTGACAATAAAGCTGTCCATCAGATTGCTGCCGCCTGTAAAATAATTAAAAGTAATGTCAATACAGTAGGTAAACAAATTAAAACGCATAAATTATATTATTATCACGTGATTTAATTTCAATCTCTATATTATAATTATTTTAACATGATAATATATGGTTTACTATACTTTAGTATTTACGAAAAATAAAACGGTTCAACTACATAATTCCCATGTTGTTTGTACCATTTTTTTTTATCCGGAGAGTAAAAATTAATACATAGACAGGGCGAGGAATAAATTATGTTATTTAGAAAACTCAATTTAAGTATTTAATTTATAAATATATATATTGTAAAGATTAAATACATACATGTTTGTCTTATCACGTCATGAAAACCATTATTCATTATTTCGACGCACACATTTTGAAACGCATTAGCTAGATATCGGTTTATATATGGGATTTTTGTTGGAATATGACAGCCATAACAATGAAAGGGTAATAATATGGTGTATATATACTACACTTATATTATATGGTATCTATCTATTGGTACCTACCTAATATAAAATATTATGAAGGTTACAAAAACGAATTCGGCTGCGATATACGTATGGACATGCAGCGATACGAAGACTAGGTATCAAAATATCTGAATATTTATTCAATAACATCGCTTAATTTCAAAGTCATGCCGTCTTAGTACTATAATATTAAAGAAAATGGAAATAAAAAATCCTTGAAACGGCTGTTGGTCGAATACAACCCATATTTGGATATTATTTATGGCAAAACTTTTGTTTTGAAATATTATACGTAGTTCCGACAAAAATCGTAAAGCATCTCCATAATTTTTGGCTTATACGAAAACAACTCCATGATGCCACTAGGTGTTATTTATTAGTCTGCTAACCACGCGTAGATATTTTATCTGCGCATCATCTTACACTAATTCCAGAAAGAACGAACGCATGCTATTCACTCATTATATATTAACTACCTATACTACATTATGCACATTGCACAATGTAACGATGCGAAAATACTAGTCGTTCCTCGATCACATTCGAAAACAAGACAAAATGAAAATAAAAAAGGAGAAAAAAACCCGTAGGTACATAAATTGCATTGTATTGCGTATTGTAGGTTGACCTACAACAAAGGTGTTCCATTAGAAAACCATGTCCGAGCGTGCAAAGACAACATGTTCTCTGTGTTTCAATTCATTTATTCCATATACACATATAATATATAAACCATATATTACCTATATAATAATATATAGGTGTACCTATGTGTATTCTTGGCACTTAAATAAAAAAAATAAATAAGAAAAGCAGCAAACAACGTAATTTTAAACAAACACACATACGGTGTTTTTTATTTCATATTTTTTTTTAATCTTCAAACGAAAAAATAAATAAGATCAAATTTTCCCACGACGCGCGCTTCTTCTATCGAGCATATACACAATAAGTACACATATATACTATTTTAGTATTGTGAGCCACACATTACCGGATATAATAACACGTGTATATTAAAATATTTTGAATATAATAATACACAAATATAGGTACTAGTATAAATATCGTGGGAGATTTTCGTAAACCGTGTTTAATCGATTGAACACTCATCAATTATTTGACGTGTTTAAATAAATATAAAAGCGTGAGCCATTATCATAATATTATATAATGAACTGTGGTATCGTTTAAATAGTCCGTTTAATTCATTATATTCCATGCGGGTTTACCCTATTTACACACATCATTTGTATGTTGAAAGTAATCTAAATATCGCGTGCGTTTAATATTACGGAGTTATTATAATATTATGTTCTGCAAATGTCGTACTTTATGATATTTTGTAACAATTTATGCAGGTACTAGGCACTTGATGGACTAAATAATGGAAATAATGGAAAGTATATACCATTCTATAAGAATGTAATATAATGTTGAACAGGGTGTATAACGTTTGATAATAATTATTGTTGAATGAAATAATATGTCAGATCGTCACATATTCATGGTGCACTATATGTCTCTACTCTCTATACATGTAGAATAAATGTAAAACATTTCTTTATTAGGTAGTCACAACACAAAAGTATACCAAATACTATATAATATATTATCAGACCTTATGGTTATTTATAAAAGAAATGATCCGTTACCTGTCATATAAGAACTTTCAGGTAAAACGACCTTTTCCTACTGAAGATATATTTATTTTTATCTTGAATATTATACTCATACAAATAACGCGATGTAATATATCAATAGAAAATGATCAGACGACGTATTAGATGATAAAACGTAAGGCATTAAAGGCATTAAAGACGTTTCGCGTTTCACTTCATATTACGTACCTATACCGTATAGATATTACGTGATTGAAAATGAAAGAGATAGTGTGAGTGTGTGTACAGAGAGGAAGTAGGCAATTCATATCTATGACGATATTACCATTAAGGACTTATTAACAAACGTGTAATAAGATAAATACTGTATACCCATCGATTATAATAATACATATAGATCTGTTTGCTGCAGGAATATTGCAGTAAATTAATAGAATATTTTGTCATGTTTCTGCCCACCACCATACAGATAATAATTAATTCGAATAACACACGTATGGCATAAGTATAGCAACTATACACGTTTTACGAGCTAATGTAAGACTCTTGAGTTATAACTGTGTACAATAACTTGTAAAATAACAACAATATGATGCGATATTATGCATTGTTAATTTACCCACGCGGGTGATTTCTTAATCCCATTTTTACCTCCATGCGGATAGAGTATGTCTTGCTGAGAATATAATGTATGTTTCTCAATCTGTCGACCTTATTAACAACAACAACCGTCTGAGGGCAAAGGGCGAGTCTAACAAACAAACAGTGGCTTGAGCGATTTTCACCGCAGTGCTCGGTGAACCTGAAAACTCACATGAAGGACACACGCTCGTTTGCGTCTGTCAGAGACAGACACGTCCCGTAAACGAGATACACAATGCATCCTCCCATGGAAACCGCACACAATTGGTCAGTTTTCCTTGAGAACCTATGCTCGGCGCATAGCCGTCCTTAAAATACCGCACAAAAGGCTTTCGAGGTTAAACGAAAATCGGTTTAGGGCTATTAAAGACGTGAGGACCGCACGTTTATACCACCTATATGTATAAATATAACGTATGTATATATTGATATATGTTATGTGTATGGTGTACAATAAATATGTCATACATGCATGATGTATATGTACGTACCTATATATAAATGCATAATATAATAAATATCGAGAACAACGACGTATATATAAACCACTCGATATACACATTATTATAAACACAATATCGTCACGGTCGATTTTACTTCGTTTAAATGCGTATAGCAGCGTGCTTAGACGCGACTTACTAGTATATCATAGATATAATATACGTATAACTAATTATTTTTTATCGTCCATGGAGTTTAGCAATTGACCACACGACCGCCGCTGCAGCTTTCTGCTGCAGTATACATAAGCGATACGCCACTGACATGTTATAATGTTTCTTATATAGTATACGAACGTGCCTAGACCGATCGTAAATAATAATTAAACCGACTGTGCCCGATATATTTTATTGTTGCCTGCAGATGCCAGACCATCACCATTACAGCTGCTTATTAGGGTATTAACGCCTATACGTACTCGTCATCGTACGTCTGCTGATATTGCATTATTTTTTACTATACATTTATGATTAAGTCGTACCGGACTGTTTGAGCCGAGAACCGATTATAGTAATGAGCTGTATAGCTAGTATTTTTGTGAATATCTCCAGGTAGAGTCACTGCTATAATATTATAATTATGTGTAGGTATACTGGATAGATTATAATTATTGTACATTACAAACAACGTTAAATTTGTACATTTCACTATAGTATTATTATAGTATTATTTTAGTCACTCGACTAAATGAATTGGCGAGTTATTTTAACGTACCCATCTATTCATCACGTCAACATATTTTGATTTTTAATTCGTTTACAGTTTAGTCGAGCCATCGCGATGGTTTTTTTTCCAGTCACTACAATTATATAGGTACTAGCAAGAGTATAAAGACTGCAGTGTATAACATACCTACTTATTGAGATTTTTTGCATCATTTTGTATATGTACCTACTTATAGCTGTATAACATGACGCCCACTCAAACCTGGGACGTAATATGACAAACAAGGCAGGTACCTACTAAATCTCCTTGAAAAGAATAAAGTGTGATCATATAGGTACTTCATAAGTAATACAAAGTTGTATATTATTAGTTAAGTATTTTTTCCCAACATAAATCAAAATCATATCGAGTCGAAATAAAAATATAAATCAATCGGCTATACAATTTACGATAAAAATTAATCACTATAGTGACATCATGGTTTAATTCGCAAATGGAAAACTAGGATCGAATTTCATTGCAGAGGTAAAAATTGATCACAAAAAAAAAGTATCAGATTTCGGGTTCAAACAATAATAATAACATGTAAAGAACTAACACCTGACTAGGTTAATAGAAGCCATGCATCAAAAAATCGAAATTTTGTACTTACATAGTATATACGTATATAGATATTACAGTAGGTACCTACCTATATGTAATGCGATGTGCAGATATTTTGAAAAAATACATACATTATCTTTGTTGAGTTTGACCTTTTGGCCGAGGTCGGTTTTCGAACTCGAGATGGTTAATTGCATTTTTTTCAGGCGATAGCCATTGCAACCGCCACGCATCTTCATCGTCTATCGCCTGCGTATATTGTGTAAATCGTGCGGCTGCGATTTCAGCTATAGGTGTCATCGGTCCCGAGGCTAATTATTAGCGACGACGATAAGTCAGATTGATTAATTAAAAAAACTACCGTTTGCATATATATATATAATAATACATCAGTGTGATTGGTGTGTATAGACTACTATATAGTGTATGTAATACGTATACACAATACTCGCACGCGTGAAGAGAGGAAATATCCTGCTGAAGTCTTGTACTGCCACGGCAGAGTGCCGGTACGTCCATTGTTCACGAGTTCGACGCACTCAGAACTATGATACGAGCCATAGGTATGGGTATACATTATATACAATATTATAATACAGCTCCGAAGAACGATCGATATTATTGCCGGGGGTACTCGATTTGGAATATCTGAAGAATTTCACTACTGCAGAACAGACTCGCAGGCACATGTATGCATTTTTATTATTATTATCATCAAATCTATATTATTATTATTATTATTACAGTGTTATTTGTGGATGTGTATTCTTGAAGGATCTCTAGATAGCGGTGCCACGCAAACGACTGGACGCTTCATGCTTGTGGAGCGCGTGGTAACCGTTAGCTACTGCCTATATTATACCTACACATAGATAAGGTTGCCGACGTCACGTCGTACACTGGAGATGCATAGGAAACGTCGGGAAAGCGAACAGAGTATAAATGAAAAGAGGAAAACCGACCGACTTTGAGTTGTATAGGCCACTGGGATTTTCAAAACGTCCTTGTAAAACGAAATCGTAAAATACAATTATTGTGAAAACCGTCCGACGGGTCCAACTCAATATTGACAGCTGCGCGTGTGATGTGTGCGCTTATCCAGTAATCCTACCGTTCACGTGACCCCGTACAGTGTTTTAATATGGTTTGCACTACGTAAAAAGGAATTTTTCGCTACGTTAAATGTTTAGGTGCAGGCACGTAATAATAATTTATGTCAACTCTGACCATGATGATATTAATATATTATGTACCGGCGAGGCGTATAGCACGTGTCACCCGGCCAGTGTCCGCTCCGATCCAAAAGCACCCCCTAGCTTTAGATTTTATAGTAATTTATAACCGCCATCATTGCGGCGAGCACCAAGGCGTAATATTTTTATCATCATCGCAGCGCTAATACACTAATAAGTACATAAAAAAACGGATTTATCCGTTGCATTAAAATAATAGTAATTTGTAACGCCCCCGTCGCGCCAACAACCGTCGACGTAGGTATATATATATAAAATGAAAATAATAATATAGTACTATATAGTATAATATATACCTTATACTTAAACTGTACACAGACACACACACGTGACTGCAGACCGTAATATGGTTTTATTGTTTCGAGACGACGAAGATTACTTAGCGTGAACCCGTCACCAATACGGACATCCGGAGCCGGAGGGATTAGCCGGGCCCGGGCGCATGTTGAGAGTGGCGGCCGTTTTTTATTGGACGGAGTCGGTCCAGCGCGTGCGCGCCAGAAATGTTAAAATATAATAACAACAACGAAGATAATAAATAATAATAATTATGAGATGGTAGAAACGTGTAATAATATTATACATATTTTATACCTTAGTCGTAGTACACCTTTACGGTCGACTGCCGAAGCATTATAGGTTAGCTGCAACTCGTAATAATATTAACAACTGCAATATTATTACCTCCGGTGTACTAACCTGTAGGTACCTGAGGAATACGCGAAACGTTTCATTTCAGCCGTTCAGCGGTTTGATTAGGCCGTCTGATTTTATTGTAATTTTTATCTTCATTTGCTTTAGACTCAGGTGTTTCACTAATAAATGCGTAAATTAAATTTGTTTCGGTCTTTTGGTTTTTGGAGTTGCAGGAAAATATCTCGAAATATTTCATGAAGTAAATGAACGCCAATAAACCGTGAAAACTACAAGATATTAACTAGGTACGCTTTTAAATAATAAATCTATTTATTAACTATAAATCAATCAAAACTCGTCTCAAAATTATTTTTTGTATGTCTCACATTTTCTGTCACCGGTCTGCTAACGATTTCGTCAGTGTTCGTCCTGTATATACTGTCCTAACTGTTAACTGAACACGTCGTCAGTATTATTATCATCATCGTTATCGTCCGAAAATTGATTGTTTAGCCGTCTCAAAAATTAAACTGCGCTAATGCGGTCACTGTAGTTATTGTTTCAGCAACAACGGCAGCTTCGCGTGACATACGACGTGACTCGGGGTGACGCGGGTACTTCCCACGACTATTCGTTAGCGCGGCGGAAGGGCAGCAGCTAGGGAAAGTGATAAAGAGAGTGGGGCGGACGCGAAAAGGGAACAAATACGGTATATTAATTACGGAAATTGATATTTTAAACCGGAACATGACAGGTGGCCATCATCCTCACCGCTCATCCAAACAATATAATATAATATATTGTATTATATATAAAAACACGAGTATGATATGGTGGTGGAAGAAAGAAAAAATGAGTAAGGATATACTTCCCCGATAACCAAGTATAATAATAATAATAATAATAATAATCATAATTATATAATAGTAGTGTTATAAAGCGCAGGATATCCATAGGAAACGATGAAGGCTATCGGAAATCGACAGTTGGCACCGTCGCCACGGATTAGACTGGGCACAAATTATTAGTACCTATTATAATAATTTTTACCGAGGTCAATTGTAGATTCGTTTAATGCTTTCCTGCGCGTGCATAATAATGGTGTAAATTTCTAGTTCAATATAATATTATTTACGAGTATACAATCTATATTTATATATTATATTGGCGTTAAAATATACATGCACACGAATTCGGATGTAATATTTCATTAATATGGCGTAACGATGATGTGGCGTATTACCTAGAAACGTTTGAGAACTCAGTAAATCTTCGTAGAAAAATATACATCATATATATTATATTATATAGATTACAAATAAACATAGACAACACATTTACACGACGCGTACAGTATGATTTAATAATTAATATTTATGTGAATTATTATATTATGTCCGTACCGGACGTATTACACTACTGCTTGTACACTATAAAGCGCAACAACCGTCGCGGCAATACGATGATAGTGATGAGTACGACGTACCTATATAATATTATAATACATCATAACGAGGCGGAGAAAAGGCGAAATGAGTACGTATATAATAATATAATGTTTTCAATTATCATTATTGTTATTATTATACTATATTTTGTAATCGGACGGACGCTGTTATGTTTGATATTATTATGGCATATGGATATTATTTATAATTTATTTAAGCGCGTGTGGCGGTGAATATGGTGCAGGCAGAATACATCGCACACCTGTTGTACGTTTGCACAACGCGCGAATACCAGTTTAGCTCGGGCATGATATATATATATTATAATATTTATATTCAAATAAGGGAAGGTATGTAAAGGCGATTAGCGTCATCGCCGCCACCCCCCAACAACGTACCTATATAATATATATGTACCCTGCACATAAAGGGTACGAAACGGGTGAAATGATTATTGTGACGTCATCCGCGCGCGCCGCACCGAGTGTAACGTAATTATTATATCACGGCGCACCGGTTAAATCAGATAATGATATATTATATTATTATAAATCATAATCATTATTACTTTATATTATTATGGAACAGCTGAGAGCAACCGGTCGAATTTCCTACGCCACCGCGATTTCGGAACGATTCTTTTATACATCATAATCGCTATATCATATCGTACTCATATATAATATATATATAAACATAATACATAATACTAACCTAAAAAATATTTATTATATTATTCCACTGCACAGCATCCGTCAAGCAACCTAACACAATCACAAAATGTACGATCATACCATACATAATATACCACAGAGGAGGGTTGGTTTTTTTTAAATAGTCCTTTTCTTTCGCTGTCGTCCACGTTACGGACGTGGGCGAATGGCGTTTAATCGATCTACATAAAACGAATAATAATTAATCATAATATTATTATACCACGTGGTATGAAATCAGTCAGAGAGATAAACAAAAGTTTCAGTCTAGCACGTGTGGTAAAATGTAATATTATTTTTAATTATTATTTTTTTTAGATGTTTTTTTTTAACATCTACTCACTTGACATTTGACAATAATACGCCGGTTTCGTGTTGCTACGTAAGTAATATACTAATATATTTTATCGGGTAAGCACAGTTAACGGTATGGCATAAGTACGATTATTTTTAATTTTCATACATAAGAATGTGGTAATGTTTTTTACTCAACCGCGCCGCGTGTAATGATCCGAGGTCCGGTTACAATACATTATGGTTATAGGCTCTGATGACGTTTCGTACGAACGCAAATCCCATCGAAATCGCTACATCCAACGTTATATAATAAATAGTACTGTAAGTAATAAGTGCACACTGTGATTGTGCAAGCTCCGAGGTGTATTATATAAAAGGTATGGGTTTATTATATTATACGAGTATAATAAGAGTACTGAGTAATGTTACTAAACTTGTGTCGCCTAATAATATTGATATAAAGGTAAGTACCTATATATTATAAAACTGTTTACGTTTGTAATTTAATCGTGTTATTTTATTTTATTATTGTAATATGTACTGCTAAACGAAAAAAAAAGCGTAAATTGAAGTTATTTTTATCGTTCGTTTACACAAGCGATTTGGACGGGTTAGTTTTATTCTTTAACGACTCTGTTTAACGGCTTGATCGACTCACTATAGTCACTCGACGATGGTTTTTCTTGGAACATTTCTCACGCTTCGTTGTTTTTTCCACCCTAATTGCAATTATTATTAAAATGTCATTTTTTGAAGAAAAATAAAGACCTCTAAACCAGAAGATTTATAAACCTTATATTATAGACGTTCAGTACCAAGTGTGCAATGTGCACGGAGAACAAAGTTGGTTGTTGAAGTTTTTACAGAATTGTTCGAGTATACTTATGTCTTATATACACACAGAACGCCAAAATAAATTCAAAGCATTAAAAAAAGCTAACGCTTCTGGGAGAAAAATGATTACAAAGTCGAATGAGAATATTATATACCTATATATGATGTGAGTCTAAAACATCACGGTACCATATCAAGCTATGATAAATTGTCATGAACAAAAAGTTTTGAGACAAGTTTAGTAAATAAATTGAAGTGAAACTATTATCTAAAGATGTATATATTTGTCTATTGCTTTAATATTCGTAAATAAATAACTTTAATAACTTTAAGTAAAGTATATCATAATACTTCGTATGCTGCAGGCTATGCAAATATCTATAATATTATAAATTCAAATTACCTAATACAAAATAATATATTGAAATTAATTGAACTCATATTTAACTTTTAACTTCTGCTTATTGCCACAAAATTAAACTATTAGTATTTAAATAATAATAATAATAAATTTAAAATCATATTTAAATACAACATTAAAGTCGTATTTATATACTTCAAATATTTAATACAGTTAATTTTATTGTATTAAAACTTACAAAAGTTAATATAAATAAATAAGAATTTATAGATAAATATTTTGATACTTTATACATAGGTGTAACTATTAATTAATAAATATTATGATATTGAAAAAAAAGCTCTTTTTATATAATAGGTAATTAACTGATTTCATATTTTAAGATCTTAATTTATATATTGTTTAGAAATGTGTAGGTTAAATAGCCCCATTATTTGTTTGTTTGTAGAAGTCTGATTTAATTCGTAATTAATTTGGATGAGATTATCGATTGTACTTTTGTTTTTTCAAAAACCGCATTGTTGCGTTGATAAATAGTTGTTTTTTTTAAACCCAAGTTAGTTTATAATTTTTTCCAATATTGTGCACATAATGTTTTAATTGAAATGAGTAGTAAAAGTTGAACATTTATTTTAGTCCTAGCTTATATTATTAGTGATTACTAGTGCCTAGTTATTAATTAGGTATATATAATATATAATATATAATATATCATAGATTTATAGTGAATTAATTTCTCTAGACCTATATTTTGTTTTTAAATTGTGCATATCAGAATGTTGAAAATCGTAACTTTAGCATTCATTTATTTAAAATAGTGGGATACCAAACCTTTGTTTTTAAATTTTTAAATGTCAAAATATTATTTTATTTTACAGCGTTGGACTTTGATAATATTATACTATTAATTATATTATAAATTGGCACGTAAGTAGGTACGTTGTATAATATTATACTAAAATAAAACTAAAGATTTTGTATAATAAAAAAAAAATGCAAAGTTATATTTATAGAAACTAGTTTACGTTGCAGCACAACTATTTTAACACGTATTACTTTACTACCAAAAAATAAATAAAAAATGCTTATTAAGACGTTTTCATGTCTTTTTAGCTGACTGAAAAAATTTAAACTATACTACGTGTATTAAGCGTTGAATTGTAACCGAAGGGCGAAGAGTGTCGCGTAATGTAAAACTCATGTTCTAATTAAATTATATCATGTGTAATAGAGACTAGAGTGAGACGTATTATAATATTCTACATGTACGTCGTCGGGCACACATCTGTAATATTGTATTCTTCCTCGAAAGAGCCGCCCGGTTTGCTGCCAGCGATTTGTGTAAAAATGTACGTACCGGTGTCTGTCCAGGGAGTACGAGTCCTTGCGGCCGCCGGTAGAAAATTTCATCGAACTGAATTTAACGAAATCGAGTTGATCACAAATTCAAAACGTCACATCGGTCACGGCTGCTATATAATATGATATCATCGACACTGGCGTAGGTTCGATTACGGTCTACATCTCAAACCATAATAATATTACGCGTCAAAGCCAAACGCCGAGAAGAGGCTGGCAGCCGTACACCGCAGAAAATAGCAATAACGAGAATATTAATAATTGTTACAATAATAATAATTGATAGTTTTGTGTCTTACGCGGCGTGTATTATGCTATGCGCGCGCGCGTCATCCGCATGCACCGAACAACGTGTTCGCACTGTCAATCCCGGGCGGACGCAGCGGCAGGTCCCGCGCGATACGAATGCAACGCGCGTCGTGCACAGATTGTCGAAAGAGGGGAACCGACTACAATGTTTTACGGTATTAATAATATAACCGTGGTAGGTACCGACGCATCGGCCGTGCAGTCTACACTAAGTGTAGACCATACTATTATTATTATAGTAGGTATATAATAATATATGCGGTGCAATGTGTATAAAATATATGCTAATATACAACACAATATTATATTATTATACAGTAAGACAGCGTATGCATGTTACGCACAGGCACAGACCGCACAGTGTCTCTCGATAATCTTCCGGCCGTTGAAAACCATTGATGCTCACGATAGAGAGACATAACGGCTGTTCTTAAGCTAGCCCCCTAGGGATTCGCGACACTCAGGTCCGGGGTCCGCGGC
Organism: Nasonovia ribisnigri; assembly: GCA_027563435.1. Taxonomy (NCBI): domain Eukaryota; kingdom Metazoa; phylum Arthropoda; class Insecta; order Hemiptera; family Aphididae; genus Nasonovia; species Nasonovia ribisnigri. Next base: position 806,662 of record JANEHU010000048.1, read on the forward strand.
GCTATATTGGCGTATCCAGACGCGGACACGTGACATAAGCGAGCAATAATGGAATTGTTGTTGGGTGTACATTTGAGAGTATATATTTTCAAAAGGAGCAAACACACGAGCCTGCTTTTACAATGTTTAACAATAATAAAAGTGTTCACAACATTCTCGGTGTACCTACATAATACTAACGGTACCTATACTAACGTTTTTTTTTCAATTGAATTAGACGTATCCTACTCAAAAATGCAATGTAATTACATTGGCATTATCGTACATAAAATATAAAAATACAACTCTTTCATGTCTAATAGGACACGGAATACCGATAATTATCGTTGTGTTGTGTGCTCGAAAATTATAAAAATATTATGAAAACTCGCCGAGCCTATTAACCAAATAATACATGTTATCCCATTTAACAAAAGTTCTCCTTACCTATATACGTGCAACGGTCGTTTTTTTCTCGTGAAAAAAAAATAACGCATTTCGTTATATACAAAATCATTTCAGGTACCTATATTTAACCTACCTTAAACCTTGCGATCCCACGGTAACGATTCGTTTTTATGTTACCTCAAGTTGAGAAGGAGCGGTCTCGCTCAACCAAATCTTTTGTCAAAAATAATTTATTCACGAAAAATTAATCCTAATGATACTTCCGAATCATCAGTTTTGCGTTCGTAAAATCAATCACACCATGTTTGTCACGCGAATAGGGTTGATTCTAGTTTGCGCAGCATTAGTTATGGTTATACCTACTTATAATAATATATACATATTTCCTCTGTACATAAAATTTTTGAAGGGTCGATTATAAGTTACATCAAGACCCCACGTCCACGTGTGAGTAGGTATAACGTAAATAATAAAATCGTATTCACCTAACGCAATATATGTTTGAACCATAACATTGATTGTCACCGGAACTATTTTCAGTGCTACACAGTATAAGAAAAGTAATCTCCAATCAACAACATAGTATGAAAGTATAATATTTTTTTTTACGTCAATAAAACGAAATAATATTAAAGTTTGGTTGGCCGATCTTGTGGCGAAAGGTTTGTATACGAATGTCCAATATATTCGATGTGATAGAAGTGACCAACGAGATTTAGTACCTACAAATAATCTTCTTTTTATGTGTCACATAAATTTTATATCCGACCATTCCACGCAATCATAGCATCATACCATAACGTCAAAATCAATGAAATACCTCTATTCGGTAATATATATTATATAATTAACTTTTTACATATTATAGATGACACTTTTTTACTTATGCGGAAAACACGGACTTTAAGATTTTTGCACCATTTTTTCAGTACGTCCGCCTTTTTTGCTCTAATGTGCAATTTTTTGTCCGCAAATGTACACATTTACGCATATCCACAAAATAACGTATGTAAAAAAGTCAGATATAGATGTATTTGAAATACAGCTGTAATATACTGTATACGTTTAAGGTTTGTCAAATTAAAAAAATAAAGACTAAAACGAAAATTTTGTAGATGCTATTACTAAAAAGCAAAAATTAACATTTATAATTGTATTTTTATATATAGATAGTCAGAGAAAAGTGTACAGTATACGATCAATAATTAATTAAAACGAAATTCTATGGAACTATTTTAATTGGATATTCTATTATTCAAATAAACCTACACCTCTGCCTGATTTAGTACCTATAACCTACAGTTGAAATCGAAAAAATGTCTAATTAGTGCACTGTGCACAAATACCTATATATGTATTATACTCCTCAATCTATTTTGGTAGTTTAATATTACTATAAATACTGATCTTACTATTGTCCACCTGACGCGTTTTTCATTGCAATAAATTAATTTAAAATAATTAGTTCTGATATTCGATTTTGAACATACATAGAGGTACAGTAGGTAGGTACATATATTAAATATACGTCTAAACGTCTTTACCTAATTGTAATGGTATTTGACAATACTGTTTGGCGTTCATTCCTAGATATTATATCACATAACATTATGCAAGTAGGTACTTAAATGTTTTTATACGTTGAATTCATTTAAGTAATTTAATTTATAGTATTAAAATACTAAAATAACAACCATACTCGATACTCACTATAGGCATTATCATACAGGATTTAAATGTATGTACCGTTTTAAAATATCGATTCGAATTTCGATTACATAGGTACCTATATTGAATTTGATTGGGTTTAAATGCTTAACATTGATTTTATTTATCTTGAGACACCTAATAAATAATTTTAAAAGTATTTAGTATTTACGTATTATAGTAGGTATATAGTTACCAGAATTTTGAAATGCTTGCTACAGTTTTACTTCACTTGTTATTTCCTCATACGGTATACTAATTTTAAAGTTGTGTACACAGTGCAACGGGTAGGTATAATAAAATACTACCAAGTGTTGCACGAGAATATATAAGTATACAAGTATACTGTAAAACGGAATAATTTGAAACGTGACATTCGATTGAAAAACAAGTAAATAACTTTAAGAACCGGGAAGCCCTGTAGTAATGTTTACCTACTGTTTTGAGTCGGAACTCGCGGATGACATGGTGAGCGACGAGCGTAGAATGAATATTTTAGATAAACACAATCGTTTGTCTTATACATAAATTATCCATGCGTAGAGTTGCCGTAAACCCTATGTATGAATATATATATGGCACAACCTTAAGAGATAGATCGGGTTGTCTATGCGTTTATTTACAGAGAAAAAAAACTTTTTAATGCTTATTTTAATAATTCGGTTTAGTGAGTTGTGAGCTTGCGACCGGTCAACATTTTAATATATACATTTTTGGGTCAGTGATAAATGATAATATATTTTGTAATGTTTAAACTTCAAAATGTCATTGCTATATTATTTTGTACATGTTTTCTCGAATTTTGATATGTACCGATCAGTTGTTAATCATACATATTAATAAATGTTGTACTGATTTATAAATTGGATTGTCAATAAGGAGTATGGACGTTGATACCGCCGTCGTACCTATCCATTCGTAAGGGTTGTGAGCGCTCGATAAGAAGTGGTCAAGAACTCTGTTAAAATATCCGGTCTAAGAAAATCTGAATCAAACAACTGCAAGAGGACGGCACAACAATGTCGGCAACTGTCCAGACCATATTATATCTTGCGACACTATAATATATATAAATATATCTAGCCGCTGTCATATACATATTATTATTACGTAGGTCATATTTTCTAAAACCGTAGACGCCAGTGGCTCACGACAAACAACTCTTCACCCCCTACCGACGATTGCATTGTGTTACATATTATAATAAGCATACTGCACAGTTCAAAGGTCATAATTTGCATCCTTACTCTCGGACGGATAGCATTATAGCAAGTATATTGTACATAATATACAAACGATTCGGTGCGTATTCGCGGTATCCCAACTATCGTGGGCGTATACCTATATATAGGTACATAAACGCGGCGTCTGAACATAATATAATATAATATAAAATATATAATAGACTCCCGCGAGTACGACGAAATGATACGTTCCACGCTAACCGGTAGACTGCAATTATTATCGTTTTGACGGCTGGGGCGGACGTGAACGAATATTATAATATGTATACCAGCTACCTACCTAACTAAACTATAATACTACAGAGTCTATATTATTGTACAGTATACTAATAAATAATAAGTTGAATACAAATATTCCGCCTGTATGATTCGTGTATTATTTTAGTGTTCCGAAAAAGAAACATATGCATTTTACCCCGCAAAAGGCAAAACACCAAACAAATAACAATAGACATTATATATACATTTATTTGTGTGCGGATCGTACGTACCATTAAACACACACAACACACACATATATATTTGCGTATTTCGTACCAATGTATTGATATGAATGGAAAACATACTATCAATAAAAGAAACACAATATATATACGGTATATGTATGTCATAATATTATTGCAAGAATATTGTTTATGACATGAAATTCAGTTAATTTCATATTATATTGTAACGAATTGTAATATTTTATTTTGACGAGCATTATATTTATCAAAAATAGCTTGTAGTAAAAATGTTGAAAATTTCAGTTAGATATATTGTAATTGTAAGTTCATAATATATGTTAGTTTGATAATTTTCCAAACTATACAAGAGTGACAAGGGAATCAATAAACATTCTGACATGCTATATAGACATATTTGTATACAAATTGTTCGTAGTTCGAAATACTCTTTTTAACGCAACTATACACCCTTCCGTCTAAGAGATTGAAATGGAGTAACAAAAAAAAAAAAAAAAAAGAACACTCCTGTGTATGAAAATACAGTAAAAAAACGTCTACATGTATTTTGTTTAAATACCTATAGTTAAAACATTTTTGTTCAGTCTTCAGTTATTATTATAAAGTACCTATACCTAAATAGCAGAAAATGAGCTAATCTTTATTGACATATTAAGGTTTATCTTATTATGATTTTCCTCTATCATTCCGACATTCTGTTCAATTTTATTATATTTAATATAACTTTACGTCATGTGTGTGGATTTTTTATTGAAAAATAATAGTTGAAAATGTATATTTACTAATTATTTTATTATTATTAAAATGTATTAACATAAGTAACGGGATGAACGTGGTGGGGCTGAAAGCTGTGCAACGCTTTGGCCAAATAACAACTGGTTGCCAGTACCGGACAAACGCATGTCGTGACAAATCTGGTGTTGCTGGCGAAGAAGATCGGCGACACAGGAAACCCGGCCGGGTACTGTGCCAGAAAAGAACGGGGATGACGACGACGCGATGCAATAGAAGAAATTTATTTGCGCTCTCCAGTGGTTGCGGTCCGAAATTGAGAGAGCTGACTGCGAGAACGTGACGATTATTTAACTATACGGATAGCAATAAAAAGATTGTCAAAAGAGTGACGGGCCAAAACAGAAAATCTTGAAGTACAAACCGAACTTGGTGAGGTCCGTCAACAAAACATGAACCGTTGACCGAAAAATGAGTCTGTTATAGCGAGTAATGCACCGAATAATTAGTGTCTCGTGAATTAATCACTCTTACAGACTCATTTTTCCAATGTAGCAGTCAATCAATGCCTCTTGCTTTGCGGACTTTTTTCGGACCTCGCTCAGTTCGGTTTGTACTTCGAGCTTTCGTGCTTTGGCCCGGCACTCGTTGGCGATCTTTTTATTGCTGGCCACAACAATGGCCGCCACTACGGCATCATACCGTTCGACGAGCGTAACGTTTTCGCAGTCAGCTCTCTCCACTTCAGACCGCAACCACTGAAGCGCGCACATCAATTTCTTCTGTTGCATCGCGGCGTCGTCACCATCCACGTTCGTTTCCGGCACCGCATCCGGTTCCTGCCCATCCGCGTTTCCCATCCCGCCGATCTTCTTCGCCCTCAACAACTTTGTCACGTGCTCGTCGGGCCGGGTCAAGAACTCGTCGTACTGAAATTTCGGCATGAGCTCGCGCACGTGATCCTGGAGTATCTGTGCTCGGGTGAGCATGCGCTGCGCATTGGTCCGGTACCGGAGCAACAGGGCAACCTGTTCCTTGGCCAACGCGTCACATAACTTTTGCGTCCGTTCGTCGAAAACAGCCCCAGCCGTCCGGGCAAAATGTTCCAGGCATTCGCCGGCCACGCTGCTCAACAGTGAAGAGCCGTCACACGTCAACGGGCGCGTGTCCGCCACAAACTTCTGCACGGACGTCTTGCAGTCTGTTCGGCACAGCAAGTCGGTCAACGCGGCCGAAACAGCGGGCGGGCCATTGGTCATTTGGTCTGCAGCCGTTTCCGATAGATTGACGTCAGACGTGTCAACGCCGCCGCAACTACCGCCGGCCGAGGTCCTCCACTCGTTACCGCCAACACACGCGGCAACCGAGTCGACTAGGTACGACCTGCCTTTCGAGTCATCCAGCAGACTGTCTAGTGGAGGGCTTGTGAACGGTTCTCTGAGGCCTTGACCGTCGTCACTTTTCAACGCATACTCGAGCAATCGCAAGTAGTCCGTCTTGCAGCTGCTCGGCTTGCCCGTCGTCAATTTCATCACCCAATCGTGCACGTTAGACAAATGCACCGGGTCCTTTATCTTGAACAGCAAGTTGGTTATCTGGTCGATGCACTGACTGTCTGCACCGTTATACTTGCACTCTTCGGAATTCATCTCGTTATTTATGTTCGTATAATTTTAAAAGCAGCAAATTTTTTGAAATTTTTTGTATTTGTTTTTGATGTATGTCGGGTTTTGTTATATTTTCGTATTGAATTTGGTTTATATGACGACGATATAGAAATTGTTTATTTCAGTTAATTTTTACAGTATATATAATTATTGTTTAGGGCAGATGAGAGTTGGTATTATTATATTAGTCTAATAAGGATATTTCTTTCAACTAATTTATATTCCTCATCAACCAACATTATGTTAATAGAGTACAAAGTATGATATAATCTATTATTGTAATGAAAAATGTACATATTTAATAAAAAGAAACTTTTATAATATTATACAAAGAAATTACGTTCAGAATCAAAATAATAATTTATATAAAGTATAATAAAACGTTATCGTTGTACAGGAGTGTGACAGGTATATATTATTATAAATTATAATGTAGAAATGTGGGATAAAGTATACCAAGTTTCAATTTGAATACTATCAACAAATTATTTTCATCTGGACAGTTTAAATGATACACTATACGAAATAATATATATATTATACTTCATAGATTCATAATGACACATGAATATTACAGGTTTTTTTCAGGAATTGTATACATAAATATGTGGAAACTACTCCCACCACTTTAAGCAGATAGTTTAACTAACTATATGTAGTGTCCAGAAGATTTTTACACTACCTAGGTGGCTAGGTATAGAAACGTTTTACATCAAGTGATATAGTTATAATATAAGTATATTTCAACATCTTATATATATAATTATCAGAAAAGAACCTACCTTATTAGTGGAATAATGAATAGGTCTTAAATTATTAAATAATTTATTACCATAATATATTTTATATTATAGTAATTATGTTAATTATGTATATAACTAATTTAATTGTTTGTAAAATGACTGTTAATATTCAACTTTAGATAACAATAAAAATATAGTAATTTTCATTATTTTTTTCTGCTTAATTTTTATGTGCAGTACCTACTAAGGTAGTATGTTTATACGATAATAAATGAGTGCATGGTGCATCGTGTTACTTTTACATACCTATTTATATAGTTAAATATACAATGATTATTTTCAAATTGATTATAATAAATACTTATTTAAATTAGAATTATTCTAGCTGAGTTACTTCTTAGTTCCTACATCCTACAGAGAAACAGTAATAATTATATTATTGTTTTAATAAACTTTAGAGTTAGGTAATTATGTACTATTAATGTTGTTTTTGTTAATGGCACTTAAATACTTTGAAGTTCTGAGTTCAACTTGATGTAATGATTCAGAGTACCGTGGTTAACAGTAAATTAAAACTTCAAAGAAGATCGTGATTTTATTAGCTCAGGAAATTAAACACATGCGTTTTGTTTGAATATATTATATTATATTTAATATTTATATATTATAAGAACCATTTTTAATGATAAAATATTCTGTTTTATTTGTATACATTATTATACATATGAAACCAGTATAGGTCACAGCCCACAAGTACTTGTGCATATATAATATGTATTATTATTATAGGTGGTCGAATAATATGATGCAGACATGAAATATAATTTTGAGACTCGTTAAAAGTAAAAATTAAATACATTCAAACATTATTATACTATTATAGTTTGTACATTTGTACAATTACGGAGTTTTTTTTTCTGAATTTATTATATTGAAAATGTGTGCCGATCAGATGGATATGAAGTCTGTGGCCGGAAAACGAACATCAATGGAGCTAGATTCAATGTGTTAGCTCGCATCAGTTGTAATTGAATTTAACGAGAAACGTTTGGTCGATAACAAATGTAATTGGCACGAATTCCAGATTCCTGCAAAAGCAAAACAATATGAACATAATATTGTCACACTCTCGTCACAAGCGTTAACAATACGCCTGCATGACCCGCGATTTACGCATCAAAGCCGGACAATTTGAAGCCTTCTAAAACGATTTTGATTAGTATACTTTGAACGAACCATGGGATTTTAAAGTTACATTTTCACCCGTTTCACCAAAGAAAGTCATACGTGAATTTTCTTTAAATTCTATAGACGAGTTGATTATACTGCAATCGTTATGTTATAACTACAAACGACAATATATTATTACTTTGTTGTTGTTATTACTATTATTATCATCATCATCATTGTCGCTGGGATCGTTTGTTCCAATATTATATTATATTTTACACGTATGTGTAACGAATAGATACGTAATTTATTAACAGTACAGAATAATGGTAAATCTCATTACATAATATTAGATCATGGCACGCGGTCGACGTCGACAATCAACGGTTAAAATATATTATCATGGCGACGAGCGAGAACAGTATAGGTCGGCGGAGGGTGGGGTCGCAATAAAATCGAATAAAAGCGTGGAATGCATAAAAATGTGTTTCGCCCAGCTTGACATAACCGACGCACGTTCTCATTACGAAATTAAAACTAAATATACTCACCTCTAGCATAGCTACACATTATCTCACATCACACCCACACACGACCCACTCACCCACACAATAATGTTTTAGGTATACCTAAGTTCTATATTTTCCGTGTAATACAAAAAGTAGTATAAAACGCCTTTTACATACTCGGCACAACAGTGACAGTCCGTCACCAAATTTGTTGTCCAGGTAAAAACTGTTTACCTAACCATAATGTTTGGCCTACGCTCAGTCGGTTATGATATTATATTATCACAGTATACGTCATTGTTTTAATACATATCGTATAGTTAAACCATTTAAACCTTGTATTATTATAATATGTTTGTAGAAAACTATAATAAATCTAATATAATTATCTACTGAAGACTATACATATAGAAGCTAGTATTTTAATAAGTGTTGTTTATGTGTGATTACCCCTTTTAGTGAGTAATGATTAAATTTAAAAAATAATAATGAATTTTTGAGGCAACATAAATAATTGGTTATAACTTATAATATTTACAATAAACTCATAAATTATTTGGGATATTATAATAATTTATTATAATAAATTACTTATAGTATAACAACTGGGTGTCGGAAGTGTTCATAAAGAATGATTTTTTTGTTTCTAGCTTTTTATAATTGTAGACGTATAATGAAAATCATTCCATCTCTCATTTGGCACAAAGTGTATCTTAATGCTTAACAATATTTTATACAAAATCAGATATTAAATATAAGGCCCAAGGCCAATCACAGTAAACTAAGGAAATTGTTATCAAAATAAATTAACTGACAGTCGCATACATTTATAGACAAATGTGAACCCGGTTTAGTTGTGGGCGTAAACTGTAATACAATATTTTATCTCATATTTGGAAAGATTAAAGATGGTTATATTTTATCAAGAAATAAGTCTAAGTAAAAGTTTGACTATAAAATTGTAATACAATAATATACCAATATACTATTAGGATTAGTTACAGGTGCAAGTATAGTGAGCAACATGAATGTTTAAACATTTTTTAATTTTTTTTAAAGTGTAATCTGTTTGGAAATTTTGGAGTGGGTGGACATTTTTGTTTTTAATTTTTAGTAAAGTCACAGAGGTGTCATTATCCCTTCACTCGCTTGCCCACCCTCTACATTAGAATTGCAAGTATACGCGTCTTCGCGCCATCGCTCGAAAACATAAAAAAAATAAAAAAAAAACTTCATTACACGTTTCACGGTTGTGGGCGGCAAACACGCGAACTCTATAATGTTATATAATATGGGTATATAGTATTATATAGTACATATATAGTTTATGTATATAAAAATTATCATACAATATAAAACACAATAATATTCGGTCCATTAACCGGTATCGCGTACGGTTAGGTTATTATTGTTATCATCTCCACATACTATAATACATCGGAAGGAAGAGGGATAAACATACATATTAAATATATATATAACATTATAATATAATATAATATAACCAAGTAGGTAGGTAGTATAAATGTTTAATACATATATGTGATGCACCTATTAACCTATTATATAAGAACGTCCTGCCATCGCCTGATGTAATATATATAATATATGTTAATAACGTTTTTGGTTAGGTATCGTGTAGGGGGAGGGTGTTTTTATTTGTGTAAATCAGCGTCTGTTCAGTAGATGAGTTGATTTTTTTTTTGGTGGGTATGTGGTGCGTACACGTTTATTAACTGATTTAAAAAAAAAAATCCCCCTATTTTCGATAATATACTAAAATGTGAAATTATATTATGCTGCGGGTGAATAGATATACCCAACCATTGTTATGAGTGAGTCGCCGAAAGGCATTATTGCATATAACGGGCAATGCACATTTGGACCAGTCAGAAATAACCATATTGGAAAAATTGCAACCAGGTCGGACCAGTATATGAAAATTATCTTTTTCAAAACGTTTTTAATTTTTAATATTTAATTATTAAATAATTATTTTTCTATCAAAAATAGCATTGTTTTGCAGTTTAATGGATGTTAAATAATAACGTGAAGTGCGAATCATTTATTCATTTCATTAAAATTAATACAAAAAACAACAAAAGACTTGCTTATATCTTGATTATAGAAACTCTATTAAAGTAAAGAGTTCATTTTTTATTTATATTAGGTGGTAACAAAGGACTGCAGTATAATGGCTATATGGAGTATTTTTATTTTTTGCACTTGCCAATTTGCGCCAATATGCGTCAATTTATCACAGAAAACCACGCAAGGTTTGGTAAGCACTAAGCACAGACTTTTTTGATTTCGGTTAGGTACTATGAAACATAGTCATATGTAGAGCTAGGATTTCGGTGACTTTTGCATTTTTTTTCTTTAAGTGCTATACAGTTCTAACCATAAACTAAATTTTTTTCGTGATATAACAATTTAGAATGTGTAATTTTAATTTTTAATTTTTCACTAGTGAGTATTATATAGAATTTTACTGTGGATAAACGAGTCTTGATAAATTCCGACACTCCGACACATATTAACTCCTGTTTTTAGAGGATTAGATACGTGCGTTACGATGTGTCAAAGTAGGATGCAAAGTCCCCTATATAATACACAGGTTCTTTGTATGCGAACAGCTGACATCTCAACTACCGTTGTTTAGAAGTAATAATTTGTTATAAATTGTAACGAGCAATGCCGCAAGGGGCTACTCACTGTACCATTTGTACTTTGGTTCGCGGCACTGCCGGTCCGAACGTTTTTGGTGTTCTGACAAATATCAAACATTGTTTTGGATACCTATTATAATAAGTATAACAATAATTATTATTGTTATTTGTTGCGAAAGTGTGGCTGTCACACAGGCACGTATCCCGAATGACCCATAACGTACGCTACATTAAATAAAACAGTATATTAATAATTAAGTAATATATTTTGTACATATTTATTAAATTAGGTATATGTATTATTATTAATTGTATATCAAAAACCGACATTCTACCAGTTATATACCTCAATACCTGTATTAAACATAGGTACAATTAATATTATATTAAAATATACAATAATATATTATTAATTATGATTTATGATGAACTAATTATACAAAATATAAAATATGATTCAGGAGCAACCATAACTCTTAAAGTCTTATTTAAAATTTTCAAAATAGTAGATAATACTTGTAGGATTATGCTTAAGCAATACGATGTCATACACGGTTACACCGATAGATCAAAATATTATAATTTTATAACTTTTATATGCTCGTGCGTTCAAGTTTAATGGAGGAAATGTCATGTAAGCACCCAAAAATATTTGGTCTAATCAGGTCCCAACAATTTATCTAAAAATTTTGTTTTTATTTTGTAACTGGTTCGTACAAATAGATCTTGTATTATAAACCAACGTATATATATGAATACTATATGTGTTATAAATGCACTGCGCCACTGCATATAGTCCAAACATCAAAGATAATAAAACTATTTCAATATATTTCTTTAGTAGGTAATGTATAGCATGTTATAGGTACAGCTACAGTATTGGCTATCATATTCTGTAGTCTACGATACTGGTAAAAATCCCCTGTTGTTTTATAATTTTATTTTTACGTGAGTTGGCAAATGAAAATACTATTGATTAATTATTATTATTTTCTTTCTAGTCACTTGCGTCAATATCGTTGTAAATTCTAGGGTCGTTCTCTAAGTTCTGTTATTTGGTCAAGCAGCCGAGGGAAGTAGTTTGTTTAGAGTCAGACGTGGTTAACTTATCAGCGCCGCTAATATAATTGATAAATACACATTGTTTAATGTTAGGTTTGTATAAAATACACCACTCTATACGGTACTATTTGGCATTTACTTTGGAGAAGTTCAACTTTTCCGAAAACTAGTTTAGACTTAAGACATTAAAAGTCATAGTATATCACCACACTAAGTATATTATTATAAACTATTAACTGACATGAATTTATTTCACAAAAAAAAAATTTCATTTCAACACTAAAATAAAATGATTGGCTCACTGGTGAGCTTTTGGTGGATCAGAAACGTTATGACTTTCTTCCGACAACCGTTTGCATATTTCAAGTTTGTGAACCCGGCTGAGGGCACTCTTCACCTCCACTGGGCATCAAGTCCTTCAGGTTCTTGATAATGGCATCGGTAAATTGCGAGCAGGACGCGTCGCCACCCATATCCTGGGTACGGATGCCTTGACGTATGGTGCTGTCTACGGCCGCAGCAATGCAGCGCCCAGCGACCACCATGCCAGCGTGATCCAACATCCACGCGGCTGCTCTAATAATGCCCGTCGGATTGATGATCGGTTCTTGACCGCAAACCATTTTGTTGACAGTCCTACCACCGTCGCGATGGCAGTAGTTGCTATAACCGTAGTCACTCATGGTGCTGAACACAGACGCGTTTGGCCCGTGCGCAACTGTCGGCACCGTAACCAGGCCACCCGACATCGTGCCGCACACTGAGCCGGCAAACGCGCCGTACAAGCTGGTCGTAAGCAGCACATCGTACCGGCCAGGGTTGGAGGTCACTTGAAGGCAGAACAAGTCAAGCTTCTCTTCGTTGTATTCCACGTCCGGGTAGCAGGCGCTCACCTCTCGGCAGGCATTCATGAACATCCCGTCCGACAGCCGCATCACGTTCGCCTTGTGAAGCACGGTGATCCGGGAGTGGCCGTGCTTAGAAGCGTAGTCGAACGCCAACTTGGCCACGTCCGTGGAGCCTTTCCTGGATACCGTCTTGATGGACTGCACGACGCCTGCTTATTTATAATAAAGTGACCGTGTATCGCGTTGTTAGCATTTTATACAATATTTATATATACCACGTGGTAAACGATCACAATCAATATATTAAATACAATACATTTATCTCAACACGTATAAAGAAACAAATAGCTGATGAGACCACCTTTGTCATTTTTACATATAATACCGTATAATATAATATTATGTATATTATATTTATCATCGTAATATAACGCGTCTCGCCGAACCGCATCACTACGGCCGTTTGTTACTATTTCGTCGCGCCCCTTATATTTTACACATTGTACACCGGCGAACTCAGCTACATTGTACATTATAAAATATTATATATTTATGAGTATACTACCCCGCGTAGGATTTCATTGATGTGAACACCCTCCCACCGTAACCGGAAACTAACTGTTTTGCGTGTCTCTGAGGACCCTTCACGCATACACGAGTATCTTTTAGTCGGAGGGTTACCGAACACAACGTACCGTGATTACAAGAATAAGTCTAACCATATACTGTCGTATATTTCGTACCATGTTCACTATTCACTAACGCCATATAATAATATATTATAGGAAATTGCGATAGACGATGGTGCGAGAAACATTTGTAACATACATGTTCATAATGAATAAAATAGATTTAAAATCAAACTTTTACCAAGCGATAGTACCTTAAATTAATGATTGTATATTATTATAGTAGCAACGTATTAAATCTTTAGTTCATTCCCTTACATAATTTTATAATTTAAGAATAATATTATTTTAAGATACTACAAGGATCGAATTACGTTTGGTATGCAATAAATTGAGTAGGTAGATCATGTTGTAGCACGAGATCGGATCTCAAATTCTCAAGGCTCATACTGAAAAAAAAAAGTACAAAAAATAGACTTCAGTGAACCAACAGATTTTTTTTTTAAATCTAGGCTCATCAAAATGATTATAGATTTTAAACTAATCAAATCGTGGGCTGTAAAACTCTCTAAACACACAGTATAATATTATGCATTAATAAATTGTACATTACATTCAAACAAATTTGTATATTAGAAGTATTGTGACTACAGATAACTATATAGAATGTGTCGATGTTACATTACAAACATTAGATTATTTTTTAGATATTTTGAAAAGAGTTTAACAGAAATGTATACAAAATGTACTGTTTTTATACATATTTGTCAGTTTGAATGGATTTTTAAATATATGACTATAGGTAACTACTATTCTGTATTCGCCACAACAATAGTCCATGGTCCATAGGTACACTTCATACACATGTTATAATATAATATTATTGTTTTATTTTCTGTAGTTAACCATTAACTGATTTTATTTATGAAATGCTCCCCTATATCGTTTGTTTTGATTTATACTGTATAAGTTTGTGAATTTATAGTGAAACAATTGAACTAAAAGATTAGTATTTTATCACCTATTCGATGACCTCAGTGATCCTTACACGCGTTCACATTTTAATGTTGGTAAAACATTATAAACCAGTTTAAAAATAAAAATAATTTTTTTCCCTCACTAGACACGGTAAAGGTTATGCAAATCTGAAAAACGCCCTGTCTAAAACCGTCATAGCGGAGACGCAGATTACTGTACGATTTACGTTCATGCAATGAATTCGACAATAAATATGTAAATTTATATTTTTCCGTGTACAATATTAATAAAATATGTGAAAAATTTAAATCTTGTGATTTTTTTTTTTTTGACCATATTATTTATATTGGTTGTGTGTTATTATGCGTTTTCTATATACACACAAAATTACGTTACAGATTAGTATATTGTTTATAATAAAGCGATTCTGCACTAAGCCACACCTTAATTGGATAATATTTAGTGGCTATATAAATTATAATACATAAATCGAATGAATCGTCTATAGGTTTAATTCACCCATCTCAATAAATTCTGAATTTGTTATTTTTTAATAACACGCAATAATAGTTACTATGATAACATTATATTATGTATATAGAAGTTTAAAAAACACAAATGTTCAATGTTAAAAAATTGAGTTATTTATTAAACTTTGTCACTGGCGATAAACGATTGCTAAAGTCAGGGACACTCTTTAATCGCGCTATCTTCTGTTACAAGTGTTTTCGCCGTTCGTTTTAAACTAAACCCAAATTATATCCCTCGGGTATCCCAATTATAAATTAAAGTAAAACAAACTTGTAAAATAAAACTCTCATTAATTTTTAACGTTAAAGCAATATTTTCAAAAACTTTTGTTCCTTCTGCATGAATAGGAATTTGTTGTTGTACTATACTTCCTAATAAAAATAATAAAATAGAAAAAAAAACATTAATAATTTTCTATTCAATATGAATAATGAAAATCTCTATATAAGTAAATTTATTCGAAAATGTATATCTTTAAAATACATATTCATTACAAAAAGCTGACAAAAGCAATAAGTTCCACGCATAAAAGAATAATAGGCCGAACCAATCAAAATCACAAAAGAAATTTATTGAACGTTTTTTTCATGAAAACGACGATTAAAACATTTTGCATAAATATTCAGGTAAATCAATCAATCAATCTTCATGGGAACTATAAAAAACTGAAAATAAAATCTAATATCCATCACAAATACAACAAAAATCTGAACAATCAGTAGGTATCGGTTATATGGAGAATATTATGGATTATTCTCCAATAACTTTTATAAATCACTATTTTGTCATTATTTATAGGTGGCCTATTAATTTAGAGGACAAGAGCCAACTCTTATAATATCTAATATATTGATTATTCACGGAAGTACCTATTATCGATTTTAAGTGACATGGCACACAATATTACAGTATATAATTATATATTAAAAAAAATCATTTTAAATATATTATTGTATATAGCGGCAGACGTGACCACTATACGATTTTCCTTTTCTGTTTTTGATATTTTCAATGATTAATACGTTTTTGTGTACTTCTTTAAGGACTATTATTCATTTTTCTCACTAGATCGTTCCATTACTTTTTCTCCAGACCCACGTCTCAGAAACATCCAATTTTTCATATCTCGTTACAAAGTTTTAACACTGATGGACCCACCTGCACCTTTTGGCTAAATTATTTTCAGCCAAAAATTTTTATATGGAATAGTTAACACATAAACACTGTTGTTTATTATTATTTATGAGTCTATGAACAGCGACCGGTAGTACAAACGGAAATGAACATATTTGATACAGTATTTTTATTCGTGTGAAAGATGCATTGTAGATAATATAAATCAACATTAATCATATAATATATTATATCTCGCGTAGCTTCTAGGTATTAAAAAAAATAGTTTTAATAGGTAAGTAAGCAGAAAACATTTAAATTTTTACTTCGGACGGTAGGACGAATATAGTTATTTGTAACCTCAAATAAATATCTACATTTCATTAAGGTCTATAATAGCTGTAATATGTTTGCAAATAAAAAATATTTATAATAATTTAAGCAAGTTTACTATGTTTAAAAATATAAATCCAAAAATCTTAATTATCCGGCTTCATAAATTATATGAAATTCAAATTTTACAAAACTGGATTACCGGTCGACGGTGATGTTTGTTTGTCGCGGGGGAGCTGAAGTTGCAGGGTTGACGTATCATATTTATAATTTACAACCACGGAGAACAGTGTCAGTGTACCTATTATGGAATATATTAGCCAATAATAGTGGCCCAGTGGCAGGTAACCTGTTTAATAGTCTATCAGTCAATACAGACCCGCGAGAGGTAAGTATGGGTAATTAACGCGACGATCGACGATGGAAAAAATATATTATGTTTATTTAACGTTATAAGTAGATAGTTATTATTACCCGGGCAGACGATGTGCTCGATTTCAGAGTATTCGCCGCTCACGTTGTCGCGAATGTTTATCAGGTTGATGGGCCCGTACGGCTCGTGTCCGACAGCAGAATTGAACTTGCGGACGCCGACGAACGCGTTGAGTGCCTTGTTGAGCGCCAACGAGCCCGACACCACCGAGTCGTTTTGTCCCGAGGACGAGTCCTTGGCGCAAAGCACAAGTCCCGTGTCGATCGCAGAATTCAGCACTTGGGGGTTGACGGTCATCCGGTTGGTTTTGTGATCCCGGTACACGCTCAGCGTTTGATAGTCCCACTCCACCGGCACGAGGACCGCTTTGAAAATTTTTTTAACGGCCGCGCACACCACCGGCCCAGTGCCCTGGCCCTCGATCACCGTCACCCGTATGGGACACTGTTCTTTGCAGTATCCGGCACCGCTTAAAAGACTCGAACGCGGCTCGGACGACCGTGCGTATTGTCCCAATGAATGCATGTGTTGGACGTTTCTCAGCAAAGCTTTAACCGCGGTGCACATTTCGGGGACTGTATGTTTTTGGTGATATAGAACGAAAATCCCCCAAACTGCTTTAATTGTCACGATTGTGGTAATGCATAAACAACACAATATGTAGATAATAAAATCAACTATGTAATAATGGTTTTTGTTCAGGTACCAATAAAAATTACATAATGACAGACGTCTTGACAACAAGAGACGTTACTTGATGGTTCAAAAAAAATTATTATGCATTATTATTTTAACTACGTATTTTTTTTACTTTTTTTTGTAAACATTTTTGGTAAATTTTTAAGTTGTTTTGATTGCGAGAAATTAGAAAAACCCTTGAATTACCCAAATGACTGACAAGTATTATAGTTAGAAGTGGATTAGGTTGACTCTAACCCTAGGAAGGTAAACAGTTCATCGGAATAGTGGAATTTGAATGTGAAATAATTAAAAATAAAATACGTTGTAAAACAAAAGCAAAGTAAACACTCAAATAACGTTTTGCCGGTTGCTTAATAGAAATGTACCAAATTATAGAACCGTTCTGTTGTATATAAATCAAGGGAGATTACTGGATAAAAATAAAATGCTAACACTTAAATTTATGAGGTCAAAGGACAATTAAAAAAAAATCTCATTCAGAAACACATAATAAAGCATTTTATTGGCGTTTACCATAAAAATATTTCAATGAGTTATTATTGTGTTTGGGATAAGGACGTTATATGCCATTAAATCAACATTAGCATTTACGTAATCGATTACGTATGTGTAGTATGTCAATAAATGAGGTTCCCCTTCTCGTAATTTTATGATTTATTTGAAAAATAAATGTTAACATTTGGTGCATTACTGCTGGACACCACAGTGAAGTAATTAAAATGCCTGTAGTCCTTGTATTATATAGTTACTATTAACTTGATTGAATATTAAACAAACAACAATGTGTATGTATAACATAGGTACATATAACAAGGACAATTAATGTTCTTTTTTTTGTGCTATTTAATTCGATAAATTAAAAATATGTAGGTTAAACTCTCTTACAACAATAAACGCATAACTACTTACGTTACTGTAGAATCACACTATAACTCAAAAATCTCACTGCAGGTCAGCAGTTGAAAAGTGCACTTTTGAATAATATTCGATTATGGGTACGATGAGTGAATTATACTCTTACGTTTTTCATAATCACGATTCTTATAAAATAGGTTTATAAAACAATAATATAACAATATAATTATTATAAATAATAATAATATATAAAATACCTACACCACTGCAGGCATATATTTTTTTACGTTATAATATAGGTAATTGTATTGATTACCATAGCTACTCGATATCTTTGTAATATTATGTTAGGCTTGAATTGTAAGTATTAACAGTAACTCATATAATAATATAAACAATATACATATACTAATTAATATTTGATATTGTTTACCTTTAATGGGTAGGTCACATAATGAGAAAAGAAGAGAACGAAGCAGTTAGAGTAGCATTGGAATGGAGACTACAAGGAAAAAGACCCAGAGGAAGACCTAGAAAATATTACTGACGTGGTGGAAGGAGACTTAAAAACTCATTGAGTCAAGGATTGGAGAGAGGCAGTCCAAGACAGAGATAGGTGGCGAAGTATAGTACCTAATGGTGGCAAAAACTCTTAGACAGTAGTCATTTAAGAGAAAGAAGAAGAAGAAATTTACCTTTAATATACTCAAGACTCATAATATAGAAATGTTTACAATTCGTATTCTTTTTTTCTTCAACTATAATCAAAAAACTATTAATGCTAGTATTTATAACCAATGATTTATGTTTTAACTTTGTTTTCGCAACAAAACTATACGCTTTACGATTTTAGTTTTGAACTATATGCTTGGCCGCACTCAAAAATTAATTTGTGTACATTCAGAACACTTTTTAAGCAAACAATTCAAAAATGTCAAGAAATAGTTCTCTATGATTCATTGTATAATACTAATAAAATATTAACGAAAATTACATTTCCATGAATTCAAAAAAGTTTTATAAACTAAATAAAACATATAAGTATACGCATTGTACAGGAAACTTTAATGTTAAAATTTTACCGTTTAGGTTTTAGTGTATGTATGTATATTATACATACATATACATAATTATCATTTATATGATAATTAATATTGTTATCCAGAATAATCTTATTCCTATAATATTAATGAATGTTAGGTACATTTTTTAATATTAAATAATAACGAAAAATAAACATTAACATTCTACCATTTTAGAAACTTGAAATTTTTATAATATACATTCGCTTACGGTATATTTTTATACTGTATTTTATAATTTATTATGTCAGACATTTTTAATTTTATTACTTAGCTATCAAGTGACTTTTTGAAATTTATTAAACTAACATTACTTTCAGAATAAACAATCTAGTGCACGTAATTGAATCTCAAAAAAGAAGAGCTTCACCACTAATGTAATGGCTAGGAACTGTTGGTAATACAAATGTTTTCCCTATGAGAAGGAATACTGTATCCGACTGTTTATAAACGATCGAATATTTCTCACAGGTCTTGACAACCACAGGAACCACTAACATTTGCTACCGCTAAAATACGACTTTCCATCGAATTAAATTCTTCTATTTACAAAATTGGCACAATTTTGAACAAAATAATTTCACAACGACACTCTTAATCTTGTCTATAAAATGAAATGAATTTAAAAAAATATAGTTTACTCTTTAATTAATTTATTTCATTACTTTTATCTTCATTGTTCGATATCAAGATGAATTAAATTAATTACCATGGATTTTGCTACTTAAGTTATTAAAAAAAAAGTGCGCAAGGTACTATAGCAGTTGTTGATTATGATATTAAAAGTTCATTTTGTAAATGTTTAAACACCTAAGTAAGAAAATAATACGTTGAAAATTATTTGAAAATAATTTTTGTTTGTATCACTAATTACCATAAACCATCGCAAGTTTTCATCAGTATTTAATACATTTTCCTTCGTATCAACTATAAAATATAATTTTTATAATAACTTTTTGTCCTCTGGTGTTTTAATATTTTCATAATCCATTTTCTCATAGTATTAAAATCATATCAAGTCCCCCACGGATTATAAAAATAAAAATAAAAAACCTGAAGCGCTTACTATTCTCTCTTCTTTTGTCGGTCTTCATCTTTAATGAAACTATTACAATAACTATATCCTCCATAAAAGAATTATTCTTACATTGTCTTATGTGCGCAAAACATATTATACCTAACTATTATTATTACTATTGTACCTACTATACTGGCGCCGCCTATATATCTCATGATGTTGAATACTGTTAAATGAATCTTATAGGGGTGAATCTTGTGTGTGGTGTGTCATTCGTAATATATAACTTGAGTGATATTGAGAAGGTCGAGAGATAATTTATAAGTATGTAAATAAATATGTCTTTTTTTTTTTTCATTAACGAGAACTCTTGACAAATAGAACCGTTATGCAAATATAGTCGTGTCACCGCCCCATACTGTAACACTGTCGTGTTGTCTGGCAGACTGTTGTGAAAAAAGACACGACGAATAAAAAAGAGCGATTGTATCATTTTTGGTTTATTTAATTCTTTATTATTATTATTATTATTTTTATAATAATGATATAATGCTAATGTATACAAAGAACAGGAAACTATACTGGTTTCAAAGGCTTGCCCCGTATAAGAATTTCCGTTTTATATATCTCTATGTGATACATTGGAGATTTTATACTTACTAACATGTCAGTCGATCATTTGTAATGAAATTATATTGTGAAATATTAAAATTGTAAAAATAATAATAGTTCGTTATTTATCTATAATAGCGACAGTGACCGTTAAAGGAAGTTTTACTGCATTTACATCAGGTATATACATTGATTCTCCAAAAGATCATTCTCAACAACGATATTATAAACATGTTCTTTAAAATATATATGTATATAATAATATACTAACCACTACAGCTATGCGCATTAACGTGTGAACCCTAATTGTAACTAATCTATCCTCGTATAGCCGTGTAACACGTTGAACGTAGGTATATGACAAAAAAATTGAATTACCATTTAAATCTCTATGATTGTATATGTCGAAAAATTAATGTTGAGAATCTACTAAAAATCTCTTTGCTACTTGTGTTACATAAATAATAGATTATTATTATCATGTACAATTTAATATCCTTGTTTTTTTTTTATTCGTATATTAAATTTTGATTGATATTTTTGACTTTTTTAAATTCAAGTTTTAACGCAGGTCATATCTTTGAAGTATATAGGTAACAATTAAACCAAGACGATATTGTAAAATGTTCAAAATTAATTAATTTTTTTTTTGCGCAAATGGCAGGGGTGGACTGGATACCATATCCGGGGGTTAGGTACCCACCCTGGGCGATCTCCTTCCGGGGCTGATGAAAATATGGGCTGCTTGAATTAATTTTGGCCAATAACTTATGAATATTTTATTATTAGCCCAAAATTGGGCTGAATTTTCTGTTGTCCCGTGGCCAAATGTAATTACCAGTCCACCCCTATATAAAATGTGTAATGTATACAGACATACAGTGCGAACACACAGCCCTTAAATTAACGGTTCGATTTCGCCGTCAAAGAGTTATATCGTAGTTTGGATGATAATAGATAAGTATATGATTATTGAGCGTTAAAAAGCCCGTACGATTTAGTCAACCTTTACTCACACGCAAAAAAAAAAATAAGTGCCTAATAAAAAACAAAATTATACAATGAATAATATTCGTAATCTCATGGTGAACCCGCCACGAAGTCATAAAACCAAAAGGACAGGGGGGGAGGACGAAATTGAAACGGACGACACTGAGGTATATTATTGTGTAAACGTTATAAATGATACCGTATAATGCATTATAATAATACATATAATGTACCTTATAAACGGTGTGGTTTCTATTGTACATCAGGTTTACCTAACGTAACCGACTAACCGTTTGGTGACAGCAGCAGCCAGCAGCGGACGATTAAAGTTCGGACCCACGTATACAAATTATTAACCAGGAGCAAAAAAATCGTTGGTTGTACGCTCCACAGCAGCGGAGGATTTACCGCATGGGATTAAGTCTATGTAGCGTGAAAGTGAGGGGAATCGAGGACCACGTCGATTGTGGACTATATTATGGACATATATTATTAGAATTGGAGCGATATTATAATATATTCCTTCTTGTATCATGTATGATAGTAATATAGAAGCAATATACATTAGAAATCATAATGTATAGTGTTGGTTCGTAAACTTAATAGTTAGGTAGAGATGATGGCAGATATTTTCAATACTTCTGAGAGAACTTGTATTGTTTTTTAATAGTAACTGCATAAAACGCATAATCTAACATACTTTTATATTGGTCTCAGCCCGTTTCATAATAACAGTTGGGTAATAAATGAATAATAATATTGAGAATGCTAAATTAATAAAATAAATATGTATGATAAATGCTGTCGTGATATGAATTGTTCGAATTTCAATTACCTACATTATACAGTTAAACCGATTTTATTTTGGTGATATTGTGTCGTTTAATAACACCAACTGATCAAAAAATATTAACATTTAGACATTTAGTGTTTACCTCTTACTCTCTGAGATAATATTTTTTCTATTTCATTTCATCATAATTTTTCAGCCCTCCCTTCGTTTCATATTTTTTAGATTCTGAGCGGAGCGATAACCTAATCTAAGCTATATTTGTATTCGTCAATAGATGCAATGCCTCACTCGTGGTGATTGATGGTAATCGGCCCGTCACGACAAGCGTAATGGCTTCACAGTTGTTGATATAATTTCCCAGATTAATTTATTAGTTTAAATTACCAAAAATTGAAAAAAAAAATACAAATAAATTTGCAATATTTTAAATGCTATAAATAATTTGTGAAATTTGAAGAAATATTAAAATAAAAAAAATATGTATTTAAAAATGTATACTTTTGTATCCTTCACTGCAATTATATTAAAGGTGAGACTTGTTCAAGTAGTGTGAATAATAGGGTGGCCCAACTTTAATAGATTTGTGATCAACTTCTTACCTTGTAAAAGTTGTCGCAATTGGCTTATGCCAATTTCTTAGCCACCCTTCTTTTTTCTTTACTCTTGTATATTTTTATAACACTGAAAGACGAAATCGGTCAAACCTAGTAAATGGGTAATGATTTTTATAACTGTACAACAAAGATAACTAAAAATTAATAGAAAAAAATTCGAGGAAAGACGAATAAGGTTTGCGATCGACTCAAATTATGTCGTAATCTAGCCTTTGCTACTTCTGGTCCTTAACATATATTGACAAAACAAGTATTCGCCAACGATGGAATGATTCCATGTGGCGGTCGGTATATCAAATATTATAAAAAGGTAGGTAGGTATACAGAATAGCTACAGCCATTAAATTATTTAATTCGTTCAAAATACTATTGTTATTATTATTATAGTTAATATTGTTATTAGTTTTTTTTGTCCCCTAACTATTCAACCGGACCACGTGTGCAAACACCGGGTCCAAACGGCTGGCGACTTAGCTGACTGATACGACCATCAGGTCGTCGGCGTACATTAAACTACCTATTATCAGCTACGCGTGACCGACTAAGCTCAAAATAATGATACCGATAACAGCAATTTAGTGATTATAATATCGCGATAACGGGACGGTATAATCATCTATATATTTTATACGGAAGCTAATTTATTTGTCATGAATTATTTCTGAGTATATTGGGTCGATTTAAATAACTTTTTTTAAATGAAAGCTTAAGGACAATATTATATGTTTGAAAAACTATAAAAAATATAACTTTAACTAAGTTTAAGGGGTTTGATATAAACGTAAGTATAGGTACTATTGAAACCGATTATTTTATTATAAGTTTACAATTTACATTGTATAATTCGTTACCCAGGTACCGATTTGCTTGAGAATTTAGCAATTTTTAACTGTAATAGTGAAACTCAGTTATCTATTATATACCTGATCATAAATCAAATAAGTAGATTAATATTATGATCAAAATTAAAAATATATATAGTATATGTAGATGATTAATTTCATCTATGTCCAAGTGGTCACGTAGTCAATTACGCTAAATATATTTCCAAATCACCAAATCTGTAACGTGTTAAATATACCTATAACTCGGACGTGAATTACAAGCTTTTAAAATTGTTAGGTACTTAATGATATCGTTGCTCTCTCTGATACGGTAACGGTTTCCGCCCATGTTTCAATGGTATGAATGATACCGATCGGAATAAATGCATTGACTGATGGTGTCGAACTCGTCGAGAGATAGGTTGTACGGGGTGTACAATAACTATGCGTGAGGTGCCTACCTATATAATCCGGTTGTCAGTTGTCACTATAGCGTGCATAAATTATATTATTTTATTCCATAATCTCAAAGGATCGCTAAGTCGCGGTGTCCGGGTGCTATGATAAATTGGCGTATATAACAACAATATTATCGTCCTTGCGACCAGCGTGTGCAGCCGTATTTGTCGTCACCGTCGTCGTCGCCGTCCTCGTCACGCGCTAACGACAAAGACCCCTCCAACTGGCCGCTGTTCCTGGTCGGGGTCGAAATCCGTTCGCACAATGCACGTCAAACCACCACCGCCATTCGATGGGGTAGGTGACGACGACTACTGATTGACGTAATAATATATTATGATTATAATATATTATATAATATAATTCAACACACGCGAACGGATTATCATTTATACACGCGCGACGGTGGCGTGTCTGCTGCAGTATCGTGTTTGCGTCACACGTATATAGGTATAATATTATGTGTTGTACACTCGTACAATGTAACAATAATATTATATAATGTTGTGTAATTGTGCAGCCGCCTCCGAATCCTAGTTTAATCCAAAAAAATAACACGTGTCTATTACGCAGCGCCCCTCCCGCTCCCCGCCGCATCCGCTGGAGCTCTTAAACAACCACCGAACGTGTTTTGAAAACAGTCGCCTTGGTATATTTGTATACTTACACATGTATAAGTTGTAATTGAACAGTTCATATTATTGTAGGGATACCGAATGAGAGTGTGGTGGGGGGAGAGGGGTGTTGAGAATAGAAAGAGGTAATTGAAAATTGTATATAAAAATCAGTGGTAACGTGCTCGGAATCTTGTTTAACTTACAATAGTTATACTATTAATATATAATTTCACATTTTCTTTTAAAAAATAAAATACATTTAATTATAATCACGAGTTAGGTTATAATAAACAAGTTACATATCTATATTAGTTAGGTAGGTATAACTATATGGTTAAAAATATTATTAATTCATTCATTTTATTTATGAATATTATACCTATTGAATTTTATAAAAAAAATATAAATTTCATGTATTTAGCATACTGCGGACAAATGCTTTATGGTTTCCGGAATCAAATACTTTATAGAAATCAGTGTAAACTGAAATTACTCAATGATGCAATTGCTGAATAATATATTACAGGTGGAAGTGGAGAGACTAAATCTGTGCTTATATAAAAATATAAAGCTAAAGGTTGTAGGTTCTTATAAGACCGGTTGGGTTTAGTAAAATAAAATTAGGGCTGATAAATTCCGAGAACAATTTCTCTGATTGCAGTAGTACCTATACGAAAAATACACGAACTTTCGAACATTCGAACTGGAAAACAATATTAAAAGTATTAATTTATGTGTAATATTTTTAGTTAACGACCAACGAAAAAAAAAAAAAAAAAAACGTCAGGGGGCAAAGACTAATAATAACAATCGAC
Source organism: Nasonovia ribisnigri (assembly GCA_027563435.1). Classification (NCBI taxonomy): domain Eukaryota; kingdom Metazoa; phylum Arthropoda; class Insecta; order Hemiptera; family Aphididae; genus Nasonovia; species Nasonovia ribisnigri. The sequence continues at coordinate 833,262 of JANEHU010000048.1, forward strand.
AAATGGTATAACATACTAATATAAGCCAAAGCTACTCAATACTTATGTTTTATTTGAAAAGTTTTATGAGTGATACCTAACTTCATCCACCGAGAACTTACATAATATTGTTTTAAAAAGTATTAAAATATAAAACAGTTATTACGAATGACGGTCAAACGCTGTTCGTTGATAAATAAATACAAAAAATTGGTTTTATAAAGTCATTTCAATTTCCCACAAGAAACTTTGAATATATTGTATAATACTTGTACATAAAAAAAACTAAACTTTAAAGTTTAATTGTATTTTAATAAAATAAGATAAAGTAAAATGAAAATAAGCTTTTATACTCGTAAGTTTATTAAAAGCTTAATTACCTACTGATAAAAATTAGTGAAAATAATTTTTTCTGTGTTTTTGATGAATTTCACATTTTTTAAACAAATATTTAAGAATATTAATTTTTAATACATAAAGTATTGATAAATTAATTAATATAAATTCATTGAGAATATATTGTTGTACGTTGATAATATGTTTTGAGGTTTTATGTTTTGTACAAATTGGTTTCAATTGATTTCACTAGCAAGTTGCAATGTATGTCAAACACTGACAACTTTAAACATTACATTTTAACCCTGTATTACAATCTTTGGCCCACTTTGTCATTATTTGAGTCCCGTGAACACATCTCAATCATAGCATATATTTTTCAGCACATGTTTAATCATTTAATACATGTTTTTAGTACGAATATAACCAGCGAGATTTGTAGAAAATAATATGCAGCCTGCTGCCTGACAACGTAGAAAGCCCCTTACTATAAAGATACTATCAAAAATAGTGTAATATGTGTGGTGTACAGTGTAGTGGTGTTTTTTTTCTATCATTTGTTACCAATGCAAAATAATACTCAACAGCCAACAATAATTTTACTATTGATATCTAATTTGTATGATTGGACTACAATTATATCGTTTGTTAGAATCTGCACTGGGAACGAGAACAATAGTACATTGTGGGGTGGGTACTCCATGAAAATATTTTACATTCAAGCGTTTATTTTTACAATATGGTCACACTCTTAAGTACCTACCTACTTAACGATATTATGTGTAGGCTGAGTACAATATCATAATCTGTCCACACTCCCACAGTGTCCGTTCAGAATTAAATGACGATTTATCCATCTGAGATAATTGAGAGGCAACTGATTTTAGAATGATATCGCTATTAGGCTTAGCGACGGTGTATGAATGCACAATTGTCATGTGTCCATGCAAGTTGGGTCAGTGATATCCTTTGGGGGAATACATCATATTAAACGCATGGTATACTACTGTGAGTTGTGAATAAAATCCAGAGAGGGAAAATGGTTCAGCTGTATAAAATACAATAATAAGTAGAAATTGACTAGGGGGATGTCTTTGTATTTAATCGACTATTGATAGGGTTGTTAACGGTTGGGAATTGTTCAAAAAAAAAACACGTGTAACCATATGTGTAATCTACCCCTTATGTTGATTTTGAATTCGAGGAAAAAAGTATTTTCAAACCTTTATATTCCCGCGAGTTTTCAGGGTGGTGGGGGGAGGGGGTTGGTAGATGACATAGTGTTTTTTCTCATCACATCAGTACATATTTGGAAAAAACAAACTCAACCAAAATACTACCATACCCCCTCTTATATTATGTAAATAATGTCTTGTGTTATGTTTTACTGGGTTTTTAGGTATGTACATATTTAAATGTTTGATGATAACAATTGTAACGACCTGTGAGCTAAAAATAAATAACTTTTTTTTACTATATAATAATTTACCAATCGGTACTTAACAGAAAATTTATTATTTTATAAACCTAAAAATAATGCAAAATTATTATATTTTAGGCGGCTAAAATGGATACATTAGACTTTAAAACTAATTAACAGTAATCTTATTTCTCACAGCAAAATAACCTCTTAAAAGTTATATCCGTTGTTTATTTTATTACTCTCATTTTTTTTTTGTCAAATACCTACCTAACTAAATTAACTAAATTGCAGCAATAGTCATTAGGGTTACAAATTATTGAATTAAGGTTGGTACTTTAACTAATATTATTTGTAAAAAAAATAATGGCAAGCAATTTTTAAGGAAAAAAAGAGTTATTCTCCAAATGGACATAAAAGTAATTTATCATATTTCATCGTTCAAAACATTCTGTTCAATAATAGAAGATTGGTATAAACGTTTTTCGGTCATACTTCTTTATTATTAAAATTAAGATTAAACACTAACTCTTTCATAATACAGTGTTTTTATGAAAACGATTGTAACCCCTTAAAATTTGACAAGCAGGCAATTCATTTGACGTTTAATAAATCTTTTCAGAATCAAAATAAAGGGGAACCTTAACCATTTATTGTATTTCTTGAATGCTTGTAACTGTATAAGATATTTTAATAAGAGAAATATTGTTGTTGGTACGCACTTTTGCCTTTTGGATACCTACATATTATTTTGTTACGTAATTATTTATACTTTTTAACTTTTCAACCAAACACATAAAATACAAACAATAATAAATTAATAACGTTAGATATTACATATTTTTATTTATTTTGTATTATATTTATAAGTTAATAAAAATAAAAATAAATACCTGGGTGGAAAAATATCACATAACAGTTACCAAAATTCTACAGGTTTCCATTAAAAAAAAAATGTTTTACAAAAATATAATTTATTTTAAAAAGATTTACTTATTTGAAAATATTGGATACTTCAGATTTCTTAATCCGTTGATCAATTATTATAGAATTTTTCAGAAATTATTTGTATGAACCAGTTACCATGATTTTACATTAGCGTAATCCACAATCCACATAAAGGAAAGACGGAGATTTATCTAAAAAATATTCGTAACCACACGCTCCCCAAATTCACTTTACGAGTGTACAAAGAGATTTTTTTGGTATCATGCTTAGACCTGAAACGAGTTTGGCAATGTTATAGTATAATAGGTCTGCATATATAAAACATAGCTGCTGACACTTGTTTGGAAATCAAAGGGTCAAGAAACTTTAATGGTATACGGCCGTTGACGTTCTATTACGATGCTGTTATATGAAGAAGGGTTGAACATCTGAACAGCTGGGAAAGTGACCATAGAAACACATTCACATTATTATTATTTTATTCATCACTAAATAAATGCGGCTTCTCCTTACAACCCAACGCATAAGCAAATATTTTTTGTATAATCTTGTTCTTGAGTAAAATTTGAATATGCACGTGTAATATATGTATTTTAAGGTTAAAGAGCATATATAAATTATTGACTGAGTACTTTTCGTTTGTCTTGTTAGGTTTATAAAATTATAAACTTATTCTAATAATAACTCACAAAAATTTGCAGGACATGCATTTTTATGTACAATATCATAAAATAATTATTATCAAATACAGATTAAAGAATTAAATACTGCTATTCATGTGATCGTGTATAAATTGTGTATTATAAATAAATAATAAACAATGTGCAAATTCATTTATAAAAAATAAACGGGTTTACATTGACAAAATAACAGAATATTATTGCTACTATATGCTGTCTGTTATCCCTCTTATTAACCTGTTAAAACAAGGCCATAAATTAAGGGTTTAATAATGAAAATTCTGTTAGAGTCTATTGTTCAATAAGTGAATAAAAAATAAAAATAATAATAACATTTAATTCCTCGATATGTTTATGTTTTGGGGACAACGAAAACAGTCGTTTTAATGAGTGGCTTTCTAGTTTGCCGACTTTTTTTGTCACGCTAAAGAACCTGTCTTTCCACAATGTTTATTTGATATAGAAAAATTCTAATTCTGGTACTTTAACTTGACGAATAACGGCTATAACAATATCTATTCAACTACTTTGGAAGTAACAATGATTTTAGTAAGCCAATTTGTTTTTATTATTTTAAAATAAATACCTATTAACAATAGATCCGAATATTTTCTTTTAAAGAACCTATCATTTATAAAACCTACACTTCATAAGACATTTTTAATATTCCTTAGCAAGCAAAAATAATTATATTAAAGTCATAGTTGATATTTCTTAGCATAAAGTATACATTTATATGTCCTTTTGACTTTAAAGACTCAATAGTCAATACTTTGTTGTAATTTGTATGAAATATCATAATTTTTTATCCATGATTCAGCAAATGCAATTTATCTACATAAGTATTAAAGGCAAAGGGTTTCCTCTTCCAACAGTCCTTGATTTAATAAATACTTTATATTTAGTCAAAAAATAATATTTTGATAACAGTTTCACTGCTTGTTCAATATTAGTTTAAAATTGTAAAACTAAGATTTAGTAACTTTGGTATAGGTATTAAATCTAGCAAATTATTGATTAAAGTTAACAATTAAGAAATTTTAAATTCAGATAAAATCAGAATCATAATATATTAGGTCATAAATAAGAGCGTACATACACTACACTTAATAATAATAAAAAAAAAATAGCAGAAAAAATAGTTTGAAAATTACATTTAGCAAGATTCAAAATTTACTAGGCCATAAAGAACGAGGCATCGAAATGATTAATTTCCGGACCCTAGGGAGAGGTTCATCGCAAACACATGAAAACGGTTAGGCATAGAAACGACTTGAGATATAAAAAGAGAAACTTGTTATGAGCAAATAAACTATTAAATGTGTCAATACTAACGGTAAATAAAATGTTATTGACTTTAAAAATAAATCACTTTGATAAAAATTAATAATATAATAATTTACTTGGTGCTGATTGAAGATATTATCCACTGGCAAAACTTAATTTACTTATCTAAATTAAATTATTTATAGATATTTTGTATTAAATTTGATTAAATTTGATTTTACAGTCTTTTTTGTACAACGATTTAAGATTAAATATATAATATAGGTATATGTATTGTAAGTTATATTATTTTATCAACATCAAATTATCTCCTTTAAAATGAATGACTACGTTAAAACATATAATATCATATTATGATATTTCATAAAGAAAAAAAATTAGTAAATTCCATCTAGATTATTTACAAAATATATAACATTTTAGATTATTTATAGAAGAAAAAACTAATCTGTCAAAAGTATAAATTTTATATTATTTTATAAAAAATATTAAGTTTAAAGTGCCAAACAATTCAGAATAAAACTGGAAAAGCGATGAGTCAATGCTAGTTGTTATTACCAATAAGTATAAAAATTACCTTACAGAATATCACTAGAATACTAGAATACATTAAACTATATAAATAACAAGTAGTTCAAATATTCATTTCGATATTCAACAGTTTTTGTTTTAATAGTTCATAGTCTTACATTATATAAATTATTTCATTAAATATTGAAACAAATTCATATATTTAGTTTAATATTCTAAATTAAACGTTCTATAATAATTATTCAAAATACAATATTAATCTAGTTTGTATAATATTATGTAAATACCAATGGGTCCTAACATTGATAATTTTACAAACATCAGAGATTCAAAGCTATTTACAGATATCTTTGGTTTTTATTTGTCTATATTATTGTATAAGTTTTTCACTTTTGACGTATAAAATATAACTTTAAAATGAATACAAGTTTACTATATCTGAACGAAAATTTAAATGTAGAGTAGAAACCCTTCGTATAGAGCTCAACCTGTTATGAAAATTTAAAACTCATATAATTATTTCATTATTAAAAATATACAGTCTAAGTAGTGGCATTATTTACATTTGCACTGGTATATAGTAAAAATAAAATTAACTCTTAACTCTTAATCAAATATTTAAAATTATACTTGAGTCTTCAATACACGGTTACAGAATTTAATTTTAATTTTAATATTATTAATTTCTGACTTTAATCTCAAACCAAAGTATTTTAAAATAGTCTTTATTAATTTGTATTATGAAAATAAATGAATCTAATACACCTACAATTTAGATTTCTTATTTTAGATCAGTTAGAAACTGTTACTATTTTTAACGATTAAAGTTAAACAATAGCAATTTATAAACTTTTTGGTAGCTCAAAATATAACAAAATAGTCTTTATATCTTTCTACACCCTTGGTTACGAGTTTATGACATTTGGACTCCCCTTTAAACGTTAAGTACTAACCATAGCGGCCGTCACCCTGTCTAAGGAAACACAATGAACTGAAGACAATGAAGCTGCCCGAGGTGTCTCATTAGGCCAACAAACGAACCGTAACAAATAGAAGACCGGAATTTAGGTTCAAATAATATGAACTAAAGAAATCGGAAGTTGCAGCTGTCGAAGACGAATTAAAAGTTTGTTATGCATGTAATTAAAATATGACGAAAACATAATATTATAATGGATCAGTAGATGCAGTGTGGTTACTCTACACGTCAGAACCAATCAAGTGAATAACTACTCGAGTGACCATTACAGTGTGTAATCATAAAATCTCGTCAAATATCCACTGCAATATTACATTTTCCAATAATATTCTTCGTTTATTGACAATAATTTTTGAAAACTCTGTCCAAACGATTCGTATATCATGGCGTGATTAAAGTGAGTGTCCTTGTAATTTGTTTTGGTGTCTGATCCATCGTCAACCCAACTGGAAGCCAGGCAAAATATAACAGAAATGATATAATAACTTTTTGTGAAACCTAGTATCCTCTACAGTTATTTGATTCAGCATCATCAAATATCAATGATCAATAAAGAGCATAATATTATGTTCTATAAAATAAAATAATAAAATCAACTAAACAAAAATATTAATTCATAAATAAAATAACCAAAAGAACGCAGTAACATATTAAATTGATTAAAATCGTCAATTTTAAAATGTATTGCTTGTATATTATTATAGTGCCAGGGTGCTCAATAGTATTTGGTTACTATAATTACTATAATTTAAAATATATTTTTGTTATTTGGTTTGAAATAAGATTCGTTGACAATCACGACTATAAGTATTTGAATAGATACCCATAAATTTACGAGTACATAATAATATTTAGTGATTATAAGCTTTCTTTCGTTCAATGATTTATGATTCATCATTTGAGATCATTGATATTATTTTTCTGGGTGTTACTTGTTCCACGTGACAGCAACTATATGTGAGAATCGTCCGCATTCCAATCGAGTAAAAAGCCCCTGGCCATACATTGTCCACTGACAGGTCCAGTTATTTTCAAAGTTAAAAAGTATTTAAAATATAATACAAACTCATGTCTCCTTCAGAAAAGTTTGAAAATGTCTTATTCAAAACAGTGACGAGCGTTTTCATAAATCAACAACAGCAGACACCTGATGCTCAATTCACGACTGCCCCAGACAACGATCATCGGTCATCAACAGTTAAACAAAATACTGATTGCCTAATGGCTAATGGTAATGGTAAACGGTAAAGATACATACATAATGTATAGGAAACAACGAACGTAAATAATTTTAAAATACTTAAACTCGGGAATAGTTGTGAAGATTTAAAATATTATAGGTACCTATACATTCACTATGCCACTATTGTAACATTCTAAATGACATGTGAGAAAATTAATTTTTAAATTATGAGCCATAAATATATAAGATATGATAACTATGATTCATTTTATTTTAATCTACACATCAATATTTTAATAATATAATTTGTCTTTACTACCTAGTAAAACAAAAAATGTGACGAATATAATTAATTTCTTCAGTAACGTTTTAAAATACCAGATGTCAATTTGTTTGCTTAATAAAATGTAAACAATTTTCCAACATGCTTTTAACTTGACTATAGTAACATATTATCACTTTTAAGAAGTCCATTAATAAATTTGTCGGAGAAATAATGCTTCTGCAAACTTGGTAAACATAATTGGTACGTCCTTGTATAATAGTTTTCTTACACCAGCATGATAGGTACAATATAAAATAATTTTGCAAAACCCAAACGTTTGCGTTGATACGATATTGATTGTTCACAAGTTCGCGACTATTAATCAAAGCACAGAAGAATTACCTTTCTCATGGGCATCGATTAAAAGAAAAAGAAGAAAAATTATAGCATACGCCGAGGTCTCAAAAAAGTTTTTAAGTATGCACGTCCGAGGACAAGCTTATTGCGATGACAAAAAAAATGTAATAAAATAAATTCACAAGTATGTCGTTAACTCGCTATTAAGTCGTCTATGTTTGGTAAACATTCTGCAGCGGACCAATCATTAATAAGTGTCGGCCCAAGGTCGAGGTTTATGACGGTTCGGCGGGGTTATGATATCATTATACATTATAAAGCCAATGACAGCGTACCATATATCTGGATTTTGTCAACGAAAATATATATTATATAATATAAAGTATTATGTTGCACCGATAGCACTGCCCAGCGTCCAGATAGTCCTTCGTATTTTACCAAAATATAATCCATGGTCGTATAAGGGTCACTATATGCTCAGCTGATCGTGGTAGAGGAAAGAGCCGCGGGATATGATTATATGCAGTGTGTGCGCGCTGCACTTGTGTGCGCTTATACATCGATAGGTGCTAAAATTCAAATTTCCTCGTCTTTTTCCAGTCGGAAACCTCCACACCGCTCCCGCCCCCGTTTCGTACCGAATAACCGGATTAAAACGGCCGGCATAAATTATTCAAAACTACTCAGAAATTATTATGCATGCTTCGTTAATTGTGTAGTTTCTAAATAACTCTCCTGGATGCGGAATAGCTACGTATTCATTGGCGGATGTGCCTTCCTCCATTCAATCGACGCGCTGATCTACCGGCAATTTATTTATTATTGACTATAGGTAGGTACTTATCGTAATGTTTCTTAAACCGACGGCATTGCACAATAATAACTCCTAGGTAAGTATTGACTATAATTGAGGCAGGTACCTATGCACAGTGTACACAGTACGAGTAGGTACCTATTACTTAACCGTGTTGTCGTAGTTGCTATGATAATATTATGCTCAAATATAGTATTGTTTATAGTAACCGTTAAAAACCATGAAATCCTAACGATTCGATGAATATATTATAATTATATTTATACATTTCCACAACGAGTCAATACAGTTATTTAATTTATTAATCAACAAAGTAAATACTTTTGGTTTTCAATAGTGCAGATGCTCTCTTTCTAACTAATATAATTATTCAACAAAATTTAAATATTTAATATAAACGTTCTTTAATCCCAGGATAATTGTTTTAACATAATATGAAACAATATTATATCTTCATTATTCATTAAAAATATCGATGTGCCCGTCACACAACAATGCCTGTTGAATAGTGTTTTCCTCTAATACTTACACAAAATATATAACACAATTATTTATATGACGCACATTAGCCGCAACTAATATTTAAAGTACGATTGACAATTTATTCCAATATATTATAAGTATGATAAAACGAACATAATTTTTTGGTCGCATTAGGTATATAATATTGAACAAACATACTTCCGGTTTTGTTGATAGTAATTATTGAGAAATCACAAACAATTATGCACTCATTAGTCTAACGGTTTGTTTAAATAATTCTTCATCGTCAACTAAAATATATTTAGTCGCTACCAACTTTTCACACGTGATGTAGATTAAGCTAAGCGTTTGGTAATTGTTTTCAATCATATCTAATTCCGCAGCAAATCAAAATATATGTAATACACATATTCGTATTGGTGGCACGTATTCGACACACACGCACACGAACGGTGAGCTTGACGTCAGGTTTCTCTCTTCTCTCCAAACAATCGCTCAAGGCGTTTACTATAGATACACACACACACACACACACACAAGGAATATGTTATTTCAAAGTACAAAAAACTGTTTGCCAGGAATTTAAACGACGTAATTAATGGCGCAGAATGCAAACGGGAATCTCTTCCACGGCCGCCTCGGGGAGTATATAATATTATATATAGGTACCTATCCGCAATACACGTACAGTGTGTACACGCGCGTAGAGTTTCTTCGTCCTCGAGTGTCTCTTTACTTTGGTGCCCTATATACTCGTATAAGTATATTCGAATGGACGGCCCAGTCCAATTTGTAGCACTGAAGATGATCGCTGTGGTTAAAAATAAAAGAGAATTGAGCCAGGGTGAAATATGTTTAGTACTAGGACTGTCGTTTTCTGGCCGCTTTATCGGTAGCTGCAGAGTATAGGTTTAAGAACACGTTCTACTGTACGTGTCTGACCACTCCCATTACAATATCTTGAAGCACGTGCGTCAAAATTGGTAAGCTAATACGACAATAAGTACACCGCATATTAGTAGTAGGTATACCATGTCAGCTGTCGGGGAATTATTCGGGTTGAAATGATTCGTGACTGACTGCATAGTTCTTTGTTATCATATTAAACACGAAGAAAACCAGGTTTGCAAATTACAAACAACATAAAATCACTAAACACGACTTTAAAACTATCAAAACTATATACAAATGAAGTGTGACGTATTCAATTATATTTTCAAAAACTCTTGGTAGGTACTCTATAGAGTCTAGACATGTGATATCTTGCAAGCAGTAGCAGGTAACTGTACATTTATGTTTGCATTATAGGATCTAAAATTATAAATATGAGTAGTCCCAGTATAAAACACATTATATTATATAGACTCGTTTTAAAACAGGTACTTGTTTTTTTTATTATTATTTATCCATTTTGATGCTGCAAAAATAATACTATTTTAATGAAGTACAATTTTTGCCATGTAGAGTAATCATCCAGTTCGATATATGAACGGTATTAAGTACCTACTACAGACATTCTACTCAATGGTTTCATTCTGTACAAGGATATCATAACAATAACTTTTGAAGATTATCAAGAAAGTTTGACTTTATTAACTTTTAACATTTGACGGCAGAGTTTAGATAGATAGTAAACGTAGAAGTTTAATATCTGTTTATTCCTTACTATGAACTTTCATTATTCGACCTATCACATAGACCGGTTATTTTGCGCTGGCATAAGACACTACACTACTGTATTGAAATAGTTTTGTAAAGCCAAAGCCATATTGTATTACTCAAGTTATTATGTATAGCCATACTTGGTTGTATAAAACGCCAATACTGCACGAACATTAAATTATATAATATGAATGGCAGGACGTGGAATGTATTAATGCAAAATGTAAATGTAAACCGCCAAAGTCCATATGCGTCAAACGATATGTCTGTAGGTACTGATTTCCATATATGACTGAAAACAACAACAGCTAGTGCTATCAAACTTAATAATTATTTGTTATATAATAAACATAAAAAAAACCCATTAACCGAACATAATTTTATATAATTATTTAGTGGGTGGGTAATTTATTTATAGTATTAAATTAATAATAAGTACATTACTACATGTATCAAATGTAAAAATTATTATGAAATACAAATGGCTTTGACACACATTTTTTTTATCATTGTTAAAGAGCTACGTTAGTAATACATTGAATACTTTTTCAAAAAAGTCGTATCACGGTGTTAAACATATAAATCCAAAAATTTCTTTTTAACTAAATGATATATCCTAAAATACAATAAACTTAATTAAGTAGGTAAAATGATATTATAAAAATGTAAACTGTCTTTAAATGTTGTCTTAATATCTTAGAACCAAAATAGATTATAAAGTTATTATTTCGATATATAGTTTCTTTATAATAATATAAACTTTATATTGCCAATAATTTATTATTTTTAAGTTTTCAAACACACAATCATTGATAACAAATAATAATTTAAGCCTTTAACAACGTATTAGTTTAACATAATATAGGGTAATAATCTATTTCATTAAAGTCTGTACCACTAATAAAAAAAATAGATTGTTATTTATTCTTATAACATATAATATTATTATTATTTATTACTATGATAAGTGTAAATTGTTTATCATAATTTATATAGATATATATTAAATGATAAGTATTACCTATTGTTTATTATTTGATTTCCAAGCATTTTTTTGTATACATACCTACATAATTGAATAAATAAATAAAATATTTTTACTTATTTTTCTACATGTGCAAATATTTAAACAATAGCACAATTCAATAATTAAGTTAAAATGTTCGTAGTAAAGTTATTATGATACTATTTATATGAAACAGCATAAAGTAAATAAAAACGTAAAATAAATATCCACCAGTGGTTAATTGAAGGTGTCGGCATAATAAATGGGTATACAGAGATAATAAAAATAATAATAAAACACTCGATTTTATTTTTATTTAGTTACCCCATATAATATACACCTACCGTGGCTTAGTCCGAACAAAACTGTACAAGTACAGCGCTTTTGAACAGTTAAATTTAAAATTAACATTTCACAATACTTGACGTAATAATATCTAAATAATAATTAGTTTCCGGTTTAATCTATATCTTCATTTTCCGGGACATTTTATTTAACATTTTGCACGTTCACTCATTTTATCGCTTCTCGAACACATATACGCGGCGAACTATATAATGCAAGAAGTGTGGGACGGTCATAAAATGTCAATAAAATTATTAATACAAACCGGTTCAGAACACTAAAACCTCCAACATATTAAAAACAGTACTATATCAATTATTATGTGGTTTTGTCGTAATGGTAATTAATCGTAGCTTTGTATAAAACAGATTACCTGAATTAAAAATGCAAAATTTGCTTTTTTGCGTCAACCGTTGGGTTGTGGGTTTGAAAATCGTCATTACGCCTTCGTCAAGTACACTCTCGAATTTTTATTTTCAATTGTAACAAAAGTTCAATGGGCCTTGATCGAATGAATTACATGAATATACATATAGGCCACTCAAATGTGAGAAACGCTCCCCGGAGTGTATATGTGTTTCGAACGAATAAAAGGGTTCAGTGAAATAAAAAAACAACAATAAGCATACATTATTGAAAAACTAACGAGTCATATAAATATGTAGTTCACACATCGCATTCAAGTAGTAAAAACGTGAATCTAGAGCCAAATGAGAAGAAAGACACACACACACAAGTATGTATATAGGCGTGAATTAATATTGTATTTTACGAATAATATCGTGGTCAATCATAGTAATTTAAAAAATAAAACATTCTAGTATATTGGGTGGCAAACGGAGATTTAAACAGGTTTAACCACGAATGTTTAAACAATAAATGGTAAAACTAACCACGCATTAAAAGAATTACTTGTCTTATGTGTATCCTAATGCAGTGGTCAACCATAGGAAGTAGATGGCTTGAAAACAAGCCGTTATCAGATTTGACAACTAAATAGAAATAAAACGAAAAACATTTAAGTAATAAACTCGAAAAAATTTTTTTTGTGATAAGTTTTAAGCCCCGCGTGATCTTGTCGCATAGATCAGATACGTGCAGAATTTCATTTTTACCATACTATTATGACTACAGACACGTGCTCTAAAGGCATACGACGGCTGCTACACCTACTTAGTTACGTAGGTATACTATTTGATCCCATTTTATTCTCCATCGTTCGCTTTTTTTTTTTTTTTTTTAGACGCTATCCAAACTGTTGCGTCATTTGCAGTGTTCGCGTAGAATTGTGTAACGGTTATGGGTGGTTAGTTTTTTAACACTTGTAGAATGCCTTTGAAAAGCTAGCGGGTGGTCGATGTCCGTTTTTTTTCTTTTCGCCACTCCTGTAAGAGGCAGTAAGTATTATAGCAGTGGCTTTCGCCCGCGATATACACAGACAATAACGAATCGTAAGCGGGCAAACACAATCGCGAGGGATATAGGGCCAGAAGAAAAAAAGTCGAACACCCATACTTAGACGCCAAAAACGATGAAAGGGAGCTCTTGCTTTAACCCCTTTTTAGTGGCCAACTGTGACTTGAGTTTTTACGAAACACACCTGTCCAGGCACGGGGGAATCGCATATAAGCGGCGAATGAAGGGGAACGTAAATTGTTTTTTCTTTCCTACGCCTATTATATGAAGACTTGGATCAGTAATTGTGTCTTGGCCATGAATATATTTGAATAAACATGTGGTAATTTTCATAAACATAAAAATGTCCAACCGTCTGTAGGTAACTCTTCTTCCATAAATTACCTATTATTCTATTGTCAGTGGTTGATTTTTTTTTTATTCGATTTTATACTTCATAATTTTTTTTTGTTTTATAGAAAGTAGACTAAAATATTACTTCATACACAACTTAACACAAATTCATTTTTCCACAGTAAGTTATAAGTACCTACTTAATTTATTCAAAAGAGGAATTTTTCATTTTTTATAATTGTTTTTCCTAAACTGCAGGTAAGTGAATTCTGCATATCTCATTGTATAAAATTTACTATTTCAATGACATTTTTATTTTTTATTTTTATTTTACTTAAACAATTATAATACTTATACGGCTATACTAATACAAAACATATTACATATTTGAATGGTCCTTTTAAAATACTTTAGTAAACTTAATAACTCAAATACTGAAATACCTATACCCATAATTGAATATTGGTCACTCGAGTATTTTACAACCATAAAATATAACTATATACTATATATACTTTATAACGAATTACAAGAAAATAAATTCATCAACAATGGTTGCAAAAATACAAACTAGGTAATCATTTGGTTTTGGAACTTAATAAAGTCAGTAAATCTAAAAAATAATATTATAATTTAAAATACCAGCTTTTGATGAAAAATTTAAACATACTGAATTTATTAATATCAGAATAAGTATTTGAAAAACACTGAATTCATCAAAAACCAAAAACTCACCCTAATTACATTACCTACGGTTATTTTATTTCAATATAACCAGTTCAGCAAATAAATTATTGATTTTTAAGTTTTTGTCATTTTTTATGATGGAGCCGTGATTTTTAAAAAAAGTTTTATGATTTATTACTCGACTATGAACCATAAACATGTTACATTCTAATAACATTACGACGATATATTATAAACTTAAATAAATCTCTGGTAGATTTATCAAATCTGAGTCTATAATATCGTCGTAAAAAAAATGATTATTTTTATACTTTAGATTTTAAGTTCACTGCAATTTCTGTTGACTTGGTGACTTAAAAGCTACAAAAGGTATGTCTACTTTAGTGATAAATAATATTAAAATTCTGATCTAGTTTAAATCTATTACATACAGTTGTAGTAACCCACACAGTTTCGTTTCCTGCGTTGGTTGAATCAAATTAACCATTGCAAACGATTTGCGATCATAAAGCAACGTTGACGGCCGACGATTTAAGCACAACACGCGCTCGTTGTACGTACCTATATAATATATTATACATAGGTACATGATAGCCGAGATTTATTAATTTTTTATTATTACTTATTCTCTTAAAAATGTCCCCTCTACCGCTGTATAGATAACAATTTATTAGCTACTGTCAAGTGAAAACCGAAACCAGCTCCGGGCACGTCCCCCTCGTTCCCTTTACCCGTGTGCATAATATTATATACACAAGCTCATCAACATCGGGACCACATCATTGGACCACGCACATATTATAATATAATAAGTAATAACACCCATCGTCGTCCGGGGGGTCTTCGTGTGGTTTAATCGGATCAGTTATACATGTTAATAGGTAACGATGAAACGTACGCGCGTATTGTAGTAACCGGTGACAGACAAAAAAAAAATAAAAATAAAATTCAACCCAACCTGCTGATGAATCCCGTTCTATGAGTTCGCCTTTGTAGTGGCACAGACACGCGACACGGAACAGATGACAACCCGGCAACGATATACGATGTCACCTCGAGATTACCCAATTCGATTCACTCGTTTTCATATACAATATTTGATTTAATTATTATTATTATTATTATGTGTATCGTGAAAATATATTATAATGCTCGTTGCTCAAAACACATTGATCTTATATGGTTCAAATTTCGAAAAATGTTTGAAAAAAAAAACAGAACTCGAAATCAAAGAGAACGTTTGACATATGTTGGTTTGATTTTTTATGACGCAACTGGTCCACACAACAACAAAAAAAATAATAATAAAATAAAAGTAAGTGACCCGAAACATAATATCCCCGCGGAGATTTCGGACAACGATAACCCGTTGGGTGGACACAATTACAGTAAAACGATACCGGATGTGTTTTGACGTGGGTTATCGCGTGTATTAGCATTTGTCCAGCTCTTGGTACCGAAAAACCGATTGTTTTGCGCAATCGTTTAATACTTTGCATTAAATATACAACTGTCGGTATTTTAATTGTATATAATTGTAATGTATTAATAAAATTTAAAGTATGTTTTTAAAACTGAACTTATTGCTTAGTGAATACATAATACTATTATAGATAGTTATTGTGTTTTGTAAGACTTTAAAATTACTGTTGAATATATATTAACAATTTATATTCACTTATATTTACAATTTTTATTTAGATCATATATAGAGTAGGTATATTAGTACCTATATGAGTTTATGACTAATTGTAGTTTTTAAATAAACAAATGATGGATTACAGTATTACACAAAATGTGAAAATTGATTGATGTATAATTTTACTAGTTTTAAACTATAAGATTTCAAATATGTATCAAATTCTTAGTTGACCTACATTAGGTAGTTCTAGTTATTTTATAAGTCATCATAATTGTGAGAATAATTTCAAATGTACAGTAAGTAAATATTTTTCTTCACTGTGTGAAGTATTATTTTATTACTTAAACCCGTTATTTATTACACATTTAGGTAAGTAAATGATTTTCTTTAAGGATTATTATTTTTTATTAAGGTTTAACTAAACAGCTAGGTATCTAGCATAATATAAATAATATATGCAATCATTATAAGATAATTGTATTAAAACTTAACATAATTTATGAATTTTAGATGTGTTGATATGAAATATCTAATTTAATGTGATCTTTAAACTTATTATAATAAAAGTTGCATGCACTTAAAGTTTGTCTGAGTAGATCAAGAACTATGTTAAGGAAAAATAACAAATTTGGAATTCCATATCTAAATATAACTCCGATATCTACCAAGGTATATACATCATTAATTTACTTCAAGAATAAGATTACTTTAGCAATGCAATTTGGTATCGTTCCACTTTTAATGTAATTTGCATAACATTCTATATTTCCTACGTCATATTGTCTTATCTAATTATTAGAATACAATCAAAATCCATTTTTTTTTTAAATAAAAAAACCTTTTTGTAGATTCTATGTTTTGTTAATATAAATATGAATATATGAATTATTATTCATCTGATCGAAATTCGTTGTTTAAATTTAAATGAAAACGAATTTCATTATAAATTTAAAAATACTTTTTACAATATAATGAGTATTTATTTTGTAAAATATTTGTTCATATTATTTACAAGCCAAAACAATTTAACGCAAAGGAAACCATTACAAATACATGACCCGAATTTTAACTGGATTAAAAACATTTATTACTTTGTTTTGATATTATAAAAAAACTTATATAGGTAGCTTAAACACAAAACAACACGTTAATATAATTTTACCAATCAAAATAAAATTCCTAAAACAATGACTAAAAATATTGGTCATATTTATTATATTATTATATTTTGTAATAATAATAATAATAATATTCAGAACGATGAGCACAATCTGCTAGGAAAACTCAACGGTCACTGAGATGTTGAGTCATGACAATAATGAGTAATAACTAATTTCTAGTTAACAATAATATCAATAAAAAATATCATATCTTTTACCCGTCTTGTTTGCCGTCTTGGGCCAGCCTGTCGATCATCTGCATGTCGATCATTTCGCATCAGCCACCACCGCACGCGCGCCAAACCATGATCATCAGCATCGACGACGATCACGGATCGCCGCTGTAATTATCGCTTACACCCACGCACGTCACTCGCGCCAATAAATTACGCACAATTGATCGGCAAGTGACCGATAAAACGAAGTCTTAAAAAACGCACACTCCACAAGAACGAACGGATGCTACGGCGGAGTTTCGTCGAGCGGGAAAAAAACGTCGAAAAGAAATTGATTACGATAATCGTTAAACAGAAGACACGGGGATATCGAAGGATCGTTAGTTTGTTAATCGATCGATAACACAAAAATCTGCAATAACAATGACTGCGTATCGTGCGGTTCGCGGTGTTAATTAATAATATGACGTCGAACTTATCGAAAGCTCGCCACCGCACTAATATTAGGACTCTGTCGTAAAGAGAAAAAAAAATCGCGATCGGTACATTAATAATAATATAGTTACGGACCGAGTGCACGCGTCGCCCAGTACTCACAAAAGCACACTGACACCGCCGGCGGACCGGTGGACGTGGATGTGTATAAAAACTCTAACACACACACACACACACACGTGCGTATATATATATATATAGTATATTGTGTACGTATAAAACGAAATCGCTACAAAACTGGTCTTTATCCCCGCGACGAACGGCGGTGCGTGCGTGCGTGCCCACTCTGGTAGTCTGGTTGCGCTCGCGTGTGTGTGTGTGTGTGTGTGTGTGTGTGTGTGTGTACCTACATAATAATAATATTATAGTCTATAGCGAAGAGCCCCTCCGGGCTCGCGACCAATGGGGGAACAACAATAATAATAATAATAACAACAAAAACAACCGTGTGACGTGACCCACAATCGGTTCGACTGTGCTTCCGACGCGGCCGCGGATGTCGGATTGATGCCGTCGCGGAGTCCGGATGACGCAAAACGATTTTGAAAATAATAAAAAAATAATCTCGTGGATTTGGAGAAACGGCGAGGGGTGTGATTGATTTCCGACCACCCTCTGTGGCCGATTACGGATTACCGGCGGGTGGTTGTCGGATATACGCTGCACATTATCATCAACACGCTGCAACAGAAACCGTGGGGGAGGTTGTTGAACTGGATTAAGCGCGGCCAATAATATAAAACACACATTATAATATTATGATGATGCAGTATATGGGTACTTAGCAGTACTTACCTACGTTTTGTTTTTCGTTTGCATTGCGCTTAGCTACTCGGAAATTGTCACATGCATATTATGCGTTTTGTACCTACATGCTACATGCACCATTATTGAGACATTATGACACGTCATAATCCCCATTTTCGCATTGTTCGCGACACAATTCAACCGTATACGAGCTTATTAGTTGTTTTATTTTCATAATAGTGGGCTTATTAAATATATTATTTCAAACGTCATACCGTATACACAGTGTTTATAATACTTCTTTGCTACGACTGTCATAATTATAATAATGTAATATGTAAACCATACCATGTTCGACTGAACATTGACGAATACCGTAGAATTATGTCATATAAGTAGAAATAATTGTAGCAATTTTTCACGTTAATTCTATAATACGATAAATACCAATACTATAGTCCCGTATTTAACTGAACGTCCACATAGATGAATAGTAGCTCAAATGATGGTATAAGTCTATTATAATCTGTTAATATATGCACATGCGGCACGCTCGTATTATGATTATTACGTCGATAGTTCAAGTTTAAAAAAAAAATTGAATATATATAATTTCTTTTCAAAAATGTTTTTTTCTAACTATGTACTTAAAACTATGTTAACATTTTTTTTTCATAAACGTAAATACAAAATAGTTTTTTAAATAATGAATGCTCTTCGATAACATAATCATTCGCTTGTACAGTTGTACCAATAATATCAGTTGATAATACTTATTAATACTTTATCGTGTAAACATTACTAAATAGTTGACATTCGATAGTTTTAGGGTATTGTTTAGGTATGATTCGGAAGGTACCAAAATCGATTCATATCTACTAAATACAGTGGCGTGGTAAACTGAACATTTTCCAAAGGCAAGCTACAAATATCTTAAGTATTAATACATAATACTGTATTAATATAATATTACTCATTCTATTTCAGATAATTATTGACCTATTGAGTATATCATATTACATTTACAAAAGTACCCACCGGCTACCACCTACCCCTCTATTTAAGAAAAATCTCAGAGGCAATTACCTCTGAAATTACCTTTCACCACGCCACTTTCAATCACTAAAAGAATACTTATTTGTGTAATCGTATTTTATATTAGTTTTATAAAGGTTATAAAAACCTTTTTCAACAAGAACATTTTAGTAGTTTTTAAAACACCATTAGTTATAATATATTGATATGATTTCGTTTGTTAGAATATAAACAGTACTGAGTTAATTTTAAAATCAAATGATTACATTAACCATTTTGAGTTTATTATAGAATTATAGCAATAAATAGTAATTATTTTAACCATCGCTTAATGTGAAATTACAATCAAAATTCGTCTAGCTCGAAATCAGCACAGAACTGTGTATAAAATGAACACTTATGCATGTAAAATTAACTACAAATATCTAACTGTGTAGTGTTTACTATAAATGATCTAATAACCCTCATAAACTTATCCATCTACTATAGAATAATTATATTTCAAGAATATTATTCTTTGTATTACTAATCTGTAAGAATTTATAATCACACAAAAATAATAATTACCGAAAATGGAAAGTATAATAATTAAAATCCTTAAGTGTTTTTTTTTAATAATCGGTTATCGCTAAAATGAAATTATTCAGCAGAGGGTTTTCAAAATACGCGTAAAAATATTTAAATCTGCAGCAATTGGTTAATCAATTTTTTTTTTATATAAAAAAAATATTAAGTGCAATTATTTTAAAATCACAACTGTGTTGAAAATAATATCTTCATTAAAGTTCAAATAAATTATGTAAAGTAATTTAAAGAACCTAATATATTATGTATAACATACTTGTGAAGGTATACTTTTTTCATATATAATGATATTATATAATAATTGAATTCAAATTTAATACCATCCATTAAACTGTGGCCCACTTGCAACCTACTGTACAGAAGAGCGACATCCACTTACCAGCTTTTTTTGTTTTGTTTGAATTGCACCATCTTCTATTTAAACAATGCTATTATAATTAGATACAAAGTATAATTTATGTGTTGGTATACAAGAATTTGTTTTTGTATTAATGTCAGTTAATTAATAAATATTTTCAATTTTCATGTTCCAAAAACATTTAGTAATGGCTCGACAGATTTTCACTTGATGCGGGCTATGCATTTATTACGCTTTTCAAAAGTTTTAAAAGGGAATATTGGATGCAAGATTAGTCAACCGACTCCTTATTGCAATACCCTTCAAACTTGTTTTCACTTAAATGTTACATGATGGAATTCCAATAATAGTAGTTATTGTCGCACTACAAAAATAATATTATTTAAATATATTTTTTGAATGACGCATACTGTTTTCATATATTTTTAAGCTCACAAGTCACAATATTTTTTATATGACTTATTTTATTTTATTTTTATTCAGTATAATTTGCAGTACCTAGTATAATAAACTAGCTGAATAACCCAGTTTCGTCCTTGTGGAATGTGGATCTTCAACTAGATAATAACATTTTCGTTAACTGATTGTTGAATCAGTTAACGAAAATGTTATGAAAATCGGTCAAAAAATATGGGTTTGTATTAGGTTTACCCGTTTTAGACCTTTGATATTGTATAGTATAAATAGCTGTTCAACTACTTCTACCTGAAAAAAATGAATAAACATAAAATACAACGCTATAATATACAGCGTGATAAACCAAGCATTCTAACCCCTTTTTTCACTTCAATAATGCAGTTATTTAAAATCTGATTTTTTGAATTTTTTAAATATAAGTCCTAAAGACCATATTATTTTAAAATTCTTTATATTTTTTGTACTACTTAAAATAATGTAAATTACTGTGACTATTATTTGCTAATGTATACATGTGTAAATAAATTACTTGAAAATAGTTTATGTCTACTGCATATTTGTATTATTAAAAACTACAAAATAGAATAAATAAAAACTTTGTAAGAAAGAAAAGTGTTGCTGGATATTATTATTAAAAGTTCTACCATTTTCTTTTTATTATAGATATTTCATTTTATGTATCATATGTTTTGAAATGATTAAATGCGTATAATCCCGAAACTCCACATGATACACTTTTTTCCCCCTGATGTTACTTTATCTAAGTTATTCGATCTAAACCTATTTAAGGGGAGAAATCACACAATAGTTTTCATTGACATTCATAATATAAAGAGGGGATAGAATTGAAAATTACATTCTATTTTTTCGACACAAAGTAATTTTAAAAAAGTGCGTCAACTGTATTATTATAGAATAACATTATATAATTAGATTATGGGTAGGTATTTCATAAATCTTTATGAACAACAAATATTTGTTACAAATTTACATTATTTGTCAGGTGTATAAATATAACAGATATTAAGTAGATATCCTATACATAAATACGTCATCAGCTTTAAACTAATAATGTAATAATAGTAAAAAATGTAATTTAAAAAAATTCTATGATAATCAATTTTAACTTAACAAAAAAATCAAAAACGGTATTAAACAAATTATATCAGTAATATAGGTAGGTGCGTCTTCTTTTTGGCATCACTGACGGCATAGATTCCTATATCAGTAAGTACCAATTAAATTTATATAATTATTATTTATTAATTGTGTATGTTTACATAATATAATATATATAGTGTACCTAGGTATCAATTTAGGTTCAACATTTGAAATTTTGGGCTTTAATTTATTATGATTGTTATTTGACATTCGTCGTCAAATCATTTGAATAGCAACTACATACGCTTGTATTTTCAGTATTAAAAAAATTTCCACTTATGTACGAATATTTTCTTACAATATAAAACATTTTTTTTTTAAAAAAAGGTCAAGGTGGATCCATCCACCATACTACCCTCCCTTCACCACCTTTATGGATTATATTAGGATATATATATATGTCAGTAGATTCTCTATAGCCTTAAGAATTTACTAAAGGATAAAATAACGATTTAAACCCGCAAATCACCGACAATATAATTCACTTCATACCTACAGATATAAATTAATCATAGTAGATACGTACTGTCTATTATTTAATGACTGGAAAAAGTCATAAAAAAAATATGTAGGAATATATTATATTTAATATTTAATATTATAAAATGATAACCATGCCATAGTTATTTGTATAAAATAGGTAATCTATACTTTTTCTAATATAAAATATGCACTTATATACTGTTGAAAGATATATAAAAAAAATTTATATAAATAACGACAATTATATTACATATTTATATCATATCATTATCATTATTATTATCCTATATCTGTTTTGAATTGTTTTAGTAATTTCAAGCAATTGACAAAAATCTTAAGTCGCGTAATCATACTACGAATTACGAACATGGGATAATCTGGATAATATGATTTAATGGTTGCAATAAAAGAATATGATGGAAAATAGATACATATTATACTACAATAATATATACATAGTTATATAATATTATATGTAATATATATATACTATATAGGTAGTACCTACGTACATAATATTATTATTAAAATGAGCAGTTTTGTTAAATAATTTTTTGTCCATTAAGTATCTTTTTGTTTGTATATAATAGTATATAAGAAGTAGTTTTAAATTTGAATACTATCATTGCAAAAAATTATCAACTTAAAAACAAAAAAAAATCAAAACAAGTTATCTATTTAAATTCAAACAAAATATATGTTCATATATCCAATATGAATCTCGTAGGAGCCTATATGTTTTAGGGTTATAATCATCAAATAAATTAGTATAAAAAACTATTTATATTAAGTATTGTTGTTTTTTCAATTACTATTTTTCTTACAGAAAAGCGATAAAGTTATACTTTGTTATTTGTTCGTCGATCAGCGTATTCATTTGACCTCTGTATACCGTAATAACTTTTACTGAATGGCCTTATGGAAGTCAACTTAGTGAATGAAACTCATTAACCCGCCTGTTGTGTGAATATAATATGTGTAGGTACCTACATGTATGCGTGTTGCGTGTTTTTCAAGTTGTACGTAGGTATCTATGCACCCCGACTGTGAATTTTTAATTTTTTCATGTCCTAACCAAGATTTTTCTTTCATTTTATAAGTCTTGCTTCTTTTAGCAGCAGGCATCTCAACAGTAATAAATAATAACAATTTGTTATTATTGAAAATATCGTTATTTATCAACGTCAATATGTTCTGCTAATCTTACATCGTTACTTTTCATATGTTTGCTATATTTTTATTTTTTTTAGACATATAACTGGCATATTATTGTATACATAAATACACAATACACAGATGTGCTGAGTTTGTAGAGCGTGATAGACGTGGGTGACAAAGAAAAATATTATGCCAACCGAATTCTATACAAACTAATTATCTGTAATTTTATATAACCCACCATGTAAAATAAATACGTTTCACAGGACAATTTGTATGTACCTAGCGGAGGAAACAAAACGTATA
This sequence comes from Nasonovia ribisnigri, assembly GCA_027563435.1. Classification (NCBI taxonomy): domain Eukaryota; kingdom Metazoa; phylum Arthropoda; class Insecta; order Hemiptera; family Aphididae; genus Nasonovia; species Nasonovia ribisnigri. Next base: position 857,696 of record JANEHU010000048.1, read on the forward strand.
TAAGAATTTACAGTAATTTTAGTTTCGTTGATTAGGTTCATCGGATTTTTTGCCAATTTTAACAGTTACTGGACCGAAATATATAGCGTATTATCTCTGCACTAGGTGGTGGAAAGGAATAGAAACACATAATAGTACAAAAATAAGTTACAAAATAATTTTTATAACACACTATGCTATAGGTAAGTGTAAATAATACACATATTGTAGTATTATCATATAAAGATGAATATTATTTACCTTACCTACTAAACGTATTAACAATAAAGGAAATTGGGTCGTTGACCAATCGATATATTTTGTAATTCTGAGTATTCAGCTGACATCCAAGCTTATATTATGTATTATATACATACAGACATACAATACGGTGTGCTATATAAGGTAATCACAGTAAATGTTCAACAAAAATAATAATATTTGACGGTTTGTTAAGTAACATGAAAATCTGGATACTCATTTTTATTTTTTACAGCTCTGCTGTACAGTAGGTTACTGTAATGGATGGTATTATATTTGAATTCTATGATATAACATCATTGTATACCTAACTACGAAAAACGATTCTGAGCGGAGACGATTTGTCAGTCTAGGATATTATATATCATATTTATATTACTTATCATTAATACGGTAGCCGTTAAGTTGAATTAATATTATAAAGTTACAACAAAATAACTCAAATCGTTATTCTTGGTTATTTAGTATTATGTTCAATTTGAACTTAAAATAACCATAAAAAAAATGTGTTTATGTATATTTTTTAGTTTTTTGGTTACATATTTAACTATTTACGTTGAACCTTGTCTTAAATTTTCAATCTTTAGCTATGAAAGTTAAAAATTTTATAAATTTTTAAGTACAAAATTGTTTTTAAATTTTAAATTTGATACACATTTTGTCAAAATTCGAATTTTAAATGCTTGTAAAAAAAATATTCCCTATGTATTTTTATATTTTTCAACTACTGTTATAACAATATATTAGGAGTCTTTTAATACATTTTCAAACTTTTTGACCCGACGAATATAATTTTATTGACATCTAAAGAAAAAAAAATACATCATTGTAAAATCAATACATTCATCGCTCCGCTCAGAATCTAAAATAGTTACTGAATTAGTAACAAATAGTTTTAAGCTAATTAAAAATGTTTATTTAATTTATAATTGTATAAGCAATTTTATTTCCAGTACCTAGTTAATGTAGGTTATGTTAATATACCTAATATTAACATATATATTCGTTAGGTAGCTATGAACTATTAACAATTAATATTGCAGTGTTCTGATATAAGTTTGTTACAAATATTGTAATTTATATTTTGTACTTTACTAGGATAATTTATTATTGAAAATGTTTTATATTTTAATTAAACACCATCCATGTCTGTATAAAAGTTCATAATTAAATATTTTTCCAAATGTTTATTTTGCATTTTGTTTAAATTTAAATTTATTCAGGGAATTCGATATTTTCAAAAATGCAACTGGACATCAGAAAAAAATAAAAATAAAAATACAATATGTGTTAAATTTTTAATCTGTAGTTTATATTCATGACATTGTTACCACTCTAAATACAATTTTACTTAATATAAACTATATGTCTTGGATCACATATTTACAATCTAAAAATGAATCATATTATAAATATATATATTACAAAGTAGTATACAAAATAGTTCAAGCAAAACACATAACTTTTAAAAACAAATGTACGTTTATAAATTGATTTTTGCATACTTATTGGCTATTCTTTAATTAAAATAATTGTATCCAATCATTATCCTAATTCATTTAATCATAATATTGCTACATAATCCTTAGTTTTTGTTCACATGCATAACATAATACATAGCTCATACCTATTGATAAAAATGTAAGAAATAAAATAAATAAATACAATTAAAGAAAAAAAGTTAAAATTTACTGTAAAAATTATTTTATTTTTATTTTAATGGATATTATATAGTCTCAACACCACAGCTAACACCTATATATTTTAAACTGACAAAAATATACCTTTCACAACTCAATGCTAAAATTAATGTCACATATAGTGACAATATTACAATACCCTGTAATTATAAATAAAATGTGCAGTTGTAAAAATGATTTCACCCTTTCATATTATATTCCCCCAACATTTTTTTTTCTCGTAACACGAATTAGTTATTCTATTACATAGGTAGGTACCTTTATTATAAATGGCCTGAATTATAAAATGGTAACACCTTTATAATATACATTTCGGGATGTTCACACTTACTGCACTTAGCAATGTAAATCAAATTTCAATATATTTTTTTTTATCTAAATGTTGTTTCTCAATTATTTGAGTTTTAATTTGATATATTATTTAATATGAAAGTTGGACCATTTTAAGTTTATTTAGTATAGATGTGTCGAGATAATTTGGAATGTAAATGTCTAACTAACATTTTATTTTATTCATATGAATATATAATATAGCAAATAAGTCAAATAGTTTTTCAAGATGAAATCATTTAATGTAGCATTTATTTAATGAAATCGGCTATTTTATAAATTGTGCAGTAGACATTAACCCCATGAAATACATATATTCTATAATACTCTATACTTCTATAGTATCAACATTATTAAATGGATAATAAGCTCATAAGAGAACATATCATAAATTATAACAATATTTCAAGTTATTGATGAAAATAAAATTTAAAAATGTATCATAAAGTAGGATGTTATTATTTTTCTTAGTAAAATATTCAAAATTTAGGTCTAGTTATTTTTTTTTAATCAAGTAACAAATAAGGGTTGATCTTGAATTAGGGGCCAACCCTATGATTTAATTGTGAAAAAAACATGTTTCAATTGCATTTGATTATAACAAACTATATAAAGAATATGGCTCATCTGACTGGATTCATCCCCATACCTGACGGCTGTCACACCTTTGAGTCAATTTGTCATGCATTTATTTTTCACAAATCGGATAGGGGAGTGGATATCAGACTTCATTGTTCTATTTTTATCTATTGTCAGTTATGAACAATATGATGTAAAACATCCGGTGAAGCGTTCTTTTATTCATATTATTATGCATAATAAATAGAGTTCCGAATAGAATACTTCATTTATCAATGAGTTTAAAAAAATTAGTCATCTCCTGTAGGGGAATAATTATTTAAAAATTGTTTTATGACTAATATTAATAAATAGGTACAAAGAACCAAACTTTACCAAATAATTTAAAACTAGTGTACCTAATACAAAAATTTTAATTACTAGGAAGTTTAACAATCAAATTAATTTTGAAATTTTGTCAGATTAAAATGTTACAGTATATTGCGTACCTACTTATAGGTAATCATAAAATAATGGTTTAATAAATTAAGATTAACATTTTCGTAGGTATGCATAGACAGGTAGTCAATAAAATAATATAATATAGTTCAATAATCATTTTTTATTTCCGAAAAAAAAATATCATTTTATTATACTCATGAGTTATGACTATGCAAAATAACTTCATAAATATACTTTAGTACAGTCCTACGTACCTATGTATTTTATTCTACTTTATTTACCTACTTTTCAAATACCAACATAATTTGTTGTAATTTTTAGAACTTCCTAGAGTAAAGTCATTATATCTTCCCCCTTCAATATGAAGAAAAAAATGTCACAATCCATTCACATACAAAATGGTAGTTGGAATTTCACACTTCACCGAGTCCCCTTACAGTTTAAAAATAAACATTTATGTAACAGATTTGCCATATAGGTGTTTGGTGACAATTAATGTTATTACCAAAATCATTGGTGTGTGTTAAAATACCCGTGAGGGATATATATTATGAAAAGGTAACCAAAAGGGATGTAAAAAATTACATCACGATAATGAAGTCCATATGCATACAAAATAACATGATAAATAACATTGGACGGAAATCGATCATTTGCTCCGCGAACCGGAAGGACCCCTTGTTTCGGCAAAGTCTATTGTTTTCTTTTACATAAAGGATGATCCCCTACATGGAACAGAAGAAATAAAAGGATGAGCCACGTGTAAAACAGCAACAAAGTCAAAACTATGCCTATAACGGATAAGTAGCTAGTTTCAAATTAATTTCGGTTACACTTCAGCAAGTATATACAAGACGATATTTTTTAAAACTATCATTAAAGAACATACGGCATTTTAATGCTTAGAAACTGTCGACCCCAAATTTATTATCTTTAACTTGAACACCAGTAGGTGTAGTCTATTGATTGTCCAATATAAATGAAACAAATAAACATAAAATTAAAATATACAGTTTTATATATTAGTACCTACCTATTTTAGATTCCTAACTTTGATTGCATTTTTTTTCAAAACACAGGGAGTTTTTAAAAAGCTTGTTTGGGATATATATTTTTCAACATCAGTAAGTAATAAGTATAATGTATAACTGTAATATTATTGGACTGAAATTTACAAAATATGTTTATAGTTTGTATTGAAATTTTATAAAGAAATGAATAAAATCAGCAAACTGTACCTAAAGTGAAAATTATCATATATTAATTTATTGTTAATTCATTAGATATTACCTATACCTACATACATTTTAATTTGGCTACTAAAAGAACAAAATTTAAATATTTAAAATACCTAATACATTTTAATTATTAGTTCGTATACAATAAGTTTCAAATATATTACTTTTTTTATATTATTATTTTTGTAACTTAATTCTACCTTTTTATAATATTTTTTATATTATCTAATTTTAAAATGTTCTATGTAGATTCCTTGTATTTAAAAAACGTGATATAGGTATTATAGTTATATAATTTATTGTACATTTTTAACTCGTGGAACCCCACACGAAATATTTAAATATTAAAATAGAGCTATTAGCCTAAATAGTTAATAATCGATACACTTAAGTAAATTTTTATTTAATTCCATTTTATATAATAACTTTTATCTTAGCAATTTACATCTATAATAATAATAATATCCAACAAACGATAAAATAAATAAAGCAATTATTTATTTTATTCTTTTACCATCATAATATTATTTAAACAAAAACAAATTTACGATTACAATGATTTTATAGAATATTTATATGTACACCTTATCTGTCAAAAAACTAACTTAATAGCCTAAAAACTAAACTACTAATTTATAAAACACTCTTACCAATATGAATATACTATGGATATTGAATACACTATTTCTAAAAACCTAATTTAAATTAAATTAATTTAATATTTCAAAACATCACATTCTGGAAAATAACAAACGCTCCACACTTTATCACTAACTTAACCCTTCACTATAACATTGACATCAAATTAACTGAGGAGGAAGCTACTCTTTTAATTTTTAAGTAGGCATTCAATTTTCTAGATAAAAATATTGCTTGGACTTGTTGAGTTTTTTTAATTACTAAATGAGTATTATCAGAGATGATAAGGAAAAAAACACATACATTAAGCTGTAAAACGTAATAGCCAGTTATTATAACAATAAAATTACCTTGTTTTAGTTATAAAATATAGTTTAATAAAAATTATTTAAAATTTCAAAATGCCGATAAATGTATACACCTAATATAGTAAGTTGTCAAGTTGTACAATTTGCATGAAATTAAAATGACATCTAAAGGATGGATATCATACTTTGATACATTTTCAAGAAAATGTAAATTGACACGTTATAGTTAATTGTGAATTAAAAAAAAACAACCATTACGAATAATAATTTAAAAAATGATTATCTGCGATTTTTTGAGTATGTTTCCAAATAAGATAAGACGTTTTAATTATTTCTAAAAATCAATAATTTCTTAGTATTTAATATGATACTATATAACCTTGCATTGTTGCATAGATGTATTTAACTTTAACCTAATAAGAAGGACGTTTTTCTTTATTGCCATGTATATTGATTATTTAAAATACAATTAAAGTTACTAACTAATTTTTGCATTTTACTTGCTTCCAAAATAAAATATAAAAATTTCTAACTTCTTAACTACTACTATAAATATAAAATAGGTACTTAAGATGTCTATTTTAGCTATACGTACCTATAGTATACTACTATACTATAAGTTAATAATCTAAATTTCATAACGACTTAAACAATAAAACAATAATTCAAATTATAAGCTAAATTAAACTATGTTATTCTGGCAATCATACCTATATTTCTAGTTGAGGCACGAAAGGGCTTATGCTCTCGCCTCTCATCCTTGATGCTCAAGGCGCTAAAGCCTTAAAGGTTATAATATTATGGTAGTAAACATATTATTATATATTATACAGGTATTATGTTGTTTCTAGAACATAAGATGATTATGATTTCTAAAAAAATGTAAGGGGGTTATGAGAAAATAATAATTATTAATTCACCATTATAGTACCAATATATAATTAGGACATTATTTATATAATATATTCATAGTTAATAATCAAAGCACACAAATAAAATACAAATTTCATTAGATAGATATAGGTATTCACATTTATTTCGAGGGCATAATATTGCTTTTAACTTAGGATCTTATATTAAATAGTCGAAAACCTCAATTATTTTGCGTATGAAGTCTGAAGACTCTTTTTTTTATAATAATAATTTATAATCAATATTACAATTTATACGTAAGTATAATAATTATAATTTTAAATTTTACTAAAAAATTTATTTAGTAGTATACCTATTAATCAATACAATTAATACAAGTTTACCTACAACCTTTCATCGTTAAATCATATTATACTAATTATACATGTAAATATGACATGATCATTTATCCAATGCATTCATGTTAAGTTATTAGATTAATCTAAATAATCAAGTCTGTTGAATTTATATTAGATGTATAATATATGTTTACTGACTGTTTATATTTCGCCATTTAGCCATTTGGGTATCGGCTATCAAGTATCAAGTTACCTACCTACCTTACTAGTTTAATTGGCATTCAGATATTATTCATTCCCATTACCGTATTATGATGTATTTAGGTACCTATGTTATATTATAATAGGTAGGCATGTTTGAAAAAATTATAATTGATCTGACTCAAAATTTTCAATTTTTAAATATATTCTATTATTATATTGACTAGGAAATAACGCTGATGTCCATTATTTTTAGGCAATGATACATTTAGAAATATTTCTTAGGCAATGATGATAACTTCGGGTTTTTTCAGACATACTTCATACAAATATTAAATCAATTCAAATCAAAAACCAAAAAACTATTGTAAACTAGTTGTTAGGTGAACTCTAATTTAAGGTACCTACTATAAGTTGTAAACAGTGTCATGTATGTAAAAATTTAAAAAAATATGTATTTGTATATTTTGATTAGAAACGGCCTTGAGTGGTAAACTCGATTCATTCGAATCGATACTAACAATAATACGTACTTTCCGTCTCTGATATGTCGATGATCGTACATCAGGTACATTTTAAGTAAAAGATACCGTCAATCGGATACATATGTCATCTATATATTAGTCTTAAAATATAAATAGCGATAACTTATTTGTTATAGTAATTAATTAAATTATAATATTTATACACAAGTATATGTCTGCTAGCACATTGTATAACATGTATGTGTCTAGTATCTTACATACCTATAGTACTACATTCAAAGTGTTATACAGTACCTACATCTAATTATGAAAAAAAATAAATGATTAAATATATTCTTTTATTTATATAATATTAAGTATAAGGTTATAGTTTATCTTAAATGGATTATTAAAATTCTGACCGAATTTAAATATTTCGCTAAACAAAATTATCAACATTATCTATCAGTATTGGACATTAAAGAACTTTCCTAGTTATAGTTGTAAATGCGTTAACAAAATATTTTCATTTTTCAACCTCGCCTATGTTGTCAGTTAATGCCTAGCCATTGACGATATCGACTACTATAAAGTTAGGAATTTATGATATAAGCTAGGCAATTACGTTATGATCTAATTTACAACATTTACGGTTACATATATATATATATATATGGTTTAATTTAAAATATTGCATAAAATGATTTACAAAATTGTTTGAGCTATTTATAGACATTTGATATTTTTGATATTTTTTTTTAAACGAAATCTGTAAAAACCGTGAAAATATTTGTAAATTATTTTATAGTTAAAAAACCAGATAAACCCTGATACATTTTTTTATAAGTAATTTAATTTTAAATATATTTAGTGAACACTATTTCAGTAAATATATTAACTTATAAGTTATTTGTGCGATTATAAAAGTTTAAAATAACTTTTAATAAAAACATTTCATCAAAATAAAAGCATTAATGTAAATTGCCAAGTTGTTATCTGGATGAATATTTTGTACTTAATGGTTTTCAACGTATACCTACTGGGTTGACATTTTTAAAATTCATAAAGTTTTAACTTAGGTATTTTAAGATTTTTATAAGCTATTTTAAATTTTTTTTTTATCGTGAAATTGTCATTAAAATTAGGTCGCAGTAAGTGAGTTTTGACTACCGATTACACTGATGTATGAAACGAAACATGATCGTATTACTAAGAAACATTTAGTGTAATAAAGTTTATTATTATAGGTATAGAAAAAATCGTTTATTAATGTGTTAATTATTGCAATAATTTGCAATAGTTGGATTAAATCAAAGTAGATATTTGAATGTTTAAAAAAAGATAAAAATACTCACGGACATATACACGTTTTAAACAAAAATTTAAAAAACGCTTCGTAGGAAAAACCTATTATAGAATATAGACAGACGAACTTCGTCGAAGATTGGTGAACTAATTTTTTTTCCCAATTCATTACCACGCTCTGTTATACATTTAGTTAGGTCTACAATTTACTCCTAGCGAAAAAAACATTATAAATTGAAACGTTTCATCCGGCAAATATTGCGTATAATAACAAAAATGTAATATAATAAAGTTTATTTCAGTCATAACTGTTGTTATGAATAACATTGTTGGTTGCCAATACATTTTAAACAATTTTCTTGAGTGAAGTACCTAGGGCTATATATTTTTTGTTATTTACACAGGGAATTTTAATTTTTTGTGATTGATAGGAAGTGAATTCTAAATATCATATTTGTATTTACAAAATGTAGTATACAACGAATGTAAAAGTGAGTTAGCGTAATAAACTAGACATATTATTTGCATTCTATAAGTAGGTATAAGATTATATTTTAATATTCAATTGGATATTCAATATATTTTGAACTATAATAGTTAAAATTTTATGTTCAATATCTGAACTCCGAAGTATCATATCGACATTACACAGCATTTATCTCGAAATATATTTCCTATACTATATATTTTATATAAATATATTAATTTAAGTTAAAAAAAAAACGTGACAGTAGTATAAATAATTACTGTTTCTATGTTATTTTTAACGAATGAATTTTTTTAATAAATATAAACATGACTTGATTACCTTTATAATAATTATCTGATTATAAAACTTTATTGGATGATGGATTTTCCATAGAGTTATAACTTATAAGTAAAATGCAAAATTAATAATAAAAATAACTCCAACTAAAACGTTTATAACAAATTTTTTACAAACAAACAACAACCAACAATTAATTATAATGGAATAATATTATGAAATTGTTTTTTAAATAATTTTTACCTGGAAAATAACACAACTTGGCTTAAAAAAAGTCAAATAAATATTTTAATAAATTAGAATTTTTAGTTTTATATTTTACCTCAACAAATACCTACTTTACTATTGATAATGGTTGAGTATTGTATTTATAGATACATATTACACTTATTTATCAGTAAGTAGTTATTAATGGTTTTATAAACGTGCTTAATGTTATTTACTATTTAAAATCATTTTTACTAGACTTTATTTCATTTTACTACTAGATCTTAAATTGTTTCATTTATAATGAATTAATAAAATATTCATTTATTATTTCGTATATTTGGTATATAGCCGTGTAGCTATAATAGATATGTTACTCTTATTTCAAATAATATTTACAAAAATATAATTACTAATTATGGTATAATATAATATTAGATATCTATATTAAGTTAAAAATAAAAAAAAAATTTGCTTAATAATATTATGTGAAGTGTTTGAATATGCATGTGTACAACGTACCTTTACTAAATTATGCATTATTTGGAATTGGTCATTTAAAGATGAATTATTTTCTGAAATCTCGTACACAGTATTGAGGGGTTGATCGCATTTAAAAAAAATGTATAAAACTTTATTTTTTTAGGCTCTATAAAAACCCCCTGCTGAGCAATATACAACAATAACTTACGCTTTATATTTTCAATGACTTTTATTGGATTTAGCATCCTTGACCATGACATCTTTATGTCTCTGCGGAAGCGTTGGTATCGAGTTCAATCGGATGGGGGACTATTGTATGGTGCGGTGTCATAAAAATAAAAGAGAGAGTACAGTGAGTAGGTATAATAGGCCAACATATACATACAGGGTGAACATAGTGAAAAGAAAGACATCACTCATCAATTTTTGAACGGCACACCGGTTCGTACGTGTTCCGGTTGCCCGGTGAACAATTCAGTCAATCAACGTTGTATTGTATTTGTTCTGAAAAACATTTATGGCCGATGCGACGTGGCCGTTCGAGACTGTATATGTCAAATATCAACAGAGTGAAAAAAAATAATTTCTAACCCATTTAACGGCTACGAGAGTTTTAATAGTTCTGCTTTTATATGGAAATCAATTTATTTTAATTTAAAATTACAATTTATTGCGATTAATGTATATAGCTTATACTATATCTTACCCCATTTTTACTACAACAGATGTCCGGTTTACGGTTAAATTGCACATATAGGCGCTTATAATAGCTACATACGTGTAACGATGATCGATATTATTATTTCATTATTATAAAGTCTTTTTAGTTTTTAAATAGGTACAATTATATACACTTTACAAATTGCGATGAAATTGATTATTTTAAAATTATCCACGGTGATCTTATGAAAAAAAAATTGAATGTGCATACCTAATATTAAATTTTTGATAAAAATAGTTTTGAATACTTTAATATGAATTTATATATACAATTAGCTAAAAAAAAATAAAAACTTTTTATATGCCCTAAATTGTAGGCACCTAAAGAAAAGTACTTATGTATAAATACAAATACTTAGAAAATGTATTTACGTATTCTCAAAATACTTTTTAAGTTTCATAATATTTGAGGAATTTTTTATTAACAGCCAATTGTATTAAAATCATTGGAGTCACGATAGATTAAAATGACTATAATCTACCACGTTGGAGATAAAACGAAAAATGTAATAAGATCATTCTGGAATATTAATGAACTTAATTATAATTTTGATAGCATTTCTAAATAATAACTCAAGTTTTCAGTTTAAACATTACTAGACTATATTTAGGTTCTTGAGTAATTTTGCAATTATGTTCAAAATAATTATTAATTGTGATATAAATATAACAAAAAATGTAAATTATATTTTAAATGACATACGCAGTAATTAGACGTTTAAATTAGTATTCTAAAATTTCGAGTTACGTTTCAAATAATCCATAGGTACCTATATATTTAAAACTATTGATATTTTCCCCCTTAATTTTATTAAAACTCTCTGGAAATACTTAACACCTCTTTCAATACCTATAGGTACTTTCAGTGTAAAAAAGTGTTGAGTTTTACTGTTATAAAAATACTTAATACTTAATAGGTTATTTCAAATTTGTATTTTTTTCGTTTCAGAACTAATCTAATGTCTAATTTCGATGATACAATAATATTACTAAATATTATTTTTTAAATCTGTTAAAAAATATTTGTTAAAAATGTAAGCTTATAATAAAATGTAACAAATACATATGAAAAAGTTATTAAAAATAATCTTTTGATGTTGATGAATGATGATGAAAATTAAATATTTTGAATAAAACTAAAATTTGTCAAACGAAGTTTTTTTTAAAGTAAATTGTGTTCAGGTACCAAAAATATTAACTATATTTGTAAGAAATATTATATATCCATTTAGTTTTTTTTAAAATACGTTAAATAAAACTCAAGCAAATATTGGTTATTGGCTTATTCTCTCATACTCATCGCAGGCGTACTGTTGCGTTTCGAGCAAATTTTTCAAGTAAGACTCTTTCATAAATGTTTTTCTCTCTTATTTTTAATTTTAGTAAACAGAACTCACAATAAATGCTTAAGTGGAGAACCTCTGGGCAAATTATTTTGACCCGGGTTCATAATATTTATTCTACTACCTGCCATACATAATCACAATTTAGCTAAGTATAACTAATATTTTAAAAATTGGATTGATCGTGCAAAGTTTTAAAGAATTTGTTTTGTAAAATTATTGAAACATGAATATTTATAGGAATTTTATTCAAGTCTATTAAATATAATAGATTATAGGTATTAAGATATAATAGGTAATATCTTTATATTATCAGTACAATATATTTGAACATTTTTAAACAAAAATTACCTTTTATAATATTTTTATTTTTATTTTTATAATAATAAACGGGTTTCCAACCCTTTTGAAAATGTATATAAATTACATAGTTACAATAACATTCATAACATAGTATAAAGTTAAATACAAATAATGATAGATAATAAAGTTAATTAGATTAAAGTCATTATAAAGCAGCTTAATATGTATTGTTATTGTTTATAAATATTTGATAACCTACAAAATAAACATTTTATTATTTTTAAAATCTTATAAAATCTGTTGAGTAATAAATAAATAAACAATAACATTTTTCAGTAGGTGTCCATACTAAAAATCTAGGTTATTAATTATAATTAAATCAAGGTATTTATTTAATTTCTATACCTACTTAATAATTATATGGTATACAGTCATATACAGATATATTAAAATATATGTATGTTCCTACTATAATCGGTTTCTTCCTTTTTTGTATCTAGACAAATAATATTCATGAATCCTGCCATATTGGTATATAGTTTGTATCTACCTGCTGTCTAAAATAATAATCATATTATTATATTGAAAATATATTTGTAGACAATTTTTTTTTGATGTCAAAGTATATTGTTTTTTTAAAATTGCAATATATCTAAATCAAATTATTAGAAAGTGCACTTGAATGCGTAATAACCCATATGTTTTGTAAAAGCAGGAAAAATAACACTAAATGTCCACAGTGTAATAGATATTCATAGAACCACACTTATTGAAACCCGTATAGTAATAATACAATTTATTTTAACAGTCCGAAATGGCATAAAATAAGTTGATGAAATAAAATCTTCCACAATGTATAAGGTTTTTTTAATTCTGGGTTAGCACATATTATAATATAAAAAGCGTTTGAATATTTAATTTTTTTTTTGACTAAAAATACAGCATACGGCTACAAAATATTTTGTTGTTTGCTTTTTTCTATCTTAATTAAATCCAATGGGGAAAAATTATTCATTTTTTTTAATTGAAATTTTAAAATATATAAAAATATACTTAATATTAATTATAATGTATTTTTAAACCAAATTATCTACACTAGATACTTGTGGTAATGTACCTGAGTAATAATTATTGGCTTTTTTCGAGGGAGGGAGGAATTCAAAAAAACAATTTATTGAGTATTAAATATCTATTACTTAGGTACTTATATTATAAAATAATTATGTACAGCACATAATATACTTACGAACAAAATGTTTAAAAAAAAATTTCACACAACAATAAAAGACTAGATTAGGATAGGCTAGATTTTTTGATACAAATAGATACGGTAAAACTAGTTATATTTTATAAAAGCTCAAATGCATTATAAATTAGCTTATCAACCTTAATATAATTTTGGATTCTGAATGGAGCAATGTAAATATTGGTTTTAGTATTTAGCAATGTAAATGATGTGTTCAGTGTTTACGTAAATGATGCGAGGCATCAAAAGTAAAACATGCCTAGACTTTTCTAAATTATCGAGAAAAACAAAAATATATATTTACAGAACAATGCTATACGCGCAAAAATAGTTCTAGATAAAATTAATTTTAATATAATTCAAAATTGAATAATCGTATGGATTTATAATTTTCAACAAACAATTTTTAATGGTATTTTAATTAAAAATTATATATAATTTCCAAAATATTTTAAATAATTTTGTGGTATTTATAAACATTACAATAGCTTTTTTTGGATTCATGCATCTTACAATTTTAGGATGTTAGTCAAAAGGCTTGACAAATTAAGAGACATTGTTACTCGTAATTTTTGTTATCGTTAATTCAAAAGTTTCAAAAATACATAACGAAAAACATTTTTTTAGAGACATTTGAAGTTCAAAATTGTTGATGAAATTTTATATTTAAACGACAAATAATAATCTTTCCTTTTATAGTTTTAGTTATTTTGTTGTTATTTAAAAATAATTTATCCGTTGGGACTTGAAACGTTTTTCTATAACATAGTAATACATACAATATAATTTTCAAAATATTTAAACTTAGCTTAAACTATTTATACCACTGCAGACTGACATATTTCGGTACACCATTCTACTGTTTAATGTACATCGGTATTGACATTAAGTTAATAATAATAATACAGTATAAAATATTATTACAATAATCATATAATAAAAACGATGTTTTCGGCAAAAATTATTTTAACCAAATACAATATTATGTATTTAAAATATTTAACAAATTTTTAACATTCATTATTCGTACATCATTTATGTACTCAGAATTCCTCCGAAAATATTTACGCGATATCAACTACGATAATTTGTCATTGGTTTTAAAATATGCAATAAGAATTAAGAGTGCTCTATAACTTACTTTACTGCTCAAAATTGAACGATGTAAGGCATGTACTATGAACTTTGGCTGCTTTTTCATTATTTTTTAACCTAATACCTAATATTTATTTATTTTTTAAATTATTTTTTCGCAAGTGTGTTGTTTATTTTGTTTCTTGTTAACAATGTATACCTACCTTATTTATCTTATTCTTTTTATTCATACAGTTTTATAAATATTAAACTAGTTTATACAAAGATTTAGTGAAAAGTGGTTGAACATTAACATGACGTGTACAAATCTCATGAATTGTAGCGTCATTCAATTGCATTCCGTTTCAACCTTTTATACCTTTCCATTGTTTCGATTACGTTCACAAGTCGGTGGTTGGGTTAATTATTTTTTCCTACCCTTTTATGTTCCGATTGCATCCTATATTATAATATATAATAAGCATTCAATTACACTATTTTGATATGATTTTAGTAATGACTATTGAATACATTTGTATTTCTAGGATTGATAGATTGAAAAATTAACAGTCATATTCAAAAAATAATAACACAAAAACAAAAATAAATCAGTTCAAATATATAGGATTAAATAATTTAAAAATACATCTACTTGTCATCTTAAAAAGAGGTTTTAAGTGAAATAGTTTAGGTTATTATAAAGAGTAAAGACCAAAGGGGATATAATCTTATTTTTTAAGCTGTCTATTTGTTTATCAATAAATTCTTGTTTTTTTTTAAAAACTTTGCCCTGCGTTTTAGCCATACTATGAGTTCTAAATAAAATTGCTACTTGATTTTAATGATAAAAACCGATAAGAGTACCGGGCAAGAGATAACATTTTCGTTAATTCATCAAGTAAAACCAATTCGTGTTTAAAATTTAAATAGATCTACACACCATATGGGCCGAATATATTATTTGTATTTAACGCTTACCTACTATATAATCGGAACACAGAAAGGGTAGGAAAAAAGTTTCCCTGAGTCTGGGACACAATCGACGGTCTCCGGAATATATACCATTATATCAAAAGATACCTATAATATGTAATGATAGGTATATATATTAATTTTTCGAATTATTAGTTACCTAATTTTTTAATATTATTCACACATTTAATAAAATGATAACTTCAGCGGTTAGTAGTTATCCATAAATCATAAATCATAATTTTATTGTAAACTAAAATGATACCGATAACTTTGATACACATAGTACATACATACATTTTGTACATAGGTAAATAAAATCTAGATGCATGTTTATTAAAAACAACTGTATAATATTTTTCATAAATAATTCTAAAAGTTCAAAAATATTAAAATTATATAAAAATATGATTGAGAAACTTAAAAAAAAACATCTATAGTTTTGGGTAATTAATTAGAAAAGTGAATTGAAAATATAGATTTCTGAAATGTTACCAAAATTATAATCTATAAATATTGAAATTGATTTTTGTGGAGAAGGATATACAACGCCTGAATAAATCTTAATTATATTTTTTAATTGAGTTACTAATTAAAATTCAATGTAGTTTTTCAGAACGATAATATAAATAGGTATCTACAAAAGCTATTGGAAAGATGCATTTGTTTGTTTTAATTAAACATTGAGATAAAAATAAGCATTACTTTTTAAATCTTTTCCATGAATTATTTCTTATAAAAATATAACAATAAGAAAACGATACCTACCTACCTACATACACAAATTTTAACCACTTATGAGAACAGTAAAATAATTTAATAATTAATCTCATAAATAGTCATTGATTCGGGATTTAAATGATTATCATAACACGGATAAAATATAATACTATATTATACTATAAATAGTATATATATTTATATCATCGGTGGAAATGTATCTCTCTGCCCTATGGAATATACTTCACTAAATAATATTTGCAGAAAATAAGAAATTAGTTTAAGAACTCATTATATTACTGTCAAAACAGTCTAATAAACTTATATAATAAATATTATGATGTACCTACATAATAACGATAATAATAATAATAATATTTTATAATCTAAACGTATGGACACTGAACTGTAATGATATGACCATAAATACCCGTGACCACTCCTTTTGCTTATTGTTTGCACAAAATCCGTTAATATAATATTCAAAGTGACTAGAATAAAATTCTAGTTTCGCCCTTTCATTGTCAACAAACCGAGGGTGCGTCCAAGCTGTTACTATTGTTAAGGTTTATGATTTATGCCTGAAAAATAATAATCATAAGTGTCGTGAGCAATCTAGTGGGGGTTTAATTACAAATACACTGTAATAATAGTATAAATACCGGGGAGAAATTTTTTATTTATGTATTTTTAATGCGAAGTGGGGCGGGCTGTTTGTTTTGTGACAGTCCAAACATAAGCAAGGGTATATTCTACGCACATTCCGGTTCCTGTTTTAACCTCATTAAAATTCGGACCATGGTAATCCTCATAACTCACGAAAAACTTAATGTTAGCATAAGGGAAGTATATAGTATATAGTATACTATAGAGCATATAATTTTATTGTATGATAATTTATGCTTAGATTTGTATTAACACTTACCCAAGTATTGAATACCTCACTCATCTTATCTCACCATATGTTTACTACCTTTGACTAATGTAGATATATAATATTATATAATATATTTCAATTGGGTATATTCATTTTCTCATATTTTATTAAAACTAGCTGATATATTATATTTGTAAAAAAAATTTGAAATTACTTGCAAAGGTGATCAATAAATTACAAAGATATAAAAAAATATGATCATTATTTTATTTTTTCAGTTTAAATATACCTAGGTACATACTACATACTATATTATATGGGTTCATTAATCACGTTAAAGTACCTCCACTTTATGGCACTTTCTTCTATCTTACTTTTTCATCTAAAGATATTATTGAACAACAAAAACTAAGACCTAACATATATTTTTCTATACAACTATTGAGCTATCGTCTACAATGTAGATTCTACACCCTATTATCAGAAATATTAGGTGATGTTTGCCATTCAGGTTCAATATTATGATTTAACAAAATTATTGAAGATTGATTGATTTGCATTAATAGTAAAATAAATAGTAAATCAATCTGGCGAAGTAAATAGATAAATGATAATTAACATAGCTATTCTTCAAGATACTAAAATTTTTTTGGCGTTACTTTAAACTTGTGCAGTAAAAAGCTTTAATCTTCAACTATGAGAGAGTTTTGGAAAGGAAGTTTGATCTATAGTTCAGTACGTCAGGTAGTCAAACATAAAAATTCTTTGTACTAAATAATGAGGAAAAACTAAACAAAAATGTATAACAGAAAAATGAGAATATTTACACTTCTTATTAAAGTAAAAAAAATGTTACGATTTCAACCTTCGATTGTCAACTTAAATATCTTATCTGGTAGGAAAGTAAATCCATTTGGTACTTCTTTGAGAGTAAAAAGTAAATAATTCCATGAACTTTTGTTAACAAAACAAAATTAGGATTTTTTGACAAAGTCGATTTTCTTACTTTGTATTGTAGGTAATTCAGAAACGAATAACCATAGATAGACTTGACATTTTCACCAAATTTTTGTACATATTAGCATTTTCTATACATGATATAATTTTAAGCTGAAACTGTCCCAATTACACCATTCTATAGAATTTACTTATAAGTATTTATAATAATAATGTATGATTTAATATTATAACAGTAATTATTATGTATTACATAATTTACTAAATATTAGCTGAATTACACTACCTGGATCAAAAATTTATCAATATTTCTATCTATTGTTTTCAGCTCTGTTTTAATGAAATATATAATACAGTTCCTGTGTAAACCCCGTCAATACATAAGTTCATCCTTATAATTTCATTTTGAAGATATAACTGGAAAAACAGACAGACAGACAGCCAAATGCATCTCTGCGTGTGCAGAAATATTATATTTGATCGTACACGTTTAAAAATTACAACGTATTCAATTCAAACACTTTTCATTTGTGATACGCAAGATAAATAAATAAAAATAAGATCGTATATAATTGCAAAAGAGTCAATATTCTAAAGATGTAAAAATGTTTTTTGTTATTTTGTTAGTAGAATGTGCGTACAAATTATTAGCCGTGCTTATCCTAGGAGAGACGACATATACTTGATTGACCGTCAGAAAGAGCAACGTTTTTCCAAATAAATTCCCACCGGTCAAAGGAACTGTGGATTTGCTAAGGATTAATAGTGACATTAGATTGGATTTTATTTTATACGATAGATTCTATATTATGTTTTTATAGAAAATTAGTTCAACAATTATAATAAAATAAGTATCATAAATACTATTACTAAAAACTAAAAAACTGTAGTTGATGTAGATTGTAGAGCCCAAGTTTATGAGCAATTGAGTTCAAATGTTGACAAAATTAGATATTCTGGTGTATAATTACGATTTATAGCGAGGTACCTATATAAGTATTTAGTATATACACTTGAGAACTTCCAGCTTAGCAAATTAAACGATTAAAAAAAAATATATAAACCAATAATAGAAGTAAACTTAAAATATTAGTATCAATAATAATTTTTAATTTTTAAATAACTACATTTTAAAAATCCACAAAACCTTACAATCATTTGAAAGGAAAAATTAATATTTCACAAAATGTTTTAAACGTTTTATTTTATTTTGAATAAGATCTTCTTCAAATGTTGATCATTTACATAAAGCTTTTTAACAATAGAAATAGTTTGTTAACAAAAAAAAATTACAAACTTACATGTCGTCTATCATTGTCACCTGGCATCAATACATTTGTGGTGGAAGGGGGATAAAATTGTTTGCACATTTTTTTTTACTCAACTAGGTACTTTGTTTATTTTCACATTTGAATCAAATGTAAAATTCTGATTTTGATAAATGGCTTCTGAATCAGTGATGATGAAATACAAAAAAAATGCCATGACAAAACTGAACTTTTTATATAAGAGAAGGGTAATCGCTTAATTGTATGCTTTTACATTTTTTTGTAGTCGTGATCGATTGTCCTAAATTGTCGTTACAGTTTAATATGAATTAAAACTCGGCTAGTTTTTCAGTATCATTATTATTGTTATTATTTATATATTTTTTTCTTTTGATCTGACCCTTCAAAAATACTACAAACTGGACCCTCCAGCAACGTAGAGACGTAGAGTACCCTAATGGATTTTGAATTAATTCAGTTTTAGCACGTGGCTACATATTTTATAGTACAAGGGTATATTATTTGATTATTCATTCTATTGAACTAAAATAAATTCATCATTATAATATAGCTTGGAAGATTAATAATACTAACATAAAAATATTTAAATATATACCCATTGTATTTGCATGAGTCGTATCTGCATAGTGCATATATCAGCAATTATTGTATATTGTCATAGTCTATCGCAGAAACTTACCTTTTTTCATCAACGTATTATGATAGAAACATATAGATATCAATTATTTATTAATTTTTATATTTTAATTAATATCTATAGTAAAGACAGAATGGTGTAATAATAAAAAAATTTCAATTTTTAAATTATCTGAATATAAATTGTTTAAGGCAATTGTTGAATTGTATTTGTATATTAATCTACGAAGGTATCATAATATGTTCATTTATTAAAATTCGATGGTATAAACATGAAGTTATTTAATCATCATAATTCTTAATGCGCTAAGAAGATAGTGCATTCTATCATGATAGAAGACACAAATTAAAATATTAAATATAGCTAGGTATCATAAATACTAAACATACATTTTTGTTCATTATCTTTGATTTCAGAATAAGTTAAAGTGAATTATACACCTAGTATTTTTATATAGACAATTTTTTAACCAAGAGAAGCTTCTATTCAAAAATTATTTTAGGAATAAACCTTTACTCTTGCAGTACTAAATATACCTATATTTTAATAAAACTATTATAAATAACTATTTTACAGACGTTATCCTAAATATTTGTCGAGTACTCAATTGTTTGGTTTCTCCTGTCTATATATTTGATTACTTGCTGCTGCGTGTACAAACATCTCTTTGAAAATGAAAAAAAAAATGGAAACTTCCTCTGATTGGCATTGGCTTTACAAAAGAAGTAAGCCCTTAAGGGTTTCACTCCTCGATTCGCGTTTCGTCGAATAAAACCACGTTTTATCGTCTAAATTAAAAACGTGATTTACTATGTCACGTTCTTATATTATATGAGTTTTGTTTAGATAATTTGTATTCAACATTTCTCTTGTTTTTTTTTTCAAGTACAACTTGAATTGAAAAAACTAATAAACGAAAAATGAACTTCCCAAAATAATTTTTATATTCGATATCCAATTGAAGAGAAAAAAGTTGTGCACGAATATGAGGGAGATTTTTATTGTTGTCCACTCGCCACTACCAATCCAGTCGGCCAAAGAAATGTTCTATTGTTATAGTAGCCACCGGGGGAATATTTTGAATAATGTGAATAAAAAAAGGTGTAAGCCCCTTTTTTAGGGGAAGCAAAAACACTGCAACAAAGAATCAACACTCTGGAGTGGTTTTCGGTCGCGCATCAGTTGACCTCTATTATATTATTGTGACATGAAACGCGTGTGTGGCTCAAAATTAATAAAAGAGTAATATTTTAAAATTTTAACGGTAAATAAAAAAAAAAAATCACGCATTAATAACTAAATATATTGTAAGCATTATTTAAGTTATTGTTCGTTGGTTAAAATATAATTTGCAATTAATATACATAATATTATTCTTATCTTTTCATATTTTCATTATGATAACGTATTCACGTGGGAATGCCAAAAAATAACTAGTATTATGCAATGTTATAAATATTGCGGTTTTTATTATTTCTAGTTTTGTGCATTTTAACTAAAATTTACTTATATATTAGTATATTAATAATGTTATAAACTGTTTATACTTTATAAGTTTATAACAATGTTATTGTGTCTAAGTTGTTATCGGAAAACATAGTTTGACTTCGCTTTATCATATATTTAACAAAATTTCAGAATCTATAAAGTTTGTAATTTTAACCAATATTTGTAGTAGAAATAAAGTGTCAATATCTACTTATAACCTTGTTTGTTTTTGTTTGTAGTCATAACTATACTGAGTAATACAATATCAAAATATATGTTACCTTGCGTAAAATTCTTCCTCTAGATATGCCTGTCCTTTAAACACACATTTTACTACACATTTTCCCGGGTCAGATATTACGTCAAGAAGAATAAACAACAGGTCGCTTGGGCGACAACAATTTGTAGGTGGGATATTTTTATTAAGACAAGTGAATTTTGTGAATTGGCAAAAACTCATTAAATATGGATAGGCGATAATTTTTTTATTACGCTTTATATTAAGTAGTTATGTCATTGTCAATAATTTTTTAGCAATATTGGGGAATTTCAAATAATTTATTTGATCAATTTAACACTTATAGACTATATATCAAGGATGGTGAACCTTTCTGTACCTACGTGTCAATTACAAATTTTGATTTGATTTTATTTTCCCTGCATGTCAACTAATTATTTAATGACCCTTTTTTTAAACTTAAAAAATTCCTACATCCATGGCTTGAATGATAAAAAACCAGTTGAGTGTGTCACTAAAATAGCACGCGCGTGTCATAGGTTCACCATTTCTGGACTACATTATAGTCTACATAGGTACTTTTCAACCGTTGTGTATGATGTATTATAATCAATTTTTCTCTATTTTAACTATTTTTAAGTCGTTAATTTTTTTAGTGAGGCATTCCGCATTCATTAAGTTATTATATGTATTATCATTCATCGTATTTTCACGCGATTATTTTAACCATTATTTAAGAACTAAACAAAAATCATAGTAACTTCAGTTACTTCATAAATCACTTAATAACATAATAAAAACATAATATACAATAATGAACACTTGAGTAGGTACCTATTATAAATATAATAACAATACCTATATGACAATTGTACATATTCAAGTATCTAATAGTATCATCAATTCTGATTGTGTTACCCCATATTATAAAGTATTGTGCATAGCAACGGACCAATTAGGCCAATAAATAGCTTGTTAAAATGAAAACTTATGTATATATATATGTGTAAAATATATAATTATATATATATACTATATAGTTATAACTACAAATCAAATGTATACTTAATACTTGTATACGTTGGTTATGGACTATGGTGACGTTTCATAAAAGTATGAAAGTATACAAACAACAAGTTATTATCACGGTTGTAACGGTAGGTTAGTAACTACAACTGTGGTTATATAAGTGTAAAGTTAATAAATATACACATTTATTATTTCAATTAGAAATGCATAGTTATGTTTAAATTTTATAACTTCTTTAAATTAATTTAATATTTAAATTTAAAAATCGCTTTATACGGCGCTTTGATAACATTCTATTGTGTTCACAATATATTATATTTTACTGAAAATATTTTTCATACTTCTGTTATATTACTATTTTAAATATTATAAAATGTATCATTTATAATATTTTATATTTATTTATAATATATGATAATTCCTATACCAAGGCTATATTGAAGAAAATATAAAATATGTTAAATAACTACTACATATACCTATATGAAATGAAGAAACGTAATGGTATATAATGTTATAAAATATAAATACTATATAAATATGTGCATATTTACTCTTACATAAAATATTTTTTAAATTAACTGAATTTACTTCGTAAATATAACTTAATAACTTGGTGGGATGAATTAAACTGCATGTATTGTTAGTTTAAAAATTTTAAGCATTTTTTAGTAAATTATATTGGATTTAAACAACATATTTTATAATTACAGTTTTCTGAGTTTTAAAATCATGATTACAAAAATTAATAATTTAGGTAAAAATCTATTTTGACAACATAATAATATGAAAGTCATACATTTAAGATTCTGAGCGGAGCGTTGAATGTATTAATTTTACAATACTATGTGTTTTTTATTTTTTGTGTCTGTCATCACCTTTTGTGGCAGTAAAAATGCTTCGATTTTCTTCTTCAGCATATTTTCTAGTAGGGAGTCTAATTAGTAGTTTAGTTGATTTTATATTTTTTCAATTATTGTCGATAAATTTCACTCAGTCAAAAAACTTGAAAAATGAATACAAGGTTTCTCAAAAGATGTTATGTTTAGTTTGTTATTTAAAATAGACATATCTTTATTAATATTTAATTATTATATATATATTTTCCCCGAAGTCAGAGGGTTTCCACAATGGTGGGCCTCCCTTTTCGTGTGATTTCATGTTATTATTATCAAATTTACTTATTGTATATATAATATTACAGATTGTTAATATACCTAATATTTTGTTAAATAATAAAAAATAATAATTTAGTGGCTTGATATTTATATATAAAAAAAGAAGTTTATGATAGAATTAATATAACAAATATCAAAAACATATATGTAAACAGCCTATTATAGTATCTAATAATTGTAAATATTTACTAATCTCAATAACATACTATATCAATAAACATTGTTGGTATTTGAATATTTTAAGATTCTGGTATTTTTATATGTTAATATAATACATTTACACATTAGGCTCGATCAGAAAGTCTTTACTCATTACCTAAATATTGAACGTATACAATATATCAGTAGATGTATAATAAGAAATAACTAATATAAGCATTAGTAAAAGCTATATTAAACATAATTATCTTTTCTTCTTTTTTTCCGTTAAGAGCCTACGACGATTAAAGAACTGTTTTAAGTTATCACAGTATTTCCTATCACCGTCATCGTCCAAGGAAGAAAAGGTTAATCATCATGCCCCTTGCGTTCCCCTACGTAAACACTAAATCACCTTAGGATGTAAATTGATAATTTAAAGTACACGCATCGGGCATTCAAATGTAGAAATAAGCTTAAAAAGGTTTACACCAACATAGAAATAAGAATAATAAAAACATATTTGCAATGCTTTCTAAAAAAACAACTGGCAATAAGTATAATATTTCATATACAAATAATGGATCATCAAAGATTCAATTCAAAAATAAAGTAATAATATAAAAATTATTACTAGATAAGAATATTTGAACGTTTAGTTGTACGCATGAGTCATTAGTGTAGTTTTTATATTAGTTATTTGAGTTAAAGTTATTTTAATAAGGACAGTTGGAGGGTATCTATATATATTACAAATATTATATTACAATCAAATAAGTAATACTTAATGAAAAACCAATATAGGATCAACATAAATAGATTGAACTAGAAAATGTACCATCATAATATTTTATAGGTACTTATACATTTGTATACAGTATATTACATAAAAAATATTATATTTTTTCCAATAGTGAGAGATTATAAATTTTAATAATTTGGATTAATAGGACTCCACGCGGGCATTAATTGTTGTCTTCGTCTTACAAACATACATGACAAATTTTTCGTTCACAATAATACATTTTACTCTGCAATTTTTAAAATTATAGTGCATTTATCTCTTATAAAATTTAAAGATAAGATTATTATCCATGGCAGTAGTCTCAAACATACGACCCGCAATACAAATACATTTTGAACAAAAATATATGATAAATACGTAAATATTTTCATTTTTTTTACGTATCATATGGACATAGAATATTATCTGACTAAAATAGACTGTTTTATGAAATCTAAAAACAAGATTGTTTCGGAGTCAACTAATAATGATTGGATTAAAGATTTAGATTTCCTTGTTG
Organism: Nasonovia ribisnigri; assembly: GCA_027563435.1. Taxonomy (NCBI): domain Eukaryota; kingdom Metazoa; phylum Arthropoda; class Insecta; order Hemiptera; family Aphididae; genus Nasonovia; species Nasonovia ribisnigri. The sequence goes on from JANEHU010000048.1 coordinate 883,321, forward strand.
ATATTACTACACATTTAAATATTCTCAATCTACAATTACTAGGAAAAAACAGAGTTATCACAAATATGTGATTCAACTCATATCATTTACGATGAATCTTCGATTATGGGAAACTCAACTTTCATTAAATAACTTGGTACACTTTCCTACATTAAAACCGTTATCCAAAAATAGCAATGATGGTAAAAAATATATTTCACACATTTTATTACTAAAAAATGAATTTATGAACAGATTTGCTGAATTTCAAAAGTAAAAAGATGATTTTCTACTTTTTAGTGAGCCATTTTCTATAAATGTAGAACACGTGAGGGAAGATTTACAACTCGAGTTAATTGATTTGTAATGTAATTCTGTTTTAAAATCAAAATTGGAAACTGCTGGAGTTCCAGAAATTGTTAAATATCTTGGAAACAGTTATCCAAAACTAAAGGAACGCTTCTCTAACTTTTATCTATGTTCAGTAGCTCTTACGTATGTGCACAATTATTTTATTTCATGAAATTAAACAAATCGAAAAGTCACAATCAAATTTCAAATATCAAATAACAATCTGTGTTACATTTGGTATCAAGAAATTCTTGTGCAAATATAGACAGCTTGGTACAAAAAAAAATATGTGGAGTTTCAACTTTACGGTAGCTGGTAAGCTGAATTAATATTATTTGTAAATAATAATGTACTTGAGAAATTTCCAGTACTCACGATAATATTTTTGAATTACAACTAAATATGTAAAAATGTTATATTTTTCTTTCGTTAAATTCTTGGTTAATTAATATATTTCTTACGCCTATAAATAACTCAAAAAAAGTCAAAACGTTTAAAAAAATGTATAATGCATAGAAATTGCTAATATAAACATTTAGTGAAAATTTCATGTATCTACAGTTATTTATTAAAGAGTTACACCAAAAACCAAAATCAATATTGTCAAAAACTGATTTAGTGTAAAAATTCCCGTTAGGTTTCTTTAAGAAGACGCTACACCCGCATGTGTTGTCTCCGTCTTACAAATGTACAACATAGTAAGAACTGTTTTGCGCGGAACAATTATACTCCCTCTCTATTTATAGTAGAATTACTAAAATTCCACAACGCATAGCGAGAAAAACTTTATCTGAGTCGTAGCGATTTTATTATTTGGATAACATAAATACAATTAAAGTTATCAGTTTTAGAACATTAGGTTTGTTTTGTTTTTTTCATTTAATTATTAAAACTTATTGGTTAGTGCTATCAAAATAATAAAAACGCTACGACACAGATAAAATTCTTCTCTATGTGTTGTGGACTTTTGGTAATTCTACTATAAATCAAGAGGGAGTATAGTTTTCCGCGCAAAACAGTTTTTACTATGTTGTACATTAATTGTAAGACGGAGACAACACACGTGGTTGTGCGCCGTCTTCATTTTTTTTTTGTTTTTTCAAGCGTTTTTCAAAATCATTGTGAGTTTTAAATTTTGACATCCTCATTGTATCAACTAGATTCACTTTCCCATCGGAAAAAAACACACATATTATTGTAAAATCTCTCCGTTCGGAATCTAAACATGTTGATTAGATTCAAAGTTATTTCATTTGTCAGTTTATTGTGTAAAAGACTACAGTCATCAAAAAAACATTGGGTATTAAGCAGTAAAATATAACAGTTTATAGTTTATATTAAATTTATTATTATTAGGAAACAGATTTTATTTTAGTATGAAATTTAAAATATTTAAATATATAATTGTTTATTAATAAATATTTATTTATAAACTTATAATGTTTAAATATTTAAATTGAAAATAAGGTATAATTTATTACGAACAATACATAATACAAAATAATACAAATTAAAAATGTTTATTCTGAATCATCCAAATTGGCTTCGTAAGGAAAACAGTTAGAATCGTTTTTTTTTAAATTTTTAAATTTAAAATTACAGCGAATCGATCTTAACATTGCTTTATAAGTTTATAACGGCTGAATGGCCTATCCACATCTACGGACGTGACTACATAGGTACAGGTTAATTCTTTTGGAATGTATTCTATTTCTAAATTGTTATTTGGAGTTTTGTTTAATAGTATGTACCTATGTCCTTTTATCGAAATTACAGCGTTATATCCTGGGTTTTTCCAATATATTTTGTAATTTTGAATTGGCTTAAACTCCAATTTAGTCAGGAACACGTTCCAATTTCTTTATGGTGTTATCTATTTTTAGCCATTTTAGAAGTTTCTAATTTAGAAATAGTATCAACTAAAAATCCAAAATGAGTGAAAATAAATGATGAATTGTCTTGCAAATTTTTACTTTCTACGAGCTCAATAGTTTTTGTATTGCCATTGCAGCATCGGAATTTAAATTTAAAACAACATTTTTAATCTTTTAAAAGTTATTCAAACAATATATTAGTATATTACAGCTGATAGCCACGTACCCCACCGATTGAGTTATAATAGGCTCAGGAGGCTGGGTTAAATTCGGATACATATATTTAAATGTTTGTACACGATTTGGCACTTTTAAAAATATTTTTTTTATGTTGGAAATTACTGAATTAACCTCAGAAAATTTAAATCCAATTCTTTGTACTACACGGTGGAAACCATGTACTAGACAAGTTAAATGTACCATTCTTGGATAAAATGTGTCCAACACTTTTCCGTTTTACACATATACGGTGCGGCGTTCGTTAAAAGTAAATGTACATTATTGTGTATGTACCATTCGGCCACAAAACACCCATTGCATTATTAAACAATATTGACATATAGTTTTGTGGTTGCATTTATCTAATTCTTTGCAACATTACATAAATGGTTTAAATGGTTCAGTGCTCAATTTTCCTGTAAAAACATTTGAGAAAATCTTAAATAATTCTTAAATACCAATATTTATTTGTAAAATATTTAAAAATATTTAATTATTCTAAAATATCAAACAATATTTAAAATAAAATTAGCATCAGATTATTCGAAATTAGATGAAACATATAGATACATCAAAAACTTTCGATGTTAAGACTACATAAAAATATTTATTTAATTATTAAAATCCGGTCCCTCCTTATTATATATAGTACACTAATTTACAGTAGGTAAAGAGTGTACAGTTGTAGGTATACACAAATGTCAAATTGTAATATTTTTATACATCGATTTATTTGATCGTACTTGATTCAATGATCGATTATTATAAAGTTCTTAAAATATATTTGTTTGTCATTCGTCATTGTGTATAATATATAATAGGTATACAATTTAACCTTCTCATACTTGGTTATCTACGTAATAATAAATATATACTATATTAATATTATTAATAACCATTAGGTATGTTATAATAATATTCTAATTATTAAGTTTATTTTCTGAAGATTGAGAAGAATCAACAATTATAATACAAATTGATGAAATTATATTTATGATTGTTTTTTCTTTCATTATCAAGCAACAAACATCGTTTACTATTTATTGTATCTAAAAAATCTAAACAAAATGTGTGCATTCGTATTGTACTACTATAGAAGTGTTTGAAACAAGGCTGTAAATAAAACAAATTTTCGGAGGGTTAACGTCCCTACAGGTACCTGCGGCCTTAAATTATAGGAGTTCACAACAATATTCCAACCAGGAACAACAAAAGTTTGTTTAGAAAAATCAATTTTTATTAGTGCGTTCATGGCTTTATCAATATTAAAATATATATAAGACACATTAATTTAAATAAAAATGTTGCATTAATTACATAACATATTGAGAAGAAATTCAAATAGTTGTATTAAAATCAAAACTCAAGAGCCAGTTCGTGTAATCTTCTTATTAAAAAAAGAATTATCTGAGGAATCACCTACTCGTGATCATAATTCGTATAATATCAGTTAATATGATAGGTATAATGTTAGGAAATATTTTATATTTTTATGATACCAAATATTATAACAAATACAAATTTATTCATAATATTTGTTAGGTAGGCACCCACAAAATATAAAATATGTACCTATATTCTCAAAATCTACAAAAATTACAAAATATGAAAAATAAAATATTGTACGTAAATCCGTAAATAAGGTATCAATCTACATTATATTACGGTACAAAATTTAGATATAAAATTAGGTCTGACGTGCTGTAAATTTATTGTTATGGCCAGAAGAAAAATAATACGAAAAAATCATCATAAACATACCAAACCCAACAATAATAAATTATGTTATGTTATAATGTCATACTAAACATATACAAATGTACCGTTTACTATTACTACATAATATTATTATTAAAAAAATATTTTATTTAGTCGTCGGCGGACTGACCTGTTGGCCAACGTGACCGTGGCCGCCCTCCTCGGTGGTTCGTTCCTGTACCTGGGCCTGTGCCCTTCAGACAGGTACCGGTACAGCCTGGACTGTTGGTCGTCCCTGAGCTCCAGCTCCAGGTTCAGGTCCAGATCCCAGTCCAGGGCATCCGGTGGTTCACCGCCGTCGGTGTAATCGCGTCGCCGCATCCCACGCACCTGTTGCCCCCCCCCACTCCCCGACGCCGTGGCCCACGGGTGGATCGCACGATCCCCGATGCCGCCAAGCGATGGAACTGAGTTTTTCCGTGTGGAGCCGGTGCAGTGTATGCGTGCGTGTCGCCGGTCCCGATGCCACTGGTGGCGGCGGCGCGCCAAATAAATAAGGCCCTGGGCTGCGGTGCCTACGTACATCTCGCGCCGTCGCCCCGGCAACCGCATATCGGCCGTCTATGTTCATGATGAACGATATAAAAATATATAGTTACGTGTTGCGCCTTAAAGAAGTGTCGGCGGTGACTCGATGATGACTCTACCTAAGCTATACGTACCTATAATTATTATTATATATATATTATTATATATTATTTTATATTTATATATATTTTTTTTGAAATGGACTGCAGGTACGTATCTATGGTTTTAGATATAAAAATACAAATAAAAACTTGATTAATAAAATAAACATTTATACACAAAAAAAACTTACTCGGAAGAATACTCGTTCAGCAGGAGATACCTGCAGAAAACAAGTAAGTACCTACTTAGAAGTATCGAAAGTAATTCTTACGTGTTTAAATACGTATTTTAAAATATATTTAAATACCTATTTGAAATAGTGAACAACCTTCAAACTATGAGTTATACTTACACATCTCGTGATTCTACGATTGTATAGTAACATACTAACATCACTAGGGCCCTGATTTAAATGCTCTAAAAACCGTCGCTCTAAAAAATGTCTAAAAATGTCCATAAAAAATGTATTTTACCGTAATAATGTCCTTAAAAATTGTCATATAAAATCATTAAAGGCAGAAAAAAACTGAAATTTTATGAAAATTTGATTAGAAGTTCAGGGTGTTTATAAACTATTATCACGGCCTATACATTTTACCATTCGATCCATGTTTTTCCTTCTGTATATACCTAAGATGGTAAATAGTTAAAAGTAGAATTTTTGGACCAAAAGGATATTGTCTCTTCCCCCCCCCCTCCCTCCTAGAAGACAAATCAAAGCCGCTACTTAAGTAGTATGATTTACAAATATGCATTAAAACTAACAAAATGACCGAAAATATTTTTAAAAAATGGTCGAAAAAAGAAAAAAACATCCAAACATGCAACAAAATACAAAATAAAAGTTTCACCGTTGAAGTATCTGTTTCATGAAACAAATTATGTACTTGGAAAGCATTGTCAAAGATCATCCAAAAAAATATGCACTTTGCATTAAAATCCGAGCCATAAACATAACACAAAATATAAGCTTAAAAATACTTCTCCCGTGCAGATACGAAATTCAGCTGCAAATAGAACTTTAATATGCAGTTTTTTAGTTTATTATTGATATCGTATCGACTACCAGGTACCCACATGATGATTATACAACTACAGTATACAAACCTTATGATTTAGTTGTAAACATCCTAAACTGGCTAAACCCACCTTCCCTAAAATTACCTAATAAAGATTATCTAAATAATTAAGATTCTTATTAAAATATTCATTAAATATAACACACCTAAATAATACAAGCTTTCGAAAAAATATATGTATTTAAATAAAATTGCTTATACCAAGTCCCCATTGACTTTTCCCTGGATTTTAACAAGAATCAAAATAACCTTCCTGTAGATAAATATATATTATGTATACATATTACATACATATCTATAGAAATTACAATCCCACTCGAACAAATACATTTTAAATCTTACAACAATAACACTAGTAACCTGATAACCCAATATGACGCGTATAAAGAGACATTAGTGCCATGATATCTTAACAAAAACTAACCAAAACTCAACCTAAATAACACAGAACTTCAGTTTTTAGGGACTAGGGCAGGAGTGGCAAACCTTTTGAACACTAGCTACGAGCCAAAAAATACCTTTTTTTTTATTCGAGCGTTCCATGAAAAATATTATATAATATATTATATTCAATATTGTATAAAAAAATTTTTGGAATTTTATTGAATAATTAATATATTAATATAAAAAGGACTTAGTTTAGGTATATAATATTATAATAATATTACTTTGTTAATTATGTATTTTTTTCTTGGTGTGATTTTTGTTGTTGAATACCTACTTGATGCCAATTCGTTGGTATTTGGTTTACATTTTTACCTATTCTTTATAGTTTATAATATATAATATAGTAAAAATATTTTAATTTTTCGCGTGCCACCTAGATTTGCCATCCCTGGACTAGGAAATAAGGTATTATCATTGGATTACCGGCTATCGAACGATTGATAACACTTAAAATTAACATACCGCTAACCAAAAAAAAAAACCGAATAAGAATACGATTGAGAACGAAATTAAAGCAATGTGGCCACATCATTTATTTTGCTATTGAAAGATTTTACTGTAAATTATTTAGTGGGTGATTCTCTTGTTGATTTATCTAAATCAAAATTCTAATTAGTAATTTCTGAGTTATTAAAATGTTTATACTAAGAAAAATAATCCTTAAATATGGTTTTACAAAAATATAAACTAGGTATACTACCTATTATTCATTTTACTGAAATAATTTTAAAAAAACATCAATTTACCATAGTGATTAATAACATTTACATTCTCAAATTATCTAAATTCCTAAATCTACTAAACCTATTACTACAGGGCATAGACATATTATCCTTAGTACCTTGAGTCTTGATTCTATTCTGTCGTACCTATTTTTGCTTAGAATTTTAATAACAACATAAATTGCTTGATGATTTCAATATCAAAATATTTCTATATTAACTTAACTCAACAAATTAAAAAAAATTGTTGACTTGTCCAGCTTTGGTTTTGGTATATATTATAAATTATTAGTTTTAAGATTAATTACAGTTGCCAGTTGTACCTATTGTTCAAAAGCGTCTGGCGTTAATTATTTCTTCATATTACCTCAATAAATAATATTTCATATGATAAATATTAATAAATAAATAATGGCTATATTACTTATATTATAGGTAATAGTACTAAGTCAGCTATATATTGATTGGTAGCATGCAGGTAATTTACTAATTATATTTTTGCAATTTTGCCTAAGAGAAGATTATTACGATAACTATGTTTTTTCGTTTAAAATGTTAATAGGTATACCTATTTAAGTGACTCTTATATGATTTTCATGTACCTACCTATAAATTGTACTTTTGGTATATGTCGTGGTCCATACCAATGATTATATTGGCATTATTGCGATCAGCAACTTTCAGTGCGGTAATTTAATCGCTCAAAAATATAAATCCGATTTACATATGATATATAGGTTACACAGAATTTTAAAATAGAATATTGAAAGCGAGAATATCCAATGGAAATAGTATTCGACAATTCTCTACCACAAATGTGATGTAAATTTATTTATATAATCCAAAATTACGCTTCATGTATGCGTACTTACAGCAGCACTGCATAAGATAAAGGTATAGGCACTAAAATATACAATATTGAATATATTATATTAATTTATAACCGAAATAATAATAATTATTTAATAGAAAGCAGATTTGAATGCAAATTGCCGTTTTTTAAATGTTTCTAAACTTTGATTTATTTAACTACAACCCCAAAATTCTTTTCATGTTTCTAAGAATTATAAAATTAAAATTTTGTATTTTTAACTTTTTTATTTTTATTTCATTTTTTGGAACCATCTGATTATTTTTAAACCAATTACATTTTTCATAAATATTTTATAAGAATGGATAAAATGCTACAAAAATGTTCCGTACATTTTTTGGTGTATAGGTATTTAACATAATATATCAATATATTAAATTCATTGTTAATGAATAAAAATAAAATAATATTAAATAGGTGTTATTTATATTGCTTCGTCTCAAAAATATTATTTTTATTACGTATGTTTTTATACCTACCTATAAAAGTAAAAGTGTACAACGGTCTTAAAAACGAAATTTTCGTCATGTGCAGGCAGATTATATTAATATAGATACTAGTAGGACAGTAGGTATAGGTAGGTATACAGTATAATTACACTATACAGTGTGTTCGAAACTCACAGTAAGTGGTAAAACTAAATATTTCAGCTGAAGACCTCAGATCGAAATGATGGTTTTTGGGAGGGTAGGGGGGCCGTTACAGACTATAATATTTTGGTATGTGCATGCACAATACAATTTACTTTTTTTTAAATGACGACGGATATTTATTTTAGAGATTCAGTTATAGCCTTATAGGTACAAAAACTATAAATTAAAAAAACTATTGATTAATATTTTGTTATTTAATAAGCATTAATGTTTGTTTACATTTTATCTGACATTTCAACATTTGTATAACAAAATAAATATTAAATTAACGATATCGGAGATATCTCGAGTAAGGCATTAACATGGTTAAAATAGGTAGGTTCTGTGATTATTACTTATCACTAAAAACAGAAATTATTTGTAAGTTTTAACTCAGGTACAGTACCCAGCAGACTTCCAACCTTGTCAATTTTGATAAAAAAAAAAACTATATATACAGAATTTTTAAAAAAAAATAAATAATATAGCTGAAGTAGGCAAGTGGATGTCGTTCTGCTGTACAGTAGGTTAGTGAGTCACTGTAATGGATTTGAATTTAATTAGGTATATATACAATCATTGTATACGATAAACGTTTTTGAGCGCAGACGGTTTGTCAGCCTATAATATTACCACAGAATATATTCTGTGATATTACTAATTAGGGATATTTTATGATATTATTGTGATTAAAATAATTATATTGAGTATTAGGCATTAGTAAGACCTATCTAATAGCCAATAGGTTATAGATACGGTAGATTAAATTCAATTTTGTCAAAAGAATTACATTTTAAAATATCATTGTGTGTATAAAATATAATAATAAGCTCTAAAAGTTTCATATATCCACGAATAATATTTTTAAATTACAACCAAATAACTAAAATCGTTATTCTTGGTTTTAATGTGTAACTTCGTTCAAATTTGAATTTAAAATGTCTGTACAAAATAATAATGTTAATACATATTTTTTTAGATTTTTGGTTACAGTACAAACTATTTATGAGAATCTTTGTTTTAAATTTTCAACCCTAGGCTTTTGTAGTATTTTTATAATTTTTTAATTAAAATAATTGATAAGATATTCGAGATGTTGATAAGTAAAATGTAAATGTTGCCAAAAATTAAACTTTAAAAGCTTGTAAAAAAAATTGTGGCTATGTATTTTTTATATTTTTCAACTGCTATTGTAACAACATATCTGCAGGAACCTTGTATTAAATTTTTAAGCTTTTTGACCCAAGGAATAAAATTGGTTGACATTTATGGAAAAAAAAACTAAAAAAATAGAAAATGTACGTAAACAGTCCAAAACGAGTAAAATTATTTTGAACATTTGATCAAGTACCTATAGAAATTGATAAAATAAACATAATATGGTGTACCTACATTTAAAATATTGGCAGTTATTGGTTATTGAATTACAATACAAAATAAAGAAATCGCTACCTACATTAGAAATTTAGTGAATATCCAACGTTGTAAAAAATTAAACTTCAAACGCTCACAAAAATTTAATTTTACTTTCTGGTAGACATTTTTATTGGCGATTATGAAAAAAAAAACAAAAACAATTATAAACAGAATATGTCGGTAAACACCTCAAAATATTGTATCAAGTATAGGAATTGATGAAATACACGTATGATATAAATTTAACTATCTATAGTAATTTATTTTTGAATTACAGCAAACTGAGAAAATCCCGACATGAAAAATCGAGTGAATTTCCAATCCTGGAAAAATTTGAACTTCAAACTTTCATAAAATTAGGATATTTTTATGTCCTATTTAGGACTAATAAACTTAATATATAAATTTAGGACATTAAAATCCGTTCCTTAATAATTATTATAAATAATTAATTAAAAGTTATTAACATTTTCCGACATTCACGTTTTAACCATTAAAACAATGCATATTATTTCTTGTTACTGTACCTATATCAGTGACATATATTAATACCAAACAGGAAAATTTGATAGGATTCTGATGTTAATAATATTAGAATTAGGCAATAGTTAAATCCAGTACAATTTAATGTACCCACCTGCGTAAATTTAAATATATTATATTACTAACCTGGGCTATATAATTATGTCTATACAGTGACGTTTTCTCAGGAATTTTCGATGGTGGTGAGGGGTTATGGTCTCATGGATAATTTCTAGTATTCGGGGGCTGTCGGAGCACAAAAAAACGGGTGCGTAAAAATAAGGCCATTGGTGGGGGATTAAGCCTTTTATTTATTAAGATTTTTATTAATTATTAAATTAGATAATTCAACGAGTATGCTATAGGATGACACAACGTCTCCGCTCAGAATCATTTATGGTATGCAATGATTTATCATTCGAATTCAAGTATAACACATCCATTACAATGATATTAATATTAATTATAAGTATACTCACCTGTTTTAATTCAGTGTTTGGCAAGTTCCTTATAAAAAGGAATTCGTTCCGTTCTTTGTTCCTTAAAAAAAGAACGTTCCTTAGAAAAATTAACGAGTTCTTTTTTTTAGTTTCAAATAAAATAAAAATTCTTATTTAATCAGTAATGTTTTTTTTTTTCATAGGTATGCACTATGCATACTTCTTTAATTGTTAATTATGATATGTACCTAGTACCTACAAGTCAGTACATCATATATTAAAATTCTATTATGAGATTTTCTTCAAATTGTTTGTCGACTGTCTTATCGATTATTGTTATAAATAATTATAATTTATATAAATACTCATTCATTTTTTATAAAAAGGAATTCGTTTAACGGGCTGTTCTCTAAAAAGGAATTCTTTCCTTCCAAACACTTTTAATTTGACGTCGTACCCTCTAACCTAACCTCATGTGTAATTGTCTCCTTCTTACTAACGCAAAACATACAAAGTTTTATGTTTACAATAATCGATTTTACACTGGTTTGTTTAAATTTAGTCTTTCAAAATAAACCATGTAAGTAACATGCCTATTGGCTATCAGCACGGTTAAAATTATCTTAAACCGTATGTATGGGTAAACATCAGTAATAATTAATAACGAATAATTATTTACAAAAATATATTTTTTTTAGTTACCAATTTTGAATATCTTGATTTTTGAGCGTTACAGCAAAAAAGGTTTTGAATACTCGTTTAAAATTTGATTAACCTCAAAACTCAGCACTCAGCACCACAATTGTATTTTCGTATTCATGTCGTTATTCGTTATGCTACTTTCGTTATACTTCTTTAAAGTGGTTATCTAATGGAATATTCTTTGTACAGTGAAACCTGACTTAACGAACGCCTTTGTCAATGGAAGAAATTGTAAAGTCCCATGTGATAAAACATCAGTGATCACTGATCATTCTCAAATTACCATCCAAATGTCCGATATTAAACCTAAATGCACTGACGAGGTGTTTGGAAAAGTTATTAGAGTATTAGACCCAATGTTCTGTAGAGCTAGTTGTGAACTTAAACGTCTTAAACATATTTCAATCAATGAGTAATTTACCTACCTATTGAGGAATATAGTTTTCGTAATCTAAATCAACTAATACAAACATATTTACCTACGTTTTAAATTTATCTGGTAGATATAGTATCAACAGTTGGTAGACAGTTTGATGTAATTCACACTGATATATTAAGAATATTGTTTTTTACAGATACTATTCCATTAATAGTTATATTGTTTTGGATTTAATATTTTTGTTTTTTATAAATTTAAAATACATTTCATAAAAAAAAAAGTTACTGTGAAACACAATATCACTTTTATTGCTATTAGCAATGCAGGTACCAAAAATTAATGCTTCTGAAAATATTCATTGATACAAACAAAACTTTAATTTAAAGGTTACTGAATTGTATATAACATTGTAAAAATTAAAATAGATAAGTACCTACTTACAAGATTGTATAATCCTATTAACTATTATATAGTTTAAAAGGTGGTAAAAAAATAGACTACCTCATGACTAGGGATGAGAAGTTATAAGAGGTAAAATTGACAAAATATGCACAGAAAAAAAAGAAAATATGTTAAAAAATAAGTATTGAAAAAATGTACAATAAAATAGACATTCTTTACATTTTGGTAGAAAATAAAGTAATATAGTACATATATTAGTATAATATATCATATAAATAAAGTAAATATTTTGTTGCATTGAACATCTGACTTTAGCTCACTTATCTATAAATAGAAGACATGGACAAAAATATGCAATTTCCATAACTTATCATCCTCACTTATGAAGATTATAGATTATTATTATTTATATAGGTTCCTACAACAGTATTACCTATTATACACTACCACTATAATTATTATTATTATAATGTCATATTTTGAGTAGAATATAAAATATAAAATAAAACGAGGGTCATAAAAAGATAAACCAAGTTTTTAGGAAAATTAAGAAACCAAAAATATAGTTAAGCCAAATTGTTATAAATTTATTTTTTATTAACTTAATAAAATAATAAGCAGGACTAGATTAAATATTTAGGTTACACATTTTGTTGGTTTAATAATTTGTTGAATTGTTATCAGTTTAAACAAAAAAAAAAAAAATACAATTTATTTTTCATTGCTTAATGTGCGTATACATATTAAATATACTGTAAATAGAGCAAAATACAGCAGATCGTTTTCAATGTACGTTAAACTTGTAACGCCAAAAGACTGCAGCTATTTTACTGACAAGCAACATGACTAGGTTTTATATAATATAAGTAGTGTTAGGTCTGAATTTGCCAAGAACGTATTAAATATAATTTAATGATCTATTATTTAACTTTAATAGCACATTAAATTAAAACTGAATTCTATATTTGTTTGGAGTAGGCAGTGACCGAACACCATTCTTATTATTTGAGTCTCCCTTGTAAATCCCATCTCTTTGCAACGATCCCCTTCTTCCTTGAACCCCCCCTGGAGAGAATATTCTCAATTTGGATTCAATGTTTGATATCTTACTTGAATCCGGTGTGCCCAAATTTCCAAAATCAATTTTTCTTGGTGGTGGGATAAAGCTTCGTTGTGTATCTTTATAAAACGAACGGCCTGGAGATTCTCTAGCCATTACTCTGGGAGGATCAAGTATACTCTTTCCTGGCGAGTCTCTAGGTCCAACCATTATTGCCCTAGTTGGAGATTCTCTGGTAATACTAGATCTTGATTCTCGATTGACACTATTTCTAGATGAAGACTCCCTAGGCCCAGTCCAAGATGATTCTCTAGAGGTATTTACATCTGATTCACGGCTAGATCTACGATAACGTCCATCTGGTGGTAAAGGCGATTGCCTGAGTGATCGTTCTAATGGTTCAAACTTAACCGAAGAGGGACATTCAGTGGGGGTATTTGGAGCTGTGCTAGCATCACTAGACGTATCCAGAGAATTCAAGGAATTCTTTCGGCTATCATTGAAATGACTGTATTCACCTAACTTTTTCACATCTTTAGACTTGACGTCCGAATCGCTGAGTCGACCATACTCTCCAACTTTGCTGCTAGATTTCCTGTGTCGTTTTGGCCGAGGAAGTGAACTAGGAGGTAAACTTCCACAACGGCTTTCTTGTGTTTGGCGTTGTGCTTGTGAACACAAACCTTGTTTCTCCAAAAGCATGATGTCATCAGCCCGGTGGCCAAGGAAATTTCCAGTTACACCCTCCAGTAGTGGTTGGGGTGTTTTTGCTTTTCGCGACAAAGAGCCCGTATGAGAGAAGCCTGGAAAACAGCAAAGACCTCTCTGAAAACAAAAACAAACACGTCCCCCCGTCCAGGCACCCAGTAAACGTCCAATTCTCTTGCAAATTTTTATTTTGTTTAATCAAACCGAAATTCAAATGAAATAAAACTCATGCCTGATTAATTCACACTCAAAAAACATTAAAAATATAAAGAAATTAAAAATGTTCAAATACATTAAGACACTTTAAAAATTAGAAATTATACATAAATATATTATTTCCATCACAAATAGAATTAATAGTTTTGTTTTATTTTTAGTTACACTTTTTTCAAATATACACATACAATTTAGTTGAAAATTAAACTCTCAAGTAAGGGAGAACGTGTTAGTTACGCTACCTTTCAGGCTATGCCAATTAACAGCAATTAAATCCTGGTAATTTATAAAATTAACACCCACACAGATACAAATATAGTAGTGAGTACAAACTAAATAGACAAAACGAAAAACGTTTGTTATATATTAAGACAAACAAGACAGTGTTCAACAATCAAAACAAATAGATAACATCAGAAACTGAATCAGTGTAAGATGATTCTGCAACAGTGTTGTTTACCTTGTTCAATAGCTGCGAGTCCAATTCTTTTAGTTGGTCATCTAATGATTTATGGTCAAAACTTTGATTTGTAGATGAATATTTATTTCCATGATGGTGATGATAAGTACTGTCCACGCTACTTGTATATGAATTGTTTGAGCCAAAACCTAAGGAATAAATAAAATCTTGATGAATAAAAAAAACCATAAAAATTAAGTGATAACAAATTATAATTATATTTTTAAATTTTTTTTAATTTATCGTTTTAATCCATCGTTTTAACTTAGGCATATCTATTATTTTGTCTCAAACTAAAATGGAAGATAATGGCTGGATTATCAATATGAATTTCATATTGTCAAGGATAGAATCAACAAAGACTTAAGACAATAAATGTAAGTATAGTACATTCTTAAGTTAAAATTCTATAAATTACCATTTTCCATTTATAAAAGTACTTTTAACTGACCAAATAAAACAACAATATTTAACAGACATATGTAATTTGCAGTACATAGATAAGAAAATATTTACTAATAAATATACTTTTATATATAAGTATAATATAAAATATAAACAACCCATTATACAGTACACTTACAAGTTACAACGCCAACACCATATTTTAAAAAGCCATCTTCAACTTTAAGAGAAACAGGACTTGATGAATAATATTAATTTAAGACTTGTATTTAAAAAAAATGAAGTGCACAACATATTTTATTAAAGGTACTTACATACAGTGGCGTGGCGAACTGAAAATTTTCCAAAGGCAAGCTACAAATATCCCAAGTATTAATCCATTAATATAATATAGCTAATTCTATTTCAGATCATTATTGGCTACCTATTGAGTATATCATATTACATTTACTAGGGTACCTACCGGCTACCACCCACCCATTTATTTAAGACAAATCTCAGAGTCAATTGCCTCTGAAATTACCGTTCACCCCGCCACTGCTTACATATACTATATAGTATTACATAATCTGTACAAAAATTAAATAGACTGCTAGGTTATGACACATAAGTATTATCTAGACTACCAGTTTTTTCTGTTGTAGAAAAATCCTATCAGCTGATGATACTTATTTTTAAATAATTTTTTATTTTTACACAATATAAAGTATCTACTTATAGAAAATTAACTTAGAATATACCAAGGGAATCAAAATATATTCAATCTTGTTTTTATATTTAGCGCTTCAAGCCACTGTTCCATACTGTTTAATCACTAACTTTATACTCATACTTAAGTTCTATTAGTTTCTATTCAAATTTTGTTAATTTAATTAATAAATATGGATTTGTGATTGTTGCCAAAAAATGAACAAGATTCAGTAAAATTGTTTCAAGAGTAAATGTACTATTTAAGTTATCTGCTTGAAAAAAAAAAAACAATCAAGTGGTGGACAATTAAAAAAATTATATATTTTATGAAATTAAACAAAATGTAATAGACTAAATAGTTATTTAAGAGAAGTATGTGTTATGTCAATTGAGAAAACTGTAAACATTAAAAATTATTCTATAATCAATAGTTATACTATTTTAATTATTAAAAAAAGTGAGGTTGAATATTTTCCCGAGTGGCTAAGTTTATACTATTTCGTATTCTATAGGGAGATACCATATATACAGTCAACAATTATTTAAAAATAAGTATTATCTTCCACTAAGATTGTACAACTGTTAGTAATACATTTAAATTTAAAAACTGGTAATTCAGATTTTATGCTGTCATATGTCACATGATCAAAATTCCAGTACATTTTCATACAAAGCAGGTAGTACATAACTAGGACCCGGAATTATATGCACTAAAAACGTACAAAATATGCATACATTTATGCACTGCATATCATTCAAATATGCAAACAAAAATGCATTTTAATTAATAATTAAATTAAGATCAGCGGAAATACGTGAACCTAGTTTTAATAGTTGTATTATATTACACGATATTTATACATATTTTTTGATTTGAAATAAAATCGTGGATTATGGCAATGGTTTGTTAGTATACATCGAATAAATAATTTTTCTTTAATGTTGATTTGTCCAGAATAGTTTGCAAAAACCAATGAACAGTAGTAAAATAAATGGTTAGAAACATTTAGGTATTCATAAAATACAGAAATATGCAGTATACATCAAAAAATGTAAAAAAATATGCATTCAAAAACCATCTATATGCAATGAAAATTAGTAACTCACAGAGATATGCTGTACACATCAAAAACTTGCAAAATATGCAAACATATCAAAATAAAACTTTGTATTTTGGATTTATTGAAAATAATTCAAATTTGTAGCTTATTTAGCTACTTTTTGGATTCATAAAAAAAAATAAATCCGGGCCCCCTAAACATAACTATCAAATTAAAATTATAATACATTTTTAATATATTTAATAAGAATATAGCGCAGTATGAAGATCAATGGACAAAGATAATTGACAAACAGATTACAATAATAATGTACATATCAATTTACACAATATTGTCCTCATGTCAATATTTTTAAACTATATTTACCGAGGTCATCAGAAGTTAGGTCTGTAGTATTAAGACTTGAATGTGGAGTATGATGACTGAGACATATACTTGGATATGACCCGGAAACATCCTTTTCAAAACTATGTTTTTTTTGCAATACTCTAATCATTGCATCACGTTCTGCCAATCTAGATTCCAACTCTTTCATTCTGAAATTAATTATTAATAAAACAAAATTTCAATCATTGCAATACAATAAATATAATATACAATAATTGTAGAACTTTAAATATAAATACCGCGATTCCAATTCGCTGACTTTTTTTTGTGCTGCATGAACTTCTTCCATTTGCTTTAACTTGTCTGAACGTGCTTCTGCAATTAGTTTTTCACTTTCTTGTCCTGTCTTTTCCAATGCTGCTATTTTTGCATCTCTAAAATAGTTTATTTTATTAAATAACATAAAAGTAGATTTTAGAGGTATATCACTTACTTTGGTACACTTGCTGCATCTATAGCAGCTTGACGTAATTCACTTTCTTCTAGATATCGTTGTTCCCATTTTGCAACTTCACCTTCTAGTCGCATTATTTTTTCATCTTTTTCTCGTAGCATACGTTTTAATTCAGGTAAGCTTTCACCCGGTTCATTTTCTAAATTTTTTAAATATAATTTAAATAATAATACATTATACATAATATATATACTAGTTATATAAGGATAAATTAATTGATTTTAACTCACCAGCTGAACCATCTTGAGAGGCGTTATTATTACGTGCACGTTCGTTACGCAATTCTCTCTCCAGCTGAAGTCGAAGTTTACGCTCAGTTTGCTCTCGACGATCGCTTGCCAGTTGAAGAGAAGATAATGCTCTTTGAAGCTGGGCAACTCTTTCTACATGAACTTGCTTTTTACGACATTCTTCTTCTAGGCGAACAACATTAGACTGAGCATTAGTTAATGCAGTATCTAAAATATCAATATGAGTGCGTTGCTCTTCAAGTGTAGCACGTTGAGCAGCTAATTCTATTTCTTGGCGATCTTTAGCTGCTAACAAGTCTTTGTCTAAAAATAAATAATAATTAAATATTTATTCTATAAAGATAATTAACAACATACTCTGGGTTATCAATTGAGCTATCATGTTCTCACGTTTTACCATTTGATTTGTATCTACTATGTTTGAGGAAGACAATGATTGATCACGTAGTATAGAACGGTTTGCTTCTTGTAAACGTCTAACTTCGGCTTGAAGTTTTAATCGAGCTGTTCGTTCAAGTCTTTCACGCCGTTCACTTGATTCTACAAGTTCTTGATGAGAACGATACACCTTAGAAACTTCTTGTTCAAGCTAATAAATATAATTTCAAATCAAAAATGTTTTTAAAATAAATATAAAAATGTTGAGAACCAATTGATCAATTTTAGGTTTATTTAGTCGTCATAACAATTACAAACACGTGAGTAATTAAATATAAACAAGTAAATAATGTTTACCCTGTACGATTTGGCAACTTTTTGATGGCACGATTCCAGTTCTATTTTCAGACTTTTGTTTTCCATCATCAAACAGTCCACTATGGACAACATTTTTTGATCTTTTCTAGAACCATATAAGATATAGAATTAATATTATATTAATTTTAATTTTAAATGTATCAGTAGTACCTAGTATTTCCGAGTGTGTGTCTCATGGGATCCGTATCAGAACGTTCAATTTTTAACAAACCTGTACCCAAATTTGGTTGGGACTTTGATTTAACCAGATTTCTAATAGGAACTGGTCGATACTCTGGTAACCACATATTCTTATCAGTATCATGCCATCGAGACAAGTTAGTGTCGCGTTTCGATGGATCTACCTTAACTTCTTTAGCAAGATGTTTTAAGACCTAAAATATAAATATTTGAACATAGACCATTTTAATAAATTATTATGATATACAATAAATCATACATGAGATTGACTGAGATAATCATCTGGTATATTGGTTATTTCCCTAACACCCATGTCAACGATCTGTCGTCCACCATTTTTATGACCTTGACTTTTTATTTCTTCCCTATTTCCATAACGGTATTTAGGTATGCCAGAACTGAACCTAGACCCATCATCATTATGAATAATTAATGTATCATAAGCGGAAGGTGATGATATGCTGAAGTCTTTATGTGTTTCTTGTCCCTGTGGTTCTTGCCTAATTGCTGTTCTGCGTCCATCGTTGGTGTCATCAAATGATTCACTCTCACTACCGCTATATTCACCACTTAACACTAAAAAAAAAAATTTATTTTTGTTAATAATGAGTATACAACACACCACATAATTCATACTAAATAGTTAAAAAGAAAAAATGATTTATGAAATAATCAATATAAAAACCAAGTGGGTAATGTTACAGCCAGTGGTGTAGAGCATATTTTATAAACCATGATGTACAACATATATTTCAGTACCTACACACTCTTTATCCCCTTAATATAATTAAGTGACTGTAATTATTAAAATGTTTGTTTTATGTTATTAGTTACCATAATGTTCCAATCAACCCACCCCCAAAAAAAATTTCCACCATGACACCTAGCCTTCATAAAACCCTGTTCATCGTACCACTGCAACAGAGCAGTACTCTGTTGTACAGTAGGTTGAATTCATTTTTACCATAAAAAGTGCATTTGAAGACTCCATTTTGTGTATAAAATATAATAATATACTTTAAAAGTTTAAAGTACCTACAAGGCTACAAATAATATTTTTAAATTTCAACAAAGTAACATATTTATGTATATTCTTTGTTATAAATATCTATAAAAAACTGTGTTTATATATTTCAGATTTTTTAGTTACAGCATAATCTAATTATGAGTATAACTCTTTTACCTCTGAATTATTTAGTTTTGTTACCTACCATCTATATCAGGGGTGGAAAAATGGTCGAACTTGGACATTTTCTAAGTTGATCCCCTTGTTAGAATTTATTGATTATTCTTATACATTTGTCATTTAGTAGATACATTTATTAAATACATAAATTTCAGATTAATCTGTTAGTGTGAAATGGCATTTGCCTCATATGGAAGTTATAAAAGCTCAATAGGCATTGAGCTATACTTTCTGATGATCATTTAGCTGGACTTTAGCGCTGCGTCTTCGTTTGGCAGTTAGCAAATTTTACCGAGATTATAATTAACTGGCCATGATATGTAACAACACGCTTCTTACATTAACAGTATAATGTTAAAACATTTCAAAATTATTATTTTTTTTTTTTTTTTGTTTTTATTTATATAATTTACAATCTGTTACATAGTAGAACAATGAGCAAAAGTGATCAAAAGAAAAATAATGGCTTGGGTGAAACACAGATTAAAGAAACCTTTCACTAAAGGCACTTTGACAGTTACTTATGTACATGAGTATATGGGTTTACAATAGTATTATATTACAATTAAAGTTTTTAGATTAGCAGGTCCCGACACCACCGCCTTTTTAATCTTTTCCTTGGGTTACCAGGTATATTTGCTGATGCAAGACCTTTGATTAAGGGATTGGTGTGGTTTTGAACATTTAAATTGAATCGCCTGTAATAGGTTCTGGCTACGCAGGAGGTTAGGTTACCAAGGACGGGTGGGATGGCAAGGTCATTATGTAAGGACTGATTAGATACGTAAAAGGGTGCTTTTGTAATAGCGCGAAGGGTTTTGGATTGGAAGCGCTGTATGCGGTTAATGTTTGAGATTTTTGCAGAACCCCATAACTGGATTCCGTACGTCCACATTGGTTTGAGGTAAAGTTTGTATATTAGTAGCTTGGTAGGTAAGCTTATATGGCTGGAAGTTAGAAGAGAGCGGAGAAGACGGAAACGATTATTTAAGGATAGTAGTTTGTCACGGAGATGAGGAGACCAGGTGAGACGTTGGTCAATAATAATACCTAGATAGCGAGTGCTCGCTGCGATTGGCAGAGTATGCTCGCTAAGGGTGATAGGTGGGCATTTTCCCTTTCTAAGTGTGAAGGTACAGTGGGTCGATTTTGATTCATTTATTTTTACTCCCCACTCCTTATACCATTTTTCGAGAAGTGAGAGATGTTCTTGGATGAGTGCCGAAGCAACAGAAGGATCATGGCTGGTGGCTATTAGTGATTTGTCGTCAGCAAAGTCAGCTATGAGACTCGTGGGTAGTGTGGGTTGGTCATAAAGGAAAATATTGAATAGTAAGGGGGCAGTGACTGTGCCTTGTGGGACTCCTGCTTGGATTGGTCAAAATTATTTAAACATTAAATGTGAAACATTCATTTTAGATAATTTAACTTTTTTAATTTTGTTATATAAACTTTATTATTAATATAAAATACATTTTTTACATTAGTCAATTTTAAAAGAAAAATATATCCTCAGTAGATCTTAATCAAAACAATTTTGGCCACCCCTGATCTATCTATAAATTAACTTGTCTTAACTGACTGATTCATCATCGCCTAGCTGGAACCGCTGAAGCTATAAAGTATGCAATTTGGTCAGTAGTTAATTTTATGATGTAAAGACCCACTAAGAAAATATATTCAAAGATTCACATTTTAAAGATGTCCTCAAACACGGATTTTGAGATTCGGTGGAAATTGAAACTTTTTTTTTGGTTGCCATTGGTTACTCGGGAAGATCAGTTACAAACATGCACCATTGTCACGTTTACATGGCCTCGATTAAAGAAACTATACCTATCTCAAAACCAAATGTTTGTCTGTAACTTATCAACTCAAAAGTTTTTAGAAAAGTTAGTGAGTAGTTTAAACCGTGTTAAAAAAATACCAACTTTTAAATCTAATCCTCGACTTGCGGTTTCCCGTCTAGGTCGAACTATTTCACAAAGATAAGTACTTACACTAAAATTGGGTTGCACTCAAACCGAGATACAACAATATTGAGAATATAATACTAGGGTTTGCCGCAAAAGAAACTACTCACAGGCAAAGCCGGATTATTCAGTTAGTAATATATAAATATTAGTAGGAGCACATAGTATTTAATACTAGGTATTTCGTGAATTCTTAATTATTTAAAAGTTTTAGGTAGGATGAGGTACCTACACTTTTTATGCTATTTTTCTTTCTGTTATCAAATTTTAAAAAAACTTTTAAAAATAAGCGGGAAAACAAAGTCTTACGCAAAAATAGTTTTTGACAAATTCGATTTTGTTTTTTGTTATAAATAAAAAATGGATAACGGTTTAGACTTTTTTTTACAGAATATTCATATTAGCGTATTGTAGTATTAATATCTACTAGACATGAAATAATTTTTGTTCGTTCTATATAGGAAAGGAGGTATTGGACTCGAAATGTAATATTAAATTATATACCTAAATATTTAAGTAAGTAATAATATGATAATAATTAAATATTAATAATTAGAAAAATTAATTCAACCTAACGTATTAGTATATCAGTACCTATTACCAATAGTAAAATAAATTACTATACCTATACCTAATTGCAATATAAATACATCATCTGCAAATATACCTACTTAATAACATAGGTCTTATTTTCCCCTCAGGATCGTTTTTCGTGTGCAAAAGTAATTTGGCCTCCAATAAAATAAAACAGATGTAAAATTGAAAAATATCAAATCACCTATTTTTCTAGCAACTAAAAGTTTTTATGGTTTGTAATTAATTTATTGTTTCTAGTGATCCACTTTTTATCATTTCGATGTTTAGTTTTCAAATCGCTTATTAAAAAAAATTAGATAAGTGCATAAATATATAGTTATTAACAAAATTGTTTAACGCACAGAGGTCAAGTCAACTACAGATAATAATGTAACGCATCGAAAACATCGGCTTAACGTAGTAGAAGAATAAAAACTTAACAAATTTATAAATTATTGTTGCAAAATGAATACAACATGACGTCAACATTTTATAATACGTTTTAATATTTGCATTTTCAAAATTACGGCAAACTTAAGACGAGCTGGAGTGATTCAATTACCTTTTGTTGACTGTGTTTTGGTCGAGTATGAACGGTATGCGATTGGCTTACTTCTCGGCGAACTCATTATTGGACATCACACGCGTACGAATATTCTGTAAAATCGGAAAGAAACAAATCGGTAAAAATCAAAACAACAATATCATTCTCGATGCGTTTGGCAATTAATTGGACGCAGAAATCGAGTTCATTGTTATAAGTTAGCACGTGGCATCGCAGTAATATAAATTCCACCGTCCAAAATGTATAGTACGTACTTTGCTACAATAATATTGTGAGGTACCACCGACGGATGCGGTACACGCACAGATGATTGTATGCTTATTATAATTATATTCCATCATTTAGATCTAATCGAACAATATATAACACACGCCTAAATAGTAAATAGCTAATGTACGGATTTCGTCGGAAATTGTAACGATATCGTGGTCCACTGAACACGGAGAGACAAGTCGGAAATAGAAATAGTACAAAATGCATTCACGCAGAATCATTATTTTTGTTTTTGAGTAATCTTAAGTGTAAAATCACCCATTACAAAAATGACAGAGAATAATATTTTTGAGGGTGATGTATGACAAATTGATTTGTCTAAATATTGTCTCTAAACAAAAATTATTTCATCATTAAGTTACATTAGAATTTTTATTTTGAAAGCCTATAAAGCTAAATAATAATAATATATAAATACCAATATGCCAAAGCCAAACCCTCAATATTATCCTCTATACTTATAGTAATAGTTGATTTTACTCTAAGATTACTAAAAAATGATTTTTTCTAGGAGAAAGCGTTTTATCTATGTTGCACATGGGTTTGAGAGGAAAAGCAAATATTGCACTGACATCCTCTTAAAGGAAATAATTTCAAATGTTAGTAGACAACGATATCATACAATTATCAGCTACGAGATAACTTTTAAAATTTAAGTAAAATATTTATACTTAAAGTATCATCAATTTGATAGAGGATAGCATCTCCCTAACGCTCCAGGTATTTTCAGTATTAAAATTCTACACTCTACATTAGTTAAATGGTTAGAGAACAGCACAGTAGTTAAATTCATATTATTAATAATAATACAGATATTTTATTATTAGGCAGAAAATAGTCAAATTGACTGTAGAATTACAATCTGGTATTTATATTTTAAATTTGGAATCTAATTAAAATAATGAGTTTATTCTGCATTATAATGTGTTGGGTACTTAAAATTTACAAGACTTGATAATTTTTTTTAATTAATTCAAACTAATCATTCAGTTAAAAATGAAATGTTATAATAACCATCGTTTTCTAACTACATTTAACATACACACAGATTACACTCTGTGGTCGATCCAAAAAGTCTTTAGTCTATAATATTATATACATTTCATATTTAAAAAAATTATCAATGTATTATAAATTTCAATTTTAATTTAATGTCAATTCTAAAACAAGTATAAGAGCCATTTTAGTAGTTTTTATTTTAACTTTGTTACATATTATTATATTCCTAAATAGTTTTTTTTATAAATATAACTTTCTATCAACCACAAAAGTATATAGAAAATAACCTAAAATTAGCCATTAGGTAGATATATACAATTAATAAAATAGGTACAATAATTATTATTGTTAATATTATTATTATTTTTTTATTAAACATCAAAATCGGTATGAAAATTATAATACAGTAGTTCAAGTTTCTACAACAAAACAAAAAAAAAAAAAAAACATTATTATCATTTTTTTTTATTTACAATTTAATTTCATAGCATACAAATTAAACAAATTGATCATTTATGAAAAAATATATAATAAACATAGCAAATGTATATAAATATCTATAACTATTTTTGAATTGTTGGTAAACCTAGTTTTAACAGTAAAATTAATATTTATAATCATGATAATAATAATAAAAAAAAGTAAATTTAATAAAAATTATCACCAATTAAAAAAATTATATACAAGTGAAAAATATATACATCTATTTAAGAAAAATGGAAACTTACAAATTATATAATTAGGTATTTCTATATAAAATAACCGATTTCCATAAAAAAAAATGAAGTATTCACACAATTATATTTTGAATTATTTTTAAATTACTTTTTCAAATTACAATTTTACTATGAAAAAGTGCCTAAAATTATTGCTGATAATTGTCAGTTTATGCAACATAAAAATAAAAAAACAAACAATTGACACCCAGTTAAATTTTATGGACAGCAAAACAAATTTAACAAGAAAAAATGTACACATGGAATAAAATTAAATGTAGCTGTCCAAAAAAATTACTGAAATATTACCCATTAATTTAATGATAGACAACCAATAATATATTTTGTGTTGACTACCAATATAGTATTAAAATTAAATTAAATCGCAGTCTTGGTCATAACATTTAAATGTTAGTTTGTGGATATATTAGAAATTTTAGTGCACTATATTGAAAAGAAGTGGATATTATGAAAGTTAAAGAAGGGAAAACTTAATTTAATAACATGGATATTATTAAAAAATATATATATGGTGGTACTTTATTATTATTAACAAAAGAAAAACGAATTTGCTGAAGGTGAAAGAATTGTAAATAAAACAACTATTAATGATTTTCTTTCCTTTATCTTTCATCTGTGTAATTTAAATAAATTTAAATTTATTTATTAAAACAATAAAAACTATTCATCAAAAATAAAATAATAAAAGCCTAAGTAAACATCAACTCATTAATTATATTAAATGTCACAATTCTAACGTTATGTATAAATTCTACTTTGTACTAATTTTAAGTTACCACTAATAGGTGATTGGTAGATACAGAAAAATAATGAATATAATAGAAATTATGGTTACGATAATGACAAAGTGTCTCGTATAAGTTTTTGAACAGCTGATCCGACTGATGGACTACTTGCGCCACTGGTTAGATAATTTGTCTTAAATAAGTATGGTTGAATATCAGCAAATGAAGTGTCAAATACTAAATCCAATTCAGACTGTGGTGGTATACTTGGCAAATACTCATGCCTGTTCATTATTTCTGCTATGTAAATTATTTTTTCACTCAAAGAGTCACTTATTTTTTCCTTAGATATTTGTCTATTAGTTTCATTACAAATTTTCAACAAATCAACACGCACGTTCCACACTTCCCAAGGTGTACACTCTGGTTGAAATGGCCACCTAGCTTTTTTTTTTTGAAAAAACTCCAATGTGATTTGTCCAAATGTATGATTATCACGCCTGAGACATTCAGAAAATTCTGAAATGTCATTTCGAAGTTTGCGATCTAAATGTGGTGATGAACAACATATATATGTAAAGTCAATAAAATCACAGTCAACATCTTGTAAGCCTACAGTGCCCATAGTGTATGTGCCATCAGGGGCAAAACAAAATTTTCCAAGTGATCGATGTAGAAGTACAGTATGAAAAAGACAGGAAACAGCTTCATCAACTTGAAAACCTTCAACGCTTAACTCAAGGCAGTGGGAACGTGCATTCATTTTGAAGAAGAGATGTGATCATTTCTTTTGTGCAAAGATTGAAGAAAAGCAGCATACACACTGCATACAAAACTGTAACAATACATATTATAAATATTATTATTCTAATAGTTCCATTGATTGTATTTATAAAAATACAATAAATGTGATGTGATTGTCACAATTAAATAACAGATGAAATTACTTTACATAAGAGACTAAAACTGATTTTAAATCTTAACCTAAAATATTACACAATTTGTCAACAAACCAAAATAAAATAGTACTAGCACCTATGTGGGACATTAATGACATAAAATAGATATCAACTAAGTACTGAATTTAACCTGCCAGCGGGTGCGCTATTTATTATATGACAAGAGTAGTCACGGCATCATATTTTGTAAAATCTACAACATTTATAATATGTAGTAGTAATTATGCATCAATCAAATAATTATAAAATACTAATACATTGGACTGTATCATAAACCTTGATTTATATACAAGCCATAATAAAATAAAATTTAAATTAATTGAATTGTTATAGAATTGGAACCCAAAATTAATTTTAAAAATAATAGATATAAATAATTAAATAGGTAGGTACTTCAAAATAGGTAGGTAAATTCAAATAAACATTTATGAAAAATGTTATAATAAGCAAATATACAATATCTAAATTATTATGTAAGCAATATAGAATAATACTTATACTTTTTTATTATTATAACCACACAAACTATTGTTTATAAAATAATAAATTAGGTAGATACAAAGAACGGATCTATAAGTACACATTTATTGTACTATTTGCAACAGTGCACCCACTGGAAAGTTAAGAATATACCCTATAGATAAAAAAAAAAAATAAAATTGTGTTTTGAACTGTAGCTACCTAACCCTATATATTTGTAAAATTTATTTGATTAATAATTTACCATGATTAAAACTTAATAACTTGTATATAATATATTGTACATCATATTATGTATCTTTAATCGTATTCTTGAATGAAAATAATTTATAAAACAATATTATATAAGAATATAAATAGCAAGACATGTATGCTATTAGTACATACTGTATACCACTCAAACATAAGACAGCAAGCATAAGTATTAAATACAAAAACATGGATATTTTTTTTACTTTTAATCTAACTAGGTATTGTGACTACAGTTTTCATGCAAAAAAATTAAAAAAAAACATAAACATGTAATTTACATTTTCCAAACCCAAATCTAATTCAATGTGCTGTTAAAAAATGAATAGTCAAAGAGTACCTCCTATTTATACTTAATGTACAAATTAAAATATATAGAATATAGATAGATACCTAACTATCATAATTAGAGAGCGGATCTTTAGGTTTTTACATATTTTTATTGGCCTTATGTAGCTTTACGAGGGTGAAAATTTGGACAATCTATCCATCATAGAGTTTGTAGGAAAAAATTTATTTTGCATATTTTAGGATATTTTGGACATAAGAGAATATTTAGCCTATTTCTCATATTTTAGAATATATTCAATTTATGTTCATAATAAAAGTATATTTTATTAATTTCTCGAGTTGGAATTTTTCTAAGATAAAGAAAATTTGATTTAAGAATGTTAAAAATTAAAAACCATTGAATTATCTACTTCGTTGTAATTAAATTGGTAATGTTAGTCATACTGTTACTCTCAGTCCGTGATTGTACCATAGATTATCGTATTTGACAACTAATAACGTGGTGAGAATGATTTTATGATAACATTTTTTTTTTTTACTTTTATATTAACGACTTTTATAGCTTAATATTTTAATGTACCTACGATTTAGTTCTATAATATTCATCTTTATTTTTTCCATTTAAATAATTTATCTTTTACCAAGGAATGGTCCATAACTGTAATTTATTGAACTATTTAAGAAAGAAAAAAAAATATTATTGCATATTTACAAGTTTAAGGGATATTTAGAGAAAATTTAGGATTTTTTTAGAGCATATTAGCATTATATCTTAAGTTTTTAAGAACCTAAAAATCCGCTCTTTAATCATAATATTTCAGGTAATATTTACTTTTGCTTAAATTTCCAAATTGTTCAATTAACATACAAAATGTAATCCCAATTATTCATCGAATAATGCAAAAATAGATTTGAGTATCTTATATCTTAAACCTAGGTATAAAATATAACTTTTTTTAATTATTTATTTTTATTAAGTACATAATACATAATGGGTATTTATTTTATGATGGGTAATTAAATAGGTTATTTTTTTTATACCTTTATACCTTTTTTATTAATTTACATTTTATACTATAAGAGATAATTTTAATTTTAACGCAAAAATTATTAATTTTGAAAAATAAAAACAAAACTCAATTGATGAGTGATTACCTATAGTTTTAATACCACATTTGAGAAATAATTATTAAGTGTTGTTAAGTTAATGTCCGTGCAGAAACTGTAATTTGTCACTCATTATTCTTAATTTGTCCAAAAGATTTTCATTAATTATGATACTCATAGATATTAAAATACTTGTAAAATAAACTAATTATAGGAACACTTAGATATACTTATGGTTACTTTAAAACATAACATGGTATAAGTCATACTTCTATAAATAATAATATTTCCATATCTATAATAACCTACATAAATTATCATAACAATTATTAGGCAACTGGTTAGAATACGTAGTAAACAAAAATAAAAACTAGTGTTAAGTATCTAAAGAGCTTAATTGTATTTAAAAACCTTAGTTAACCTTAGAAAAAAATATAAATATTTTTCATTTATTTCTTCATATTTTTGAGAACAATTTTTAAATAATTCACAAATTTGAAATTATAAGCCATTGGTATTACATTTTTAGTTTTTATTAATAAATACCATTTAAAGCTAAAAAATATACAAACCAACTATTATAGATAATCCAAGATTTAATCCCACAAGGCAATTTTTCTAATAACACACATAACAAATTACCTACTAGAAAATGGTTTACTACAATAACTAATTTTAAGAATATTTGTAACAAAAATGTGGTTTTCTTAGGTAGTATAAAAAATGTAAAATCATTAGGTGGTAAAATTATTGGCATATGGGAATATTAGGAGCTATAATAAATATATCACCCAACTTAATCCACATCAATGTATCTAGATATAGTTGTTTGAATTTTATTTAATAAATAGTTTTGTTCAACTGTTCAAGTAAATTAATCATTTAAAATTAATTATAAACAAATTATGGATGTTAATCATATTACGTATACCTACCTAGTATGCTATGTAACACAGATGACTTGTTTTTTTTTTTAACATTAATTTATAATATAAGATCCGTACTAACCTAAAATGACGGGGTCCACAGGATTTGTGTTTCTGAATTTTTGTGTTGAGTTAAAAAAAAATGTGCACACATACTTTCACTGATTAATGGTGATAGCCTGATGGCTATTTAATAAAATAATGACACATATTATATAACAAATGAATATCAACATATAAATACAATAATAATAATAAAAAAAAAACTAATGATAAAAATATATAGGTAGGTAAGTAGGTAAATAAATAAAACCAAAAAGTTTGGAAAATATTTTTTTTAAAAATCAAGCAATAGATGCAAAATGCAAACAAAAGAAGCCTCTTTTAAATAAGTAGTACCAAGGTTATATTAAATATTAAGTAGGTATTACAAATAAAACTAACGGTAAGTGAAATAAAATTGCACAAGTTTCTATTTCAATAGGATATTTAATATCAACATTTTAAGATTTCTATCAAAGTAAACAGTACCTACTCTGTAGGTACTAGGTAGTGTACATTCCAATATCAGATAATATTTGACTGAACCAACTAAATATGTACTTCGATAAATTACTTATGTAACTATACACCACATATAGTACTTATTAGTTGGTTAACTTCATAATCAATCATTATGCTTGAAGATGTATACTACAGACAGATATTAGTACCAATAGGGAACTAACAGAGGTTAATAATATAAATGAAAACATTTACCAATAGAATCAATTAATTTAAAAAATAGGCAAGTTTAAATATCATGTAGGCACCAAGTACCTAACACTAAAAAAAGCAATGTATGTAAAAAATGAATAAACATTTAAAGTTATAAAATATAAGTTTTTTGTATGCAACTATAAGAGAACCCTACTAATTTCATTTTTAAACAGGTTGGAGATTACATCTAACTGAAAAAGTGTTATACTGTAGCCTCAAATCGTAAGTTAGGTAAGTTCTGAATTACCTATGTAATTCTGATTTTAGTTTTAACATTATTGTCATTTAAACTTAAAATTACTTAGAATATCAGAAAAATTATCTTATAGTATATATTATATTCAGACAATTTAAAAACAGGCCATATAATTCTATGATAGACAATTTGGCAACGTAAGATCTGTTTCTAAAATATATTAAACTATAAACTGTATTATAGTTCATAACATTATATTACCTCGTGTATTATTTATTTCTTTGCTCAATTTTTACTTATTGAGGTTACATCTATATATTCCTTGAGTGGATTCAGGACTAACTAACTAAGCTTTATGATCCAGTTTGAAGACTTCCTACTTTTCAAGGTAATAATATACTTATTATTTTAGGTACCTAATACTTACCTATACGAGTATTGTTATTATTGATTGTATTGAAAATTTAAATGAGAGAATGATGAAAAGAATTCTAGCCCTTAAAGGAGAATAATAAAGTATTATCGGAAAACTATCGAAAGACACAATCATGGAGATGGGTTTGTGACGAATCTGCTTTGATCAGAAATACATTGAAAATTCCTAGACCATGATTCAAGAACACAGTATGAAGAATCTTTATTTTTAAACCTAATTTAACTCAAAGTGTTCGGAGTAAGATGTCGATAAAAGTTCAAGTGTCAGAGTAGTCGTGTAGATAAAAAAATTAACAAAAACCTACAATATGGTAAAAGTACGATTCTAAAACACACAGCGATGAGCACATTGTTGTTCACTGAACGGTGACGAGATCTGTAGAAATCCTTATATTTATCTACTACACATTTTTCCGTTAAGTGTTACGATCTATTGTAAGAGTTATACCGATTATTAATGTCTACGATTGCAACTTGCAACACACGCGTCGGAATAAACGAAACTATGAAACTAAAGTCCGTAGTACTCCTCATAGACGTACAAGTATATATTATATAATATTAAAAAAAACGCAGAAATGCGAGACATGCAGACAACAATATTAATATTTTCATTCGGCAAACGGTCGTTATCACGGTGTCGATAAGCCGCACACGGCCGATAGGAAAAATTAAAATCGACAAAAACGATTAGAAAAACGAAAAAGCATTTTTTTTTTTTTATTTTAATGGTCATGCGAGGCCCTGACGGGGATCGAGTGTTAATTATAATGGCAATAGCGTCGCAGTAGTAATAATAATGACGATGTTGATCTACAGCCACGATGATGTTATTATCGTTTATACAATACGGCAATAATTGTGCCCGTTTTAATATTATTAACATTAAAGTTTTGTGTGCGCACACACAGAAACTCAATGGCCGAATAGACCGATACGGCGTAATGGAATGGAAGTACGTACAAGGTACAAAACAATGTAAATTGATCGTTCATAACGTGTCATTATTTTATTGTTATCTGTCACCGTACCGTACGTACGTAACACCGTCGAGCGATTGCGCGGTGGAACCACTAAACAAAGATGTTTGCGTTTAAACACGGCCGACCGAGGACTGCAGACTGGTTCCACAGCGTTTCGTCGAACGTACGGTGAGCCTCCTACCTACCAGGTCAAACGCTGTGAAATCGGATGACTGAAAGAAAAACGGCGAAAAAGAAAACCCGACATGGTCGTGCCAAGAGTGATGTTCCCCCTACCCACTGTCCGACGCAGATAGCGTAGAAAAATGTACAATGAATCAAGAACGCGCATAACGTGCGAATACCAAAAACAAAACGTCTAAAATTCCAAACCCCAAGGTCATATCCATCACACGATTTGGCAATTCACGCTTCCACTATTGTATCAATTGCAATCACGTTGCCACTTGCCATTACGTTATACGATTATATCTAATTGTTGATTTCTAAATTGTTTAACCCGCTCGATCGGTCGGCGAGGCGAACCGGACAAACGGGCAGCACATGCGCAGATACCCGAATACCAGAATGCACGCTCTCGTACGATAACAGTACCACGGTCAACACTCAACAGTCAACAACAACAACAATGTTGTAATTGTTGTTATCGTTTACTGGTGACATTTCGCGTAGGAACATGTTGAATGTTCGGGTCGAAAGAAATATAATAGAATAATCGTTTTAGACTCGACGCAGGTAGCACTGGTAGTAGTGGTAGTAGTAGCATAATATTAAGTACTGTTTAGCAGTTTTAGGTAATAGTCGAGTAATGGACAAGTAATATTATAACTAAGTTAAGTAACGTCAAACGTGTGACGACCACACTGGCTATGAAAGACAACACTTACGTGCACGGCGGATTTGTGTCAGGCGGAGGCGATCAGTTGACAATCGAGTCGAAACAGTGCGTGGCAGTGGGGCATAACAACAACAACAACAGCACCGCTGAGGTTAACCAGGCACTAGCGTCGTACTCGTCGTTATCGGTATAGCAAATAGAGGTACCTAGGACGATTACTGTTGTTGTCGTCGCGGTGATAATTGCTGTGCTGCCGTAGCGTTCCGACGATATTATCACACGCACGAAATGCGAAGACGACGAGCACACAAAACGCTCCGCGACGAGATGAACGACGACGAACGGCACTCGGTCGAGTACTCGAGTGGTCGACGGTCGACGGGTCGTCACTCGTCACTCGTCGCAACCAGGAAACAAAAGAGGACGGAGCGTGGACTGCGCACAAAGGTTACGGTGCTGCCAACAGACAGACGGCCGTGCGGTCGGCAATTGTTATGTTGTGGCAGGGGCCGCACTGTATGATAATTATTATAAATAAAGTTAAAATAAATAAGGTTTAACCATGGTCCGCGGACCACGATTTAAGATAGGTATCTATAGGTATCTTAGATTGTGCATGCCGCGGGGCGCGGACTAAGATATATTATAATATTACATCTCAGTTCGTGGGTTAGGTTAGGTTGGGTTCCATGACAAAATAAATCTATTTTGTCGTAGTCACGAATTAAGGTAACATCTTAATTCGTGGTTATATTTTCACCAATTATCTATATCTGTAGTCGAAGGTATCGCTCGGTGGCGGTCAGCACGATTTAATAATTTTAAGACGGGTTCCACTACACCGTTTCGTGTAAAATATTCACAGTTACCAAACGATAACGCGTAGTTGAATATAATATTCAACTTTTGACCGTGTGGTTACATTTATGTGCGGAAAAGTTATAACTTATAACTAAATAAAAGTTATACATTACCTATGTTACTAACAGCTACATACTCATAGCATTGGTATTGCATTTTGGTAACATGGTAACATGGTCAAATAACATGATACGCGATGACAGCAACTGTTTACGGAGCATGGACACTGTCTAGAGTACAACACAACGTAACCATATCTCAAAAAAAGACACGAAATTAAATTTGATTATTATAAAGATACTTTTGTATAGCGTGCGATCTGCCAGTGATCCAGAATCCAGATGGTGGTGTTCTTAAATGATTTGTCGGAGACAATCGTTTCAATAATAATTGCTAAATGTTGTTTATTTTAAATATAACATAAGTTAAAAATAATGTATTGTACAAATCAAGTGTGTGAGTGGCTTGAAGGTGCTCAAGCCAGGATCTTGGTATAATTCCTATATATAGGTATATACGCCATTGGTTTAGGTACTATAGATACATTAACTACCTATACTAGGGCGTAGGCGCCTACACAAAAAAATATTATTTTTTTTTTTGGGGGGGGGGGGTTATACATTTTCATACTTATATAATCTAACCTAACCTATAACCTAACAAGAAGTTTACACAATTTCAATTATATAGTACTATTTATTTCTCATAAAAACGTAAAAAAAAAAAATTTAATAGTTTTTAAAAATATGTATTTTAGATTCTGAGCGGAGCGATGAATGTATTGGTTTTACAATGATGTGTGTTTTTTTTTTTATTTTTGTGTCTGTCATCACGTTTTGGGACAGTAAAAGTGCTTAGATTTTCTTCAATAGTACCTTTTCTGATAGGAAAGTGAATCTAGTTGGTACTTTGGGGGGTCAAAAGTAAACATTTTCTAGTAGTTTTCAAAAGTACCGTGAAAAACAAATGGAAAATTAAGGAAAAAACGGGAATTTTTACGCAACATTGATTTTCGATAAAATCGATTTTGGTTTTTGGTGTAAGTCTAAAAAAAATGACGGTAAATACATGAAATTTTTACTGAATGTTTATATAAGCAGTTTCTATATACCATACCGTTTTCAAAATATTTTGACTTATTTTGAGCTGTTTACAGACATTTTAAATTTCCAATCTTTTTGGTTTTTTTTTTTTAAAAAATCAATAACATTTTATTTATTCGTTAAAAATTCTTGAAAATTTAATAGAATACTCCTAATATATTATTTCAAAGGTAGATGAAAAATATTAAAAATCTGTAGTCACAATTTTTTTTTAAGCATTTAAAGTTGAAATTTTGACAAAATACGTAAAAATGACGAAAATTTGCAAATTATTTAGAGTTAGAAATTCATAAAAATTTTTCTTTTTAATTCTAAGGTTTTAAATTTTAACACAAGATTTAATGTAAGTTTTTCTACTTTTATCAAAAATAAAATATCTAAAAGCAATTAAAAATAAATTTTTATGAGTGTTTTAAGTTCATAATTTTACAACATAGGATATTCACTCGATTTCTCATGTAGCGTTTTTCTTATTTGGTTGTAATTCAAAAACGAATAATTGAAGATGCATGAAAATTTTACTAAATGTTTATATGGCTAAAATCTACTTTACCAACCCCCTCACGATTTTCAAAATTTTTTTTTTCAAAAGACTTGTTTTTTTATGCTTAAAACGATGGTGTAATTTTTTTTTCCCGGAAACTATTATTTTAAAAGTTATAGCCTTCCAAAGTTTACGATTTTACGTTTATGCGCAACGCTACTTGACTGCCACGAGCGCCTATAACAAATTTTTTTTTTACGTATTTTAACAAATTTTGGGACATAATATTGTGAATCACGTCATTATTATGGTGAAATATAAACTATAGTTGAGTACCTAATTAGACTAGGGATATTAGGCCAATTAGCACAGCAATTAGCAAATCGGGGGATATTTTCGTTTTTAATTGTCCGAGCGAGCGTAGCGAGCGAGTGACCCCGCTCGGTGACTCGGTGCACCAAAAATGCAATTTTCTTAACCCTGTGACCCACTTGGGGAGGTGTTGCACAGCAAGTCGGGGGATATTTTCGATTTGCGGAGCGGAGCGACGGCGCCGAGGAGCGTAGCGACGAGTGCCGCTAGCACCGCATCACTGTACGATGTTTTTTCAAATTGGTGCCTCGGTGCAACAAAAATGATATTTTCTCAACCCTGTGACCCACTTGGGGAGGTGTTGCACAGCAAGTCGGGGGATAAATTATTATTGTACCATCGTTTTAAACAGGTTAGAATACGTAAGAACAAAAAAATAACAAAAATAGTCCTCCGCTTGGCATTATAGTAGTGTTGCGCGCATGCGCATAAACGTCAAATCGCAAACTTTGGAGGCTATAACTTCTAAAATAATAGTTTCCGGGAAAAAAAAATTACATCATCATTTTAAGCATAAAAAAACAAGTCTTTTAAAAAAAAAAATTTTGAAAATCGTGAGGGGGTTGGTAAAGTAGATTTGTTCCTTTTTAGTTTTCAATTTTTTTAGTTTTTTTTTTATAATTGTCAATAAAATTTTATTTGGTGGGCTAAAAAGTCTGAAAATTTAATACAAGCTTTCTTATATATTGTTACAACATCAGTTGAAAAATTTTAAAAATACATAGGCACGATTTTTTTTTATAAGCATTTAAATTTCGAATTTTGACAAAATTTGTCAAAATCTCGAAAATTATAAATCATATTGTAATTAAAAAATTATAAAATGTTCAGTTTTTATAACTAAGTGTTGAAAATTTAAAACAAAAATTCTCATAAATAAATCATACTGTAACCAAAAAATCTAAAAAATATATCAACACATTTATTTTTTACAGACATTTTAATTTCAAATTTAGACAAAATTTCATATTTAAACCAAGAATAATGATTTTAGTTATTTTGATATAATTTAAAAATATTATTTGTTGGTATATGAAACTTTTAGAATATATTGTTATATTTTATATACACGCAATGGCATTTTAAAATATAATTTTTTTGAGAAAAATGATAAATACTAATGCCTATAATACTAAAATTAATTAGTTTATTCACAATAATATCATCAAATACATTTAGACTTAGTAAGATATTATAGACTGACTGACCGTCTTCGCTCAGAATCGTTTTTCTTATTCAATGATATTATATCATTGGATAAAATCTAACACAATCCATTACAGTGACTCACTTGTAACCTACTGTACAGCAGAGCGACATACACTTACCCGCCCTTTTTTATAATATAAAATCTAATTTTCGAGGTAGTCTTGCAAATCTGTTAATGACTTTGTCAATATCAATGTCATAATTTCTATAAATATTCATGAGCGCTAATCCTGTCAGTCAGTCTTGTTCAATATTATTTCTTAAATAGGTTTTCAGTCTCCGCAATGTTGAAAATATGAACGCTCTGCAGTAAAAGTCGTCACAGGCAAAGTAGCTAATATTAGGCACTTTATATTTGGATAGAAATCACTAGACATTTGACTTAGGGTAGTTAATGAACCATTTTGGGAAATCATCATCAGATACATTTTGCCACTATGTTTGTCAGATTTTAATCTTATAGTATCAAACGTATCAAAATTACGTAATAATGGTTTGTAAAACAGTGCACATTCCTTAAGTTTGTTTAAATATGTAGTATTTTAAGTTATGTACTTAGGAATTAACGATTGTGAAGTGGACATTACACGATGATGTTTGGAAAACAGGTCTTCTAGTTGAAGAATAAAATGATCCAATATTCCAATAATGACAAAAAATAGTACGTTTATAGTAATGTTCTAGTGAATCGGCTGGCGTGTTATCTCGACAAGTTTGCCGACCTACTGTTCTGGGCAATATTATAGACATAATATCACCTTCAAGCATTGCTTTTTCGCAATCAAAAAAATATTTTTAAAACTCTCATCTGAGTTACTCCTCTTTTCAATTAAAATTGTACGTACGAAATCAACTCGTTCATAACAATAAGATAAATTGACATTGACTTTCTGTAATGCTATGCATAGAGGTAAGGTTAGAGAAAATATGTTTTCAATCACGTGTAAAAAAATTACAAGATTCGAAGCGCTAATGGCACTAGATTATTGAAATGCAGTTTTTGGTGTTTCAATATTAGAATTATTCTCCAATTGTTTTAAAGCATGGTAAATGCTTAAATACAACTCTTTGAAACGAGTTATACTCTCGTGACATTCAATCCAGCGTGTTTCACACATTCGTATTAAAGTTAACTGGCGACTATTAAGAACATATTTTCAATTAAAATACATGATCTCTGTGAAGAAGCTCGAAAAAATGTAGTGACTGAGGAAACCGTTCCGATACAATTTCTTATAGACACAACTTTGCATGAACTACTTATCGCCAAGTTCAGTGAGTGAGCTGCGCAATGAACATACAATGCTTATGGCACCTCACCTGTGATATATTTTTGAACACCTTTGAACTTCCCGCTCATAGCCGCGGCCCCATCATATTATCCTTGTTTGACAAGATATTGTTTTTCTAAACCAAGTTTTTCAATTTGCTGCATTATTGTTTTAAGTAAACCCTCATCAGTCAAATTTTCCGCTACCACAAACTCAAGAAAGTCTTATTGAATACAATTTGTTGAGATATCAACATAACGTACACAAATCGACATTTGCTCCAATCGGGAAATATCTTGAGTTCCATCCACTAAAATCGAAAAATACTTTGATGCTTTAATTTTTGATATTCTATTTTCTTAAATTAATTCCCCACATATTTGTATTAAAGTATTTTGAATATAAGAACTTGTATAAGAAGCAAATTTAGTCGAATTTTGTAAATGGTTTTTCAATGTAGAATCTGTTTGCGATTTACATTTTAATAACGATCGAAAATTGCCGTCAGTTACTAAAGGATTGTTTTCATATATGTGACCCGTGTCGCGATGGCCCTCAAAGCGATGTTTTGGTGACCACATAATATTATTGCTTCTATAATTGAAAAAAGTTTGTTTCGGTTTTCTAACACTTGTTTTTTACGTGAAGGATCAATTTAATTTACGATAGAATTTTTTTTATTTTCCATTATTTTTATAAAATCGTCGGCCCGCATAGTAGATAATTTATGATATTTACTATTTGAATGTTGGTTAAAACATTCGATTGCGTCTTTCCATTTGGTAAAAGGTACTTTAATTAGAGGCTAGAGCTCCTAATTTTTGATGTGAACCTTTACCAGCAAAAGCATTCGAACATAATACGCAAGTTTTACATAATGTACCTTCTACATGTTTGAAATAAACTAATCACGCATAATAGCGCCTAAACCAATCAGTTAGAAATTTTAAACGTCGGTTTTGAGAAATAGGAAACTCATAATTACTAGGTGGAAATGTGGAATCCACG
Organism: Nasonovia ribisnigri; assembly: GCA_027563435.1. Lineage (NCBI taxonomy): Eukaryota > Metazoa > Arthropoda > Insecta > Hemiptera > Aphididae > Nasonovia > Nasonovia ribisnigri. The sequence continues at coordinate 922,937 of JANEHU010000048.1, forward strand.
GGTGTTTTAACAATTTATACTTTTTAGCGTCATCAGTTGCATTGTTATTTAAATAGAAACCTATGTCTTGATTGTGACTGTTCGATAATCCCTCTGATGAAGAAACAAAGGAAGAAACTAACCTTTCGTTTTCTGCGGTATTTACAATTGTATAGCTATCCGGTGCAGTTATTAAATCTTTTTTTAATTTTTTGACACCAAAGTTTAATAATGCCGATTGATTAGAATTAATTCTTTTCATTTTAATTGTTTTACCATGCATTCAAACTTACACTTCAACTTGCAACGCCCAATACAGGTTTAAGGTCAAAGACGACAAGACGAGTGTCAAACATATACTAAATTGACAAAAGACATTTCTGATATTATACTATCGTTATCGCATCGGCACTTCCGTCAAACTTCGTTCATCGTTGCTTTTGTAATAAAAATGATATCGGCTTGCATAGGGGTTTCATATGAAATCTATATTTATTTTGATGTGGTTATGTAGTGGTCCGATTGATGATTGTAGATACTGATCGAGCACTAAACGAGAATGTAATTCATATTACGATGGCAATGCGGGAAATTAAATAAAACCAAATTAATAAATATTATAACTTATTTCCTGAAATTTCGGGGGAGGGGGGGGGGGTTGAAACCCTTGAACCCCCGCTTGTATACGCACCAGCCAGGGCGTAGTAAACGAGTCTTGGCATAGCCACAAACTTAACTTGCATAATATATACATTATACAATGTATATATACATATATATATATGTATATTATACATAAAACATAAATATCTATATATCATATATTATGATTACGGTATAAATTCCAATAAAATACGATTAAAGAAATTAGAAACTTCGTGTTTGTTCTTACTTTTTCATCATCACACTATTTCTTAAAGTTAAATTAATTTAAACCAGAATACCTAAAGACTATATTAATAAAATTATTTTACCTTATTTTAGTTTGTACCTATATGGTTTATGATTCTTTTTGTGTATATATTTTTTAATCTAAAATATAAAACTAAATAGGTAAGTAATTTGAGTTCACATATTATTTAAAAATAGAAAGATGACATAACGGTTTGATTTTTTGTATAGGTTGGTCAAAATATAATGTGTTCAATAATTGTAAGTAGTGTATAATATATAAAATACAAAACTGTATAGAGTTAAAAATAAAAATTTAAAGTTAAAGACAAAAATTCATACAAATCACAAATATTTTCAAATTATCTTATAATTGAAAATTAATAAAATACTTAAGTTTAAATTAAGGTAACAAATACTGTTAACTTAACTTCAATTAATAATTTAATTTAATTTTTAGAAAAAATGCATTAAAAAGGTATTGAAATAAGTTACAATCACTTGTATAAGGTTATAACTATCAAATTATCAACCTATGGGCTATGGATATATTATATCAATATTATATAATATGTATAAATGTTTGATTTAAAACTTGTAGGGCTGTATCGTTTTAGAAGTCTATTTATATTTCATGCTGGGTTCATTTAAAAATAAATATGTGTGTAAATGTGCTTACTGTATTGTTTAACACATTTTATAAATCAAAAATTTAAAATTTATAAAAATGACTATATTTTTACTTATAAATGGTGAATATTATATATATAACATTTGTATTTTACAACTTGGTCATTTTAAATATCAATTAAACTTTAATATCAATTACAATAACAATAATAATAAGAACAATAACATTTCATGATTATCGTACAATAATAATTATAGTTATTAAATATTAATAAATAATAAGTAATAATACTAATGAGTAGGTACCTAATAAATAAGTAGGCATTGTGAATCGGGGCTTCGCGAGCTCGTATATTATATTAGTTTTGTTTATAAAAATATGTTCGAAATTCTTTGTAAATATATCTTTTTTTTCTAATAATATTTTCCATACCTATTCTACGAATTATAAATTATATAAATAATATTTAGATATTATGAAAATTCAAAATTAACTTAATTGTGAATATTAAAAATAATATAAGTTGATTTTAAGTAAACGTAGATACAAAGGATTTAAGTTAAAGTTAAGTTAATTAAAACAGCGAACTAGTTAGTTAAGTCTTAAATTAATAAGTTAAAAATAATTTAACTTTTAACTTATTATATCGTTAATGCCCAGTCTTGCTATTTTTACCATGAATTTAATTTAGATAATGTTATTTTTTTTTAAATTTAGGTGCTATTGCAACAGCTGTTGAAGGTTTCTTTAATATATATAGGGTGACTGCACCAGTAAATGAACACCTAAGGTTTTGTAGACAAGTAAATATTTTTATCATAATAGCTTTTAGTATCATAAAGTTCAATTTTTACTTATGAACTAAATGATATGTCATCTTGTATTTTATAATTTAAAAAAATTGAATAGAATTCACAGACACAATTAAAAAAATGTTTTATTGAAATTAATCAGTTTTTCCTAGTTAATGAACAAAATTCTGAGTAAATGAACACATATTTCCCTGTAAATGAACAATGTCCGATAAATGAACACTTATTAATCTGTAAATGAACACCTGACAAAATAATCAATTTTTAAAAACTTTCATTTTTTAAACAACACCAAAAACATATACTTTGTATGATAGTTTACTTCAACAACATAAAATCATAATAAAAACATATACTTACTGCTTAGTATAATAGATAACATCAACAAAATTAAATCATAAAAAAACTTAATACATCAGTTAACATCAACAACAGATAATCATAAAAAAACATAATATACTTAGTAAGTATATCAACAACATAAAATCATAAAAAAACATAATATACTAACTGCTTCGTATAGTACATAACATCAACAAAATAAAATTAAACATAATATAGGTATTGTTAAATAAGTAATAACATACATATTATACAAAAACTTAAAAAGTATAAAATATTTAAAGTTTAAAATAGTTAATAATAATCTAGGTATTTAGGAACTTATGGTATTATTTAAGGAACTAGATTCGGTTCTTTTTTTGTTTATTTCCAAACAGGAATAAATTGTTGTAGAGTTATCCAATAGTTTAGGAGCTTCAATCATTTTCACATCTTCCTCATTCAACGATAAAATAGCACTAGGTCCCATTTTTCGAAAAATAGGAACTTTATTATTAACCTTATTACTAAGAGTTGACTTTGGAATCCCTGTTTCCTTATTTACCTGATTCAGAGATTTCTCTTTTCTCATTATTGTATTAACTGCATTAACAAGCTCCTCTTCAGTATATTTAAATCGTACATAGTTTTTCTTTTCTTTCGATACTTTTTCTATTTTTTCTGTTGCTTTACTTTTGGCCATTGCTATATTTTTAAGTGCCTAAACATTTCATTGATTATTTAATACAAATTACAATTTATCAAAGATAGGTGGTTATTTTTAACGAAATGTATTAACATTTACGTTGAATTAGAAAATATTAAAATAAAATGCACAGTGTTCATTTACTAGTAAAAAGTAAAACACCTAAATCCTAATGAATGAACAGTAGTTCATTTACTGGTTTTTGCATATTTACTTGTACCAGTGCTTGAACACTATTTAAATAGATTAGAAAATGCTTTAAGTCAATAGATTAATATTTCAATGGCATTATAAGTTTGTAAAGAATCAAATAAATATCACTTTAAGTGTCTTACCTAGTGTTGAAGATGTTTAAATGTTTCGTCTCTGTACACCCAACATTTGAAAAATAAAACAAAATTTGATAACAACGTAATGATAGTAATTGGAGGGAAAGGATAAATATTCTCAATCAAATGATTTCAAATCTAATATCATGAAATTACAGAGTGACCAACATCAGAATATTTGCTTAATGTTGATACCATTTATCATAAAAGTTTACTTCTGATTTTCTTATTAATCAAAATAAACCGTTCACTACCATTGATATGTTCATTCATAGGCACTGTTCATTTACTGGTGCAGTCACCCTATATATTTTTTAAAATTTTTAGGTGGAAGGATTTTCGAGCTAATAGTTTACGGCATTATTGTGTAGAAATGTTGTATTATAAAAATTTCGAAAATGTTAGTTTTAACTATGAAGTGGTATTTAAAATAGTTTTTAAACGACGTTGATGTTACATTTTAAAGCAGAAGGAGCTTATTTTGACGCCTTCGACTAGCCTTTACAATTTATTTAAATTGCGATCCATAACCTATATGTAGGTACTAACGATTAAGGTTAAAACGTTAATACAACGATAGTGATAGTTAGTAAGGTAAAAAATAAAAAATAAAAACCAACAATACCTATTATTAGTTATCTAGTTATTATATAGGTAGCAAAGTAGTAAGGTTTTTAAATTTTACCACTTAAAAATTTTAAATTTTTAAAAATAAAACTTTTTTTATTTCTTCGGATAACATTGATAACCGTTCGTATTACCATTGTTTAATAAAACTAATTGATATAGACTATAGATTGATACACAATATGCGCATTTGCTATACGTCTTTTAAGTATTCTTGTCTATTATAAGTTGTAAGTTATATATAACTTATTATATATAATTGTAAATTTGTAACCTATAAGTAAGCCACTCAGGTGCAGTAATATTTTGCTTGAATTAATTTGTTTCCTGCAGAACATGATATTGGCATATTGCAATGGATCTATCATTATAGAGTTTAGGTTATAGACTATAATATAGTCTTATAGATTTTAGGGGTATTATATATAGTCTATTGGCTATTATTATTTATTATGTATACCTATAGACTATAGTACATAATATATGTCCTATATACTATATATATATCAAATGGAAATCAAAATACAACTATAAAATAATGCATTATAAAAATGAATCGTCCATTTCAAACGTTTTTGGCGGTTGTCGGTAGTTTTCCTTGAACTTAGAGAAAGTAATGAGAAAATTGAAAAAAAAATAATACCACTAGGTATAGCTACGTGCACCAAGTTTCTGAACGTTTAGCTGCTTTGAAGTGTGGCCACAATGGTCGCATTATAAAAATATATCATTGTGATTTGTGGTTACCTCTTGGTCTTCTTCTAGTAAAGTACCATAGACTTCTAAATCATTATAATAGTTTAATATTATGTAGGCTATATCCGGGTTTTCACTATATCGTGCCATGACGTCGTATAGAGTTGAATATTATATTCAACTACATGTCTAGGTAATAGCAGAAGTAGAATGCAGTAGGACAGCATTGTTCTGTGATAGTAGATAGCATGTTAAATATATTTTATTATAACATTAAATATAAGAAATACAACACGAAATTATGTAGGTATATAGTGAAAACTATACTTAAGGATGATGTACGTATTATTGGGGCAAATTTATAAATAGTTAAATACCTAAGTAGTTAGTAATAATTATAGACTTATAGTACGTGTGATGAATTTACACATTAACTTCCTTGCTAAAAGAGTTTTTAAACAATTTAAAAAGTCTTGTATAATTATTTATTTTCATATGTTAAAATTAAATTGTTTATTCTCTTAAACATTTTAAGCCCTTACCTTTGTTATCATAGATTATTAGATATGCATAACTTTGTCAGTAGCACAATTAGAAATGGCGTGAAAAGTTCATAATTTGTATTTTATAATAATACATTATTTCGTACATGTATATAAATATATATAATATATATATCGTACTGTGCATTTATAAATATTGAATAAACTGCAATAAAGAAATAGTTATTGAGTAGTTATAAGTATATATAAGGCTTATACCTGATTATACACTTATGAATATAATTTAATCATAATAAAATAAACACACATAATACATAATTTACAGTAGAAAATAATGCAATATTTATTACTACGCACAATTATAATTAAAATTATAAAATACATTTTTGGGTTCAGAAATCGTAGTAGACCATACAATATATATTATACTGTTTGGTTGTAAAATCATTCAGTCATTTAACCATACAATAGTATACGTTAATATTTAAACTACACTAGTGTTACAATCTATTATTATAAAAAAGTTAAAAAATAAGACTATTTCAAATTTGAATGTATTATTATCACGATCGGAGACTGACGTAAGCATTGAATTCTCCAGGTGAAGGAGTTACTCCATCAACACCTAAAGTGCTTGGCGGTTCTTGACCATCGGGTACTGAGAAATTAAAGTTTTGTAATAAACAAGCAGAGAATAAAAATATATTTGATCTAGCGAGCGTTTGTCCCATACAACGATGTTTACCTAAAAAAAATTCCACATTTAATTTTAATATAACACATTTTTCTTTGGGTTTAAACGCATGATTGCGAATATTACCGTATCCGAATGGCAAGTATTCGTCTGGAACAATTAATTTTCCATCGCAACCAATGAATCTTTCTGGCCAAAATCTATCTGGGTTATCCCATACGTCATCGTCATTAAGTAATGCGGCAAAATTAGCAATCACCATTGTATCCTAATAAAACATAAACTTATATTATTTCTGATTTATTTTGTTTAAAATTCACGATTATCATACTTTAGGAATATGATAACCCTGCAATGTGGTATCTTTCAGAGCTCTATGTGGGATGCTGAAGGTTCGTCCCATAAATACTCTAACTGACTCCAATACGAGGGCTTCTAGATAAGGCATACTAAAATAGAAACGTCATGCGTTAATACATTAATGTTTATGAAGAAAAAATTATAACAAACATAATCAGGGCTTAAAATGGGTAAAAATTACAGGTGGGACTAATGTATCTATATAGTTTTAAGCGTTCCATTTATAATTGTATGTATAATGTTTAATGTATATTTAATATATAAACAGTGGTTGTATAAGCATACTCAGTCCACTTTTAACCCTAAATAATGGAATAATTTTTTTAAGGAGACGCTTTTTAACCGCCGACAGATGTAGGGAGACTAAATCCCCCTGTGGCCCCACTGTAACTCCTGAACATAATTATATAGTTATTAAAACTAGTTATAATCTAACTATAACTTTATATGTACTTAGGCCTATCATTTAAGGTGGGAAGTCGGTCTCGACCAACCACTCTATCGATTTCCTCTTGAGCCTTCTTCTGAACTTCTGGGTTTAGAAGTAGGTACAGGAAACCGAATCCTAAAGATTTACTGGTAGTCTCAGATCCAGCCATAAACATATCCATACAGATAGCTAAGAGCTGAGATTCTGAAAACATCGAAACACAAAAATTATTTAATAATACATAGGTACAAAAAAAAACGTCAGTTTACATTATACAATGTAAGTACCTGAATAACTTTCTTTTTTGTCTTCTGAATGTAGCATTTGTAAATACACATCCATCAAATCTCTTGGTTGATTTATAATGAATGTTTTCTTATGACCATCGAGTTCTGCTTTGAGGAATTTCCATACTTGTTGATGAATATTGACAAAAGATTTATATCCAGATGCTTCAGGAGCAATAAATCTTAAAAATGGGAATTGACTAAACAAAGCGCCTACCATATCAATGTTAGCAAAAAGTTCAGTTAGCAAAGCTTGTAGATTTTTTAGTTCGATGTCATCTGCATTGTATCTTTTACTGGCCATCATTGACCATAATGTATTCAAGACTCCTACACTGAAAGCATCTCTCATTTCAAACACTTCACCATTACCATTTTTAGACTTTGCGATTTTTTCTTTGAAATCTTCGACTAACTGAACGGCTTCATCTTGTACAAGTTCAGCCATTGTTCTTTTTCCAAAACCAAATTCTCGCAAATGACGCAATACAAATCTTCGTTGTTCTACCCAAAATTCTTCGTCTGTTAGTAGAAGACCTGAAATAGTGATTACAATTTTGCAAGTTATACATTTTTAAGACACAAATATAGAAATCTATATATAATATATAATATATATATTACTTAAACACATTTGTTACCTTACTCGACTACATACATATTAAGAGAAAAATAGATATATCATTGGAAAAATATTGCTGAGTAGTTGCAAAAAAAAATCATAAAATTATAATTTACTATGTTAACTTTATGCTAGATAAAATACGAAAATAGCTATACGACAGTGGCCCATGGGCCTTGGGCCAGATGCATCTGTTCAATAAAATACAATTTTAATTATTTAAAAAAATGGTCTTGTGCGAAGTCAGGTAATGAAAAATATAAAAATCAAAAAAATAACTAAATAAATTAGTTATTTACTGTTTTTTTATTCAAATGTTCATCATAAAGTACCTAATGTTAGTAATGTCCGTACTCTATGTTTGTAGCTTATAAAAAGTCTCAAAAACTAAAACACGAAATACATTTTCCCATATAAAATATTGTGTAACGTATGAGAAATGTAATATTTTGAAACATGTTGATTTTATAATTAAAACGGTTTTTTGACTAACGGGTGATACTTAATATAGTGTTTATAGGTATATACCTCTTCGTGTACCCCATGTTCTAGTCTCATAAAATGGTCCTTGTGGACGTCCATCGAATTCTTCTTTTGTCAACATTTCTTTAATTGCATTATATCCACAGCAAACCACTTGTCTATCTTTTCCGACTTTCAGACCAACAATTGGTCCATACGATTCAGCTAGACAAATAGTAGCACGATACAAATATCCGGTTTGTTTCCTAAGCGAATTCACGGTAAGAGCACTTCCCAAAACCGGCAACCATTTTGGACCTAAATAAAACATTTATTTAATTTTTAAATATATTTAGGCGATTAAGATCATTTCCAATTACCTGGTGGATAATTTTTTGGTTTTCTCATATCCAAATATGACATAAGCGCTACTACGACGCTGAATAGTACTAGTACGAGTATCCACATTCTGTGTACATAAACATAATTATATTATCAATGATGTAATAGCAGTTACTTTATTATTTAATAAGCACGTGTAAAGTTTGACCGTGAAAAAATACCAAGAAGTAAAATATGTGACGACCTCAATAGTTGATAGTATAATATACCTATATAACGATTATGCATGTCAATTAATATGTTATATAAGTAAGCTATACGAGAGGTGGAATTTAAATTGCCTGCTACTTTCACTCGTCGGAAGCGGACAGAACCGGTCATTCACTTTCCTTTTTCTATATATTATTGTCTTACAAGATTTAAAACTGGTCTGTCCATAAACATTGTGTAATAGGTACCAACATTATATCATGTTCAGTGAACATCTCCTAGGTTAGGTTAAATAATTTATGCACCTATTTACTTCCCGATTTAAATTTAATTTTGTCTAAAAAGTTATACCATACCACACAAATTATTAGTTTTGGAATTTTTTTGAATATTTGAATATAATATATATACATTTAATATCAGATTAAATAATGAAAAACGTAATATTGGGGTCAATATTGAACAATTTTTTCGATGAGAATATTAGAATTACAAAATTTTAAAAATAATTATTTTAACTTCAAGAATATTTTAGCCATTATGTTTTTATCAATTATTATATTTCGATGTTAAAAGTTATGCTGACATAAAATAATTAAAATAAAAGGTATTAATGTAGGTACCAATACATATTTTAAAAATGTTGGTGTAGGTATTTAGATTGCATGTTTTTTTCTGTTGTTTACGAAAATAAAATCAGTATATTAAATTTAATAAATATTATTCACACTAATGTGAAGTTAAGTATATAGTTATAAAATAATTAGATATTTACAATCTACAAATATATAAATCTAATTGATTGCTATTTTATGATCTTTAGAGAGAATATCCTCTATTAATATTATATAGGTAGTATACCCATATATCACTAGACACTAATACCCAAAGTTACCATATTATGACAGTTTAATACTTACAGTATATTTTGGTATGGATTAAATTAAATTCTTTCCCACGAACTATATGTTTATGTTGGTATACTCTAAGCTTAATAGTACGAAAATGTATATTTTAAACGAAATTTTTAGATTATCATTATCTTGTTATATACTATATAAATATGAAAAAATTTAGTTGTACCTATTTAGAATTGTTTCTAGATTTTATTTGAATTTTAGTATACTTTAAAATTAAACTTGATATTTTCATATTTTGAATTTTTAAAATAGTTTTAAATTTATCATGAATACCTACACAGTAAAATAGAATAAAAATAGTACTAAGTTTACTACTTGTACATAAAGATTTAATAATTTTATTTAAGTCCATATGCTTAATAAATACAAAATTACCTGGTACGCTTGGAGTTCACTTGTTAACGAAGAGCTGTGGAAGAGATTTCACTTTCACTCACTTCCGACACACTGATTTTATACTGGGCCCCACCGTGGTTCATCGATATGTTATATGTAGTTTTGTGAATGGCACTAAGTAAGACGCGCATGTCATAACGTTAACCAATGCAGATGGAGGGAAAATAATACTCCTTTTTAAAATATTTTTATGTAACACCATGCAAACAAACTCCTACCCTAAATTATGTTTTTGACCCTGGTGTACTGTTAAATAATCAGAGCTTTCATTAAAAGTTGTGTAATAACGCTTCTACAAAATACAAATTAACTTTATATGCCTTTGAATAAGTAAAATGTATGTATATTAACTATTTATATTCAAGTAGGTATCTGGTGTATTGTATATTTGTAAATTTGTTTATATAATAATTAGAAAATCATTTAAAGGTTATGACTTATGATTAATATATACGTATTTAAATAATTTTATATTTTTAATTTAATCACAATACTATCTAGGTAGTATAAACTATTATTTTCTTACATTGTCAATTTGTCATAGACAATTACAAATTAAAAGGGTGGCTTGAAGATCATCATTTGATAAATTATTCATTATGTATTTATGTCCTTTTAATTCCAGTATGTTTTATGTATTTTCATAATGATAATATTATAATACCTATGTATGTACAATTTCCATGTGATATATTTATGTATCATATTTAAGAGAATCCTGGAGTTTCAAAGACTAATACTTTGATGAATTAAATTGGCTCCATCATTTTTAGGAACATAAATGCATGTTTTTTTATCGATTGCAATCGAATGAAAATGTTTTTTAACAATGATTTGTAATTAATTGTTTGTAATTTATTTTTCCACAAATAATAAATATTATATAGGTATTAAGTAATTTTTGATGTTTATTACAAAATGATCAATTTTAACTATCTTATAAATCTTCCACTTAATAATATTTTTTAAACATTTCAATACACTAACACTGACAAAAAATGTATCCTGTATTTTTACTAATTATTTCAGCAAACATCTAATAACACGTGAAATGTGTTTATGTACGTTGTATATAACTTATACACGAACCGACATAACCATTGATTATATAAAAAAAATAATACTATTTAGTATAGGTATATAAGTATCGAGAATATCCTTATTATTATGTATTTATAAATATAACGATATAGGTTATATGTAATATATGTGTGGGTTGTGTGATAAAATGAAAATATAATAAATGGAAATGAATTTGAAATATATAAAATATATTACAGTCATAGTCCATAGGTAACCAATCCACTTATATATATGGTTTATATTTATAACTAACACTGCCTACCTATAATGGTATTAACAGTGACCTGTTTAACTTCAGAAGATATATTTAGTTTAACCTCAACTTTATTAATTTAATTTAAAAAAAATTAATTAAAACCAAGCCTTGTTACCTAGGTACCCGTTAAATAATTAACTAATATTCATTGAATACAATACCACCAATCACCACGTATCATAATATTTGAAATGCTTCATTAATTAGGTTAATACAGGGTTATGGATTTTAAGTTTAATATTTATACTAAATTTAGAGTTTAGACACATTGAAGTATAGTTATTTAAGACTGAAAAAATTGATCCGGTATATAAAATATCAACTTGTTAGTTCATAAAGAAAATTATAATACACCCAATAAAAATTGTATAGTTTTTTAGTTATTTTGTTGTAATTTAAAAATATTATTCATGGTACTTGAAATTTCTCATGTTTATTATTATACAAATATTTAAATATGATAATATACAAATTGCAAATATTATTAATTCAACTTACCGGCTACCGTATTAATAATTACAATTTAAATATTATATAAAATATTCTAGGCTGACAAACCATCTCCGTTCAGAATTATTTTTCTTGTACAATGATATTATTATATCATTGAATTCAAATTTAACACATTATAGTGACCCACTTGTAACCTACTGTACAGCTGAGCGACACTCACTTGCTCACCTTTTTTTACGATTTAAAACGTTTTAAACTGTATTTAAACAACATAGAATATTTAAATAGTATTGACATTTTATAAACTATAAACACGATATATTTTAAAGACTTAGTGTTATGTGAACTCTCTGTAAAACCCTCCACCACAAGCATTTAACTTATCGGAGTGTTGCAAATATTACAAGCTCTTACATTTATTTTATTATATTCATACAGTGTAAGTTATGTTATATAATATGTACAACTTAGACATTTATTTTCAAATAAACATTTTATTATTATTATTAATAACTAAATAGTTACCTAAAAACGTTATATATCGAGTGAAATATATTTTATATACCTATATAATATACTATTTATGTAATCTTAAAAGTAAAAAATATACTTCCGTATACAAGACAGGACAGAGTGACTATATTATGTGTAGGCAATCGTTCAACTTCGGATTACGAGCCAGTATTGCGTGATATTCAGTATAATATACGATTACGTATGGTTTTAATTTTGGGTAAGTTTATATTGGTATACGATTGCGCACAGAAAAATTGGAATTTCTATGCAAATATGATGAGTAAACAAGTGATATTGGTACTATAGTCCATACATCTAAAATAAAAAACAATTGTATATACTTAGTATAAAAGCAGTATTTAAAACGATTAGATCCACAGCAATAATGGTGAAGTATGCACGTAATTTCTATTATTTATTTTGTTTATATCAAGGAGTACTTTTAGCGACAGTAAAATATCTAAACAAGTTCTATGTAGTTGTACTTTTATTATTAATTGATAGAAATTGAAAACAAATGGTAACTGAAATAATTTTCTATTCTTCAAATTGATCAATCATTTTAGAGACAGTAGTAAACGCTGAAGAAAAATGAAAATGTTTAAGTTTTGACCATTTTTGGTCTTTGGATAAATCTTACTCAATACTCTGATTTTTGTTCAAAACCTTTTATGATTTCAAACAGAACATCACTCACAAAAGTCTATAGCACCTTTATAAAATAGTAAAAGTTTTGTAAAAGTTCCCGTTACAAGGGACTTTCCCATTCGGGATCATCACAGATTGATATCAGTAAACCTGTTCAATTTTTAATTTCTTTAAAATTTGAGTTACCTTAGTATGAAAAATTATAATGAAAATAATTAGCAGATATACGACTATAGGGAGGAGGTGGGGCACAATGCGGAATACATGGTTATAATATAGTCAATATGGACATTTTTCAACGCAATATTGCATATAATTTATTAATGTCGGATATTAATATATTACAAACCCTGTAATTTATATGTAACTATTAGTAATTTTTTTTATTAATATATCGTCAGTGGCAACAGTTCCATGTTTCTTTTTCATTTCAGATTGTTTTCTGTTTTTGCTGAATTTAATTATTTAAGTTAAATCATATTTATATAATAATATAAAATAAAGTTGAATTCAATGTATTAATCAAATTAGGTACTTTTGATTCATTGTTTTTCTAGTTTAATACTGAATATCTTTTCATGTTTTTGTATCGATAAATAATGATTTCATTTTCAGTTATATTTTGGGGAACAGTGAAACGGGACAGTAATGCATTACATAGGTAGTAAATACAAAAACTCATGTCATGAGTTTCAATAAGGTTATTTTTATTTAGTTTTTCAATATACTTAAAATTTTGATATATTAATCATAAACATAAGTTGATTAATGCCAATTAAATAAATGATTTTGATTAGATTGTTTCACACGCATTTCACAGTAAATCTATTAGGACAGACAAAAATATTACAGAGTACTAGATTCTCAATAGTGTCAATCTTAAAAGAAACCAGGGAAAACCCTCTGCTGCAGTATAGAAAGTGACGAGTGTACCACATCATCATTGAGAAGGTCCCTGTAATTAATATGTTACATTTGAACTCATTATTAAATCATTGCGTACGAAAACGGTTATGAGTGGAGACGGACATCAGCTTATATTTGTACGGATATTTTACTGTACATTTATAATGTTATTAGGTAGAAATTTTTTTTCTATTAGTCATAACGGTAAATTCAAGAGGGTCAACATTTGTCATTTAAATGACAATTAATCAATTTATAGGTAAAAAAAACTACAACAAAACAAGAAAACCAATACATTGCTTTGTTACCAATTAATTTATAATATAAACTTTACTTGGAAGTCAATAATTTATAACCAGGTATCACATTATTAAATATTATACGCATAATATAATATTATAGAACCGATATAATTATCTACTATCATCTATAGACTATATGTATTATAATACTAATTAAATAATTATCAATCTCCTATATTATAATTTCACAGATGTCCAGACCAGTGTTATGATTACTGATTAGTAAAATAATTAATAAAGGTATTATTTATAGGTAACTATAAATAAAAAAAAAACAAATTTTTAATCTTCCAATAGGAGTGATATATGATCCTACTTGCATCACTAAATGGTCGCCCATCATAAATAGGTTGAATCGATTTTTGGCAAAAATAAATTACATATTTGTATGATAATATTATAGCTGTTTTATTAACTTATGAGTCAGTGCCGTAAGTAGAACGGTGTGAAGAGTTCTATAGTACATAAAACCTAATATAAAATTAATTAAAAATATTACGAAAATTGTATTATGTATTACAACAAAATAACTAAAATTATTATTTTTCATTTGAATATGAAAGTTCCTGAAACCACGCATCAAAGTTGAAAATAGGATATATTTTATTTTATACTGCCCTAATAGGTGATGAGTGATGACAGACGGAAAAAAAACAAACAATATTGTAAAAGCAATACATTCATCGATCCCCTTATAATCTAAACTATATATCATGCAATGATTTCATAGTTACCCTTATACATGATTTACATGATAAAGTTATATTAGTTAATAATATTCCTAAAGCTATGCGAGTTAATAATACGCAGATGTGAATATTTGACTCTTCTATCCATCATATGTTGACATGTGGCATCAGTGTTTGGGTTTTATGAGTCATTATTGGAAACAACAATTTTCAGTTATGTAAAAACAATATAATTTATTGTTCAACAAAAGCATTGTATTAACAGTTGTATTGTACAAAAAACTCTAAAAATCGAAGAGATTGGAATTACGTACCTACACAATTGGTAAAATGTCAACCATTCAACTGGTAAATTATTATTTTAATTTTGTTGTTTAGTTAAATGCAAAATATTTTACAGTTTATTGTTTCATTATCAATAACAATAATTACATATAATATTTGAGGTAAACAATTTTAAATGCTTTAGGAGCTATACATTTAAGTCAACTCGTGTTAATATTCAGGTTAGTGGTATTTGGAAATGATCGCATGGTGATGAATGATGATATCTTTTTCTTACTGACTCACATTTTATAATTTATAAAATGCCTAAACCAATTTATTTCAGTTTTCTTTTACTAGTTTTGTGCTTAATTTATGAAGCGTAAGTATTTTATAGTTATGTTTGATTAAAATATATCAATCAAAGAATACTAAATAATTTAAATGTAATGTTTAGGTATGGAAAACATCATATAGTTAAGCATACAAGATTGCCTTCACATAGGATTTCTCACAATAATGGTCCAAATGGTTCATCACCGTCATCTTCATCAACAACAGTAGCAGAAGAAAATGAAGTGGTAGAAGAAGCAGCACCAACATCAGAATCAGCAGCAACACCATTATCGTCATCATCTTCTTTGAAGAGTAATATACAACTTAAAAACATTTTAACATGCATATTTTCATATATTATCATCAATATTTATTATTTTGTGTTTTAGAACCATCTAGTTTGAACAATTCTTTAGGGTATGATAGAAACCGTGGATTAGGTCTAAATAGTAAATCTCTGAGTGGGAAATATTATAGACCACAACCAAATATGGATTCAGATGATCTAAACAATAAACAAATACAAAATAGTAGAAGTACTCGTCTCCTAAATAATAAACCTCTACAAGGTCTATACTATAGAAACAAGGAAATTGATAGACAAAATAGTATGACTTCGGAAGATCTAAATAGTCAACCTTCGAACGGTCTATACAATATAAAAAAACAGAATAATAAGACTTTAAAAGATCAAAACATCACGAACAGACAAAATAGCAAAACTTCAGATTTTCGAGACTATCCAAATTTAACAAAAACAAAAATTAATCCATCAGTTTGGCGTATAGCACGACAAAAATCTTTAGCCCCATCCTCTTATGAAGATGTTAGTCAACAAATCAGTGTTGGTAATGATAACACGAATATGATGAATATAATGAATTCTATCAAACAACCATTAAATGGACAAAATATTATATTCAAATCATTTAGAAAATGTTGTATAAATGGTGAATGTCGTATGTTACAAGACGAGGAGGAATGTAAAATTGACGACTATTTCGTAAGTAATTTAAATTAAATACAAGTTTAATTTAATTTAAAGTCGCATAATATAATATTTTCTGCAGTTTTTAGTTTTTTGTGATACTATTATTATTATTGGTATGACTTCAGAGTTTATACTGATTATTATTAAATTAAAAAGCACGACTAAAAAGGGTAATTTTTCTCTAGCAAATTCAAAGACGCGTGCCATAGTATAATATGTTTCATTTATTTTATGGTTACTTTCTTAAATTAAATTAAATGAGCTCATCTACACAATGAATAATATTTTTTATAAATTGAATGCTAAATAATACTAAAAATGATGCCTACCGCCTACGTCTATAAATGTAAGCACTTTTAATCTCTAAAGAAGTCTACGAGCTACGTGAATACATATTACGTATCCTGTATAATGTATATAATATTATATATAACTATGTATTATTAACCATTATAACAATATCTGAAATTTATAAATTTATGAAAATATAGGAAAATATGAAAACTAAACAACAACCAAATAATCCGATGTTCACAACTTCCAGTAATGGAGAAAATGATGATCAGAACGAGATGATGTCAAAATTCATGGATTATAAATTCAAACCATTTGGTCAAAGCTTGTTCAATAGCTTGGGGGGTGGTATGGGCGATTTTCAGGAAATAAGAAAACCGACAAATATGCGATTGGGTTCAATGAGATATTCGACAAACATTCCCTCTATTGGTTCAAGCAATGATATGGGTTCATATGTCATGCCACAAAAAAAAAAATCCGTAAACTACCCGCACTCAAATCCGGTCGATTTGAGCGAAGACGAAGCTAATGAAATCCGAAATCAAGTCCTTCAAAAATCTAACTCGTATAGAGAAAAATATAAGCTTGATCCATTTACTTTGGATGATCAGGTAAGTGGACAGTATATACAATTAAATAAGTATTGGAAATAACGAATATTAGTTATTAATGTTATTATATTAACAGACCCAGATGAATTTTTATTAAAAAAATAACGCTTTAACACATTCTAATTAAAAATATTATATTTAAGGAGTAAGCAGTTTTGCTACGTCGGTAACAATGATTACTTGGTTCTCTGGTGCATTTATAGTATTTATTTCTTTTTATGTTTTATTAATTTTATATTTTACAAGAATATCATAAGTACCGCTGAAAACCAAAAATTATAGTAATTACCTATAAATTTTAATAATATAACGTTTTTTAAAAAATCGAAAATAAAACGATTTCATTGTAAAATAAATCTCAAAAGTTTTAAATTAACAGTAAGGGAAAAACGGGATTTATACGGAATAGACTTATAAAACAAGCAACATAATATGTATAGTTACAAACACAATAGTATAAAAGTCAACATAAATCCCTCGAGGTATCGGAGGCAGATTTAAGCCCTAAGTGTGTATTTCTCGATATTTTATCGAATTTAGTACAGTCGTTTTGACGGTTATAATATCATGTATACATAAAGGTACATTAATTTTTATATAAAATAATTTTTGGGAAGTGCGAATCAATTTTATTTTAATACTGTACACACTGCCTACCACATAATACGACGTTTAAGTTCTTATATGAATTTATATTATAAAAAAAAATTATAATTACAAGGCGTAATGGATAGGCTATGCAGGTACACCATTTTTGTGAGTTCAGTTTTCAAGTAGTTTTCTCATAATTATTGTGGTTCGTTTATACATTAATACGTGAAGTAGGTACTCAGAATATTAGTATATAAACATTTAGTTTTGTGGTCTGTGTATTAGCTTGATGAGAGCAACATGTGTAGCATTAGCCAACTATATGGGTTAGCTATTTCGATAATTTCTGTAAACTAACTAGAGCCAGTCTAGGAATAACATTTTAGAAATTACATCTTATCAAATCTACGGGTATGCAACTTAACCTTGCGCCACAACGTTGGAAACTTATCGTACATTATAAAGAATAATTAACACATTATGTATAACAGAGTATAAATACATACTATATAATTTACATAGTGTGCCTAAAAAGCTATAGGTCTAACAATATAACTATATCCTATATATTTTATCTCCCAATGCCCAAGCTCTTAAAACCAATGATATATTATATGTATATTATACTAAAGAGTATTGGTTGAACCTGACTAAAAACAAAAATATTTTTAAAAAAATCAACCCAAGATTAATGAAAAATTTATGAAAATAGCTTCTTTTATTGTCATCCATCAAATGAAACTTTAATATCTATGTTTAATGTAAACTAAGTACCAAATCTAATATTAATAATATTATAGCCACGGTATTGGTGTATGTTTTTTCTTAAAAATGTATAGTTATCTTTCCACTATACCTACATATTGGTTATATAGATTCAAAAAAGGCCAATATACAATTTTTAAACGACAATTTATTATTCAAATAAAAACTGTCTTGTATGCTATTAAAATATTCTGTAAATTGTAATCACGTCATGATAGTGAATAGGGGACACATAATACTGAGAAAAAACGGTATCTATGTCACCGACCGCCCTAACCACTGACATCAATATGCGATAATATACAATGTGTTCTGTGAAGAAGTGAACAGCTGAACTTATATGATAGTATACCTTAATTTATGAAAAATTAAAACTTTTAATGGATAGTCTAACCCTTTCATTATTTTATTTTTGGTAAGTTTAATTTTTTTCAACAAAACCTAACCTAACACACACTTGCTGATGTATCTTCTAAACTTTTCAACTTTAAGCTGGGTTCGCAGCTACTGCCCATGTCGTTTCGTGTCGTGTATTTCTGCAATCTTCGACGACGTTCCAAATCAGGGCAT
Organism: Nasonovia ribisnigri; assembly: GCA_027563435.1. Lineage (NCBI taxonomy): Eukaryota > Metazoa > Arthropoda > Insecta > Hemiptera > Aphididae > Nasonovia > Nasonovia ribisnigri. The sequence continues at coordinate 942,433 of JANEHU010000048.1, forward strand.
TACCAACTAGGTAACCATAAACTCTACCATAGTACCGTGCTACCAAGGTTATCAAATTTTCGCGTGGGTTTTTTTTCTAATCTATAGATAACGTATAAACCACACTACCACAGCGTGAACATTGTGACCAGCACGATCAAAAGTTGGATATATTCAACTTCACAGTATTGAGTATTCACGGTATCGTGTTGGTTGACACGATCATATTTTTACAATCAAATTTTGGTAAACCAATCAGAAAAAAGTATTTTATACAACACGCCACGGGCAGTTGTGAACCCGGCTTAAATTTTTTTTTTTTAAATTTTAAAGCTGTTTTATGTGCTATCAATTAACATACATAATTAAAGCAGAAACTTTTAAATTTTTATGATTTTATTAAATTTAAAACGTAAGAAAAATTAGTATATTCGAAAGTACTAAAAGTAATAACGCAATAAAAAAATTATTTATTTAGATCCATTTAAAGGGGGTTTTTTTATAACTTAAAGTAAACTATCATAATGTGACGTAGGCCGGTTATCTTCCCCAAGAACACATTGTAATCAGCGAATATGGAAATATTATCATAAAATATTGTATGAGTCAATAATATATGATTTCGGAATACAATATCAAGTTAACTAAAAATGATGTAATTAGTCGTATCCTGTATTTTTTTATGGAAAAGTTTCAATTTAAATTAAAAAATAATAGCATTTTAGCCATAATATTAAAAAACGCATGGTTGAATACCTAACTATTAAAAAGTGTACTAAATTAAATCATTAAATCGTTTAAATACAGATACTATTATAGTTTATATTGTAGATACTAAATATAATATAATAAATATAATATAATCAATAATAAATACTACAAAAGGTACTAACTTAAAACTCCTTCTTATATGCGATCACAGCATTATTGTATTTTTATCGATCTGCGTTGTTAAATGTTTTTAATATAATTAATTTACAAACCATTAAAACAACAATGTACATTTTTATGATGCATTTCTTTATTAGGTAGGTATTTTTTCTAATTTTAAAAAGTATATATTATATTTTATTTTAGATGAATAATTGTGCTCAAGATTGGGCTAATCAAATGGCGAAATCGCAAATGTTTGGTCATAGACAAAATAACGTATACGGAGAAAATCTGTTCTCAAATCTGGATTTCAATAACTTAGGTGAAAAAGCGGTGGAGACATGGTATAATGAAATAACTAAGTTTAACATCGGTGACGAAGAAGCTGAATTGAGTAGCAATATTGCAACACGTAAGTAACTCATTTGAAAATAACGTACAGATATATTTTATTTATGTTTCTAACCATTTTTATATTTATGAAACATTTTAAATATTTCCATGTAACATTTAAAGCGTTTAATAGTACTTAATATGTCTCGACGTACCTATACTTTAATGAACAGAGGTAATTTTTTAAAAATAAAAAATGTTATACAAGATATTTATCATTCAACTTAAAATCATCATTATTGAATCAACATCTATAACAATACAGCAGTTGATAATAATATTTCTATTGATAGAACATACTTACTAACTTAGTCTAAGGTACTTCATACGGAATTTTTTTTGTGAGAAACGTATCATATCAGTTTTTAAAAATGTAATATTACTCTTTTGCTTTGTCGATACATTTTTGTCTTGACTGATGATACTGATATTTAGTTCTCTCATTCTTATAAAATATTACCTATCGAGATAGCCGAATTACAATGCCACCATTCGATCTGGCGAAATGTTATCGACAAAACAAAAGTGTAACATTACATTTTTAGAAACTGATTTGACACTTTTCTCACAAAGTTCGTCTTCTGGTCATACCTCTATATTATAACCTTTGTTTACTCAATTTTCATAAAAATCTAACACCATGCGTGGCGAGTGTATGTGTTAAAATGTTTCAGTTGATAAAGTCTTTAAAAAAAGTGTATAGATAACTTAGGTATTATTATTTTAAATTCTAGATCATATGACACAATTACTATGGAAATCATCAAATAAATTGGGTGTTGGTGTTTCAAGAAATCCTGATGGTATGTACAATGTTGTGGCAAATTATGATCCCAAAGGAAATGTGATGGGTTTTTTCAAAAACAATTTACCCGAAATCAAACAAGAAGACATTGAAGAGGCGATGGAATTACAAAATTCACAAACGGAATTGGAACAAGAATCAAGAAGTTGGTCTCTGAGTTCAGTATCTCCATTAAAATCACAATGGAAATATGAGCCATATTACTATAATTATTAGGATTATTAGGTATATATGTCAACAAATGAAACTTTCTAAAATAATTGGAACCAGAATTATATGGTAATATTGTTACTATTATTAAAATAGATGATACTAATTTAAACGCGTTCAATCAAAATTTTAGTTTGTGATTATTTATACGCTAATTTATTACTAAACAATAAAAATTGTGTTTTTACTTGCCAGAGTATTAGAATTCTTTAAATTCTAAATAACTTCTTAACTTATAACTCATAAGTATTCATAACGTAATCATTATCACTAAGCAGTTGGTACAAGATACCTATATTTTTGTTAGGTATATATTTATGTGCAATTAAACATTTAATAATATAAATTATATAATAAACTAATAACTGCGTAGAACCCAAAACATTTTTCAACCCTTTAAATGGAAGTTTAAAATCAGTATTATGAGAAAATTGTTGTTATATTTCATTCAATGATATTTGAAGACGACCTATAATACTGTATTAGTCATACACTTATTGATAATGGATACATTTTAGATTCTGAGCGGAGTTCAACGTATCGATTGAACAATGATGTGTTGTTTTTTTTATCTGGATACCGATCCTTTTTATAGTAGAAAAAATAACTCAATTTGTAACTTCAATATTTTTTCTGATAGGAAATTAATTTAGTTGGTCCTCTGGGGGTAAGAAAAAGGTACATTACGTTTAGACAACTTAATAACCTCGGTACGGGATGATAATGTATTTCTTATAGGTGTTTGAATCAGAAATTAATATTTACTTGGCGTAATATAAGATTTAACGCCGTAAAATGTATTAATTACTAATTAGGCATCCCTACGTTTCGGGGGACAAAAGTGTCGAATTTTTTCAATCAAGCTGCACCGCATTTATCTATAGTATTTGGTATAGGTACATATATGGTTGCCATTGGTTATAGAAATAAAATGAAAAAACATTGGAAAGTGGACTACGGATTTTTAATATTTTTCATCTGCCTTTGAAACGATATATTAGAAACCTACTATTAAATTATCAAGATTTTTTACCCAACAAATACAATTTTATTGACATTTATAGAAAGAAAAAACTAAAAATTTAAAAAAACACACACACATCATTGTAAAATCAATACATTTATCGCTCCGCTCAGAATCTAAAATAAAAAATAAAAAAACACACATCATTGTAAAATCAATACATTCATCGCTCCACTCAGAATCTAAAATCTAACTCATATGCGATTGAGTACAGAGTAATTAACAACATTATCGAAAATTAACAACAATTGTAGTTATTGAAAAACATGAATGTAGGTACCAATTAATTATTGTAATATTGTCAAATGTCAATAATAGTTGTCACTAAACCGGAAAAATAATTTTAAAATAGAATTGTCAGTCAACCATGTTTGTCAAATTGTTTATTTTATAATTTATTAATACAATATTATTTTTCAAATAGAATTATTTAAAAAAAAAGTTGTATATTTTAGTCTTATATTAATAATTATTGAAGTTTAATTCTGGAACAATTTTGAATCAATCAGTTTACAATCTTAAAAATAGGTATAGTCCCGGCCAAATCGGGATTAACAGCAAGCGGCAACCCTAGGTTAGGTAACTAGGTATTATTGATAAATATTATTATATTATAGTGAAATCATGAACATTAGAGGATAATGTTCATGAATGAAATAAAAGAGAATCTCATCATGACGTTTTTTATTTATTCTTTGAACCGTAATCAACACAATAGCTCTGAAGACATTTTCAATAAACTAGTTCAATTGTATATGAATAATTAAAAATATAAATGTATACTTTAAATAAATTCTATCAAGTAATCTTATAAATAATAATTATAAATAAATTTGTTTTTAAATATTTCTTATGAAATAACCACGATAGTTTTCAACACTTTTAAATTGTACATATTACTAAAATAGTATAATGTATTAGGTATATCCATATTATAGGATATTTACAGATTTAATTTGAAATTAATTTTTAGTGATTAAAAAAAATGTAATTAACTTTTATAATTCTTTAATCTTTTAAATAGGTATTGGCAGTTTCTGCATAAATCGTCATTGTTTCCGCTATGGTGGTCTCTTCTCACTTAGCGGAATTCGAACGTTTCATTAAATGAATAATATATATTTTTGAATCCAATCGTTGGGGTAAAAGCCAAGGTAAATATCCCAGTATTTATGGCCCTGAAGTATCCGGGTCTTCGACTACTACGTATGGTAATGGTGTCGAATGTTTAACATAGCCAACGTTCTTAAACAAACCCAACGAAACTTTGTTCTTTTCATTAATAAGTGCATGAGGAGAGACGCCATTCTCACCCATTACCTTTGTTACTGCCAACACAATCAGCTTACCAAATCCACGTCCTCTGTAATCTGGCTGAACTATCAAAGTACTAAGACCTCCGTAACTGCCACACATGGCCCACGCCAATAGCTCTCCATTATGCCGACTGAATACACCTAAACCAATGTTGAGCCTTACTGTATCCCAAAGGTCGGATTTGGGATAAACGTCGCTGTGAGTCCATAGCGAGTAAATAAAGTCTATATGATCCACGCTCAATTGGTCAATAAAAACATCTTCTGGAATCCTAGAAACAAAAATTATTTTTAGATAACCGAATTTGGACTGAAAAATGAAAATTCATATTTTAATGAGGTACATTTTTTATTTTAAAAAAACTGATAAGTTTTCTCTTTTTTACATAATTTTATTTGTATTATATTCTGCAAAAGAAACATATAAGTTTTTTTTTTATTTTATCTTAAATTACAATCCGTTGACTATTAAACATAATTTAACGGATTATTAAAATGACCTTGCATTCATTATAATAATATATTCTCTATTAATAATTTAAACTGTTATAAAACACTTGGTAACTAAGAATGTATTCGTACATATCTTTTTTCACAAAACACGATCGTCCAGACACAAAAATTTAACAGATAAAGCTGTTTAATATACATAATTTGGAGATTTTCTTACCATAGATAGATTTCTATTTTGCATATTATTTTTTGATTTTAAATTTCTAACTATACATAATTTAATATAATTTCATTAAAAAAAGGTAGTAAAAAACAGAAAGTGTCATAAGTGAAACATAAATATGAGATTAGAAATATTGATTTATTATGTTGAATTTGAGGTAAATATTCTAAATTTAAAACACGTGCTTTCATTTGTAGGATCGTATTGAAAATGTTTAAGAATTATATTTGTTCCCATTTTATTTTTTAGAACACAAAGAGATAACATTTAATAGAATAAAATATTTACGCAATAGGTAGATACGCTACGTACATATTTACATGCATATATATTATATATAAAAGTGACAAACAAATTGAACTAAAAAAAAAATATTACCTCCACAGAAAATTCGCTCGGCACGAATTCGGATCTCGACCTACCTCCAAGCTTGACGCCCAGTCCGACGTCCGAATTAATCTGTTCATGGCAAGAGAATTTTCAGTGTTTTTAGAAAAATTTGAAAAAACCAGTTGCACTTCAAAAATTAAAATTTCTTCTCCTTTTAATAATATAATATAGGTATCGAGCGTTACGTGAAAACGATAACGCTCGAAAATGTTCACTGCCCAAGCGGAAACATCCGTATAAGATGTTTTCACATCAAAAATATAATGTTATTGTATAATAGGCAGTCGTATCCTAATCAGAGCAATACCCATCCCAAGTTATTAATCATCGACATAATAGGAAATTTCGATGATTGTTAAAATAAAATATATTGATTATCCGTATTTCATAGGTTTTTTTCATACCTACCCAACTATGAAAATTAAAGAATAATCGTATATTTAATAGTGATTCTAAGCGCATCAAGTCTAGAGTTCTGGCTAATTAATATTCATAGATAGTGTAATTTATAAAAAAATAGAAATTGGATTTATTGCTATTAAATTATAACCAAAGACTATTAATATCACGATCTTAGAGTTTATATCACGGATTATTTATTCTAAGCACGTTATGTTTATAATATTGTAGATAGGAACTCTTATAAATGTTATTTGTTAATAGAACTTTATTCAACAACAATACTTAAGTATTTAATTTTTTCTATCCATTCGTTAATGTTTCGCACTTCATTGAAATAGATGTACTCATGTTGATAAAATTTAAAAATGATTCTAACACGATAGATATACAAAACATATTAATTATTTATGTCTTTGTAATACGTGTAGTTTTCAGGTTGAATAATTATTGCTGTACTACTGTAGCCATGTATAGTTTACAATCTTAGCAACAAAATAAAAACTACAATGTTGTAGATAAATATAAATTATGGGAAATATCTTAACTAAATATTTAAAAAGTTTCGAAATCCTAGTGCATAGAATACTAGTGAAACTAAGAACTGCACATAGACGTTTTGGACTGGGTTCAGATATTTGCTGCCACTGTCTTTCGCACGTGCAACACACTAAAAAGTAAAAACTACCAATTTCGAGTCTATAAGTAAGATTATTGTATAAATAAATATTGTAATTTATAAATACAGTTTTGAACTCAGAATGAGGTCATGAGATCGGTCACACAACTTTTTTAAATTTTAAATTTTTTTTTTTTTTTGAGACTAAGGAGTGAAATTAGATAAAATGGTCGATCTCATCATCCTGAATTAATATGCGTTTTGTAATATTAATCGCTTCATTAATTAATTAGTGTAGCTGTTTCAATAATTTTTATCACTTAAATAAAAATTAACATTATTGACTAAGTACCTTTCGTTCTTTCGCAGTATATAACCACTTTATAAATGGCAACAATACAGTTACGTTTCAACGTGCACATATTTATGCAACTATTATAATATAGAATTGTTATCTTGATAATTCTATTAAATAAAACATTTATCATGAATGCGTCCAAAATAAAAAATATAAAAATAAATAATAACGTGTGCATAAGATTAACATCATGAGCCAAATTATACTATGCATTAATATAGTACATTAGTATCTATAGATTCTAAATAGTAAATACGCAATTGTGTATAATATCGTGTATAATATAGTCACAAGTTAAAAACTGAACTTTGGCTTTAATGCAAATATATAAAAATGTAACTAACAATAAGTCCCCAAGTCAAAGATTATATTATAATTTAAATATTTTTATTATATTATTATACTGTAATTCAAATAGGTATACCTCAATACCTGTATTATTTATTTTGGGCGTATACATGATAAATGTTTTATCTAATATATGCAGTTTAATAGCGTATCTTACTCATAATCTAATCTGGCGGCTACATCGGCTGGCATCCACTTAAGCACAGCATTTGAGTATAGTTTACTTTTCAATCCCTTTTCCTCAATCATCGTTTCCACGATGGCCTTCATCCTGAACGGTATAGCTTGGAACAGTGGTTTCTTCTGCCAGTTGATGTACTCAGTGCTAAACAGCATTCTTCGGAATTGTTCTTCGTTTCCCGGGCAAGTGTATGTAACTACGACGTCTGGATATTCTTCTTCCTGAAATTAATATTACTGTGCAATTCGTATAATGTATCTTCCAGCGTCATGGATGAAAAAAATCCTAGAATTAAAAAAAGATTCTTAAAAATAACATCGACAATCAGATGTTTGGCCGTGTAATAATCTAAAACATCCGAACCTTCAGTGTAGATCACATTAAAAATCATAACAATTTATATAGCTTATAAAACAAACATTTGTAACCAATAAGTACTATTTAAGTTTTGCTGTATAAAAATAAATTGGTCATTACATTGAAATTTTTCTTATTAACATTCAATGAATTTATTTAATATTCTTACTTACAGGTCGTGATAAAATCCCAATAAATGTTCCATTCTCAACGTCATTAGAAATATAGTATAATTTGTAACTCGATGCCGAATTTTTGCGCATCCATTGAAATGCATTTTTTATGAAATAATATGCCTGAAAAGTGAATAAATGAACAATTAGTGCCGAACCTGTTCTTAATGTTATTAACGTTTTTATTGTTATGTAAATTATATAGATTATACAATTGAGTATACTTTACTAATTACGTAGTTTAATTGGGAATTTAAATGTATTTATTATTTTTTTATTTACTTATAGTACCTAAATACTCTAAGACAGTTTAACTGAATGAAAAAAGTTTAACCATGGCCTTTGCACTGGACAGTTGATTCACAATCTTAAAACAATTCCAATAGGTAACACTGAAATTAATTTTCAAATACAACGATCCACAATGTGTTCAATGAGATTTATAGATAAGGTTCATTACATGTTATAGCCTTATAGGTACCTAGTACCTATGTTATAGAAATATTATGTGTAGGTATACTATATGTTAAGATTTTTCACTAAAATGCGCATGTCTGTTTAAAAACTATATAAATACGATCAAATCGTAGATAGGTATTTAGTATTTACCTAGTAATAATAATATAATAATTAGGAGCAGATTCGAATATAGTTTAAAATTTTAATTAAAATAATTAATCATAATATTAATCCGTATTCGTACACCCAAAGGATGAAATAACCTATGTAGGTATTAATTTGTTTAATCAAATACATATTTTTATCAAATGGTCAATGTTTAAGTAAATAAACCAAAATAAAAATTAACAAATTGTATTAGTCAATAGACTAATAATTAGGGTAGTTAAATACGTATTATAGGAGGTACATAATATAACTCTTAACATTTTATAAGTACCGTCAATCGGGGTGACTTGGAACTGCGAGGTGACATGTAACGATTCCGTTTTTCTTTAAACATATCAGGTTATCTATGAGATAAAATGATATAATTTAATTCTACCTCCATTAAAATGAAATTTACAATTTTTGCGATAATAAATGTTATCATCAACCATGTGATTGGTCTTATCATTACATCAAAAAAAATAACCAAACATTTCGTATGATAACAGCGATTTTATCATTGCTCTCAAAAGTGCTTCAGATCTTGGTGATTTAAGTCAAGTGTGAAGGTTTGTATATTTTTTACACTTTAAAGGATACTTCAAAAGCAGAATTTTGTAGTTAGAAGTCTAAAAATATTTTTTTCCAATTTTATAGCTTAAGTTTTATTTTACAGAAAAAAATTGAGGGTGACTTGGAACACCAAAAATGCCAAACAAATACGTGCGTATACCGGGTATCATGATAATGATGATGATATTATAGATGAGACTGAATGTAATAATATAAATAAGACTGAAAAATATTCTACTCCAACTGACTATAAGACTGAAAAAAAAAAAAAGAAAAAATGTGATAAAATAATTGTTAATGATTTTGTTATGGTCAAGTTTGAAACAATTAAAAAAAACATTGAAATGTTTATTGGCCAAGTGACTGAAATTGAAGAAAATGAATATACATGTAAATTTTTAAGAAAGAACAACCAGATGACTGGCTTCTATTGTTTCCCATTCATAATTGATGAAGCGACCATATCAAGAAAACAAATTGTTAAAAAAATGGTGGTAAAAAAACAAAGAAGAGGTAATTTCCAATTCCAATAGTGCTTAGGTACCTATCTATTAAGTATTAAATAATGTTATTAAGTACCTATTAAGTTATGTTTTTCTATTTAAAAAGTTTTTTATTTTGTTTTAATCATGTTATTGATATTTTATTATTTTAAAATTAAGTAGGTATACTTTTAAAAAAAAGGTGAAGTCAACCTGTTTCTTTTTTATACTTATTTAAAATGTATTTGTGTTAATTTTGAAGTGACTATTAAGTTATGTTAATCTATTTAAAAAGTTTTTTATTTTTTTTATCATGTTATTGATATTTTATTATTTTAAAATTAAGTAGGTATACTTTTAAAAAAAAGGTAAAGTCAACCTGTTTCTTTTTTATACTTATTTAACATGTATTTGTGTTAATTTTGAAGTGACTATTAAGTTATGTTAATCTATTTAAAAAGTTTTTTATTTTGTTTTAATCATGTTATTGATATTTTATTGTGTTAAAATTAAGTATACTGTTAAAAAAAGGTAAAGTCAACCTGTTTTTTTTTTATATTTATTTAACATGTTCCTGGGTTAATTAAAAAAATAAAAATTCTGTTACAAGTCAACTCTAACGTGTTTGAATTGAATTCCTAATTAAATTTTCATAGCTGTTACAAGTCACCCAAAAATTAAGGTGACTTGTAACACGTACTTTTTATTTTTTTTTAAGTACAATTTTTATTAAAAAATAAAATATAAGGTCATATCCTATTCATGAGACGTATGCGCATATTTTTGTATTTTTTGTAGGCCTGTATGATTTTTTTTAAGCTTAGAATACTAAGAAATATGTTAAAATCGTTCCAAGTTACCCCGATTGACGGTATACCAATATTAAACATATTATTTGTAGTAAATTAAAATAAATTGGTACTTTATACTTTATAGGTAGTAAAATTAATTTATTCAATATAAATATATGTGTCATACGTGGTACCCAGTAACAGATAGGTTAACGGTAACCTTATGGTTGGTTATCTTAGGTACCCGAGGAATTAACTCGGTAAAAATATTATAGAATAATTAAAAATAGTTTTTTAGCTTCTGAATTTATTTTCAATTTTACAATTATATTTTATTCAGGCATAAAATAACCTATAGGTTACTTTTTTATGAAATCTTGAGTTTGATGTGTCTAGTTGGCACCTAAAGATACATTGTATATGTCATTTTTCGGGGTAAGGCTAAGATGATAAGGCAAAACTATCAAAAACCATCAAACAACTGGCAACAATAAATACTAAAGATATCTTAGTAACCGTGATGTTATTTTACTAGAGTGCTGTTCAGAATCTAATTTTCCAACGCAATTTTTATTGTTATTTCTTTCAAAACTATAATTATAATTAGTTAATAATGCCGAAGTACCTAAACGAATAAATACTGATGCGAATCACTTGGTTTTGCTTTATATTCAGAAGGTTTTTTTTATGTATTTATATGACTTTGATTAAAAGCTTATAAGTTAATATATGTACTTACAATTTATTTTGTTGCGTTTTATTTAATAGGTATTATATATTAATTGTGATTTGCTAATTTGTAACAACTAACAAGGAAGTAGGTACTCGAAACAAATATAGCCATGCTATTTGTTTAGAGTATGCATTACATACTATTTATTGGATCTGTAATTTTACAATCCGATATATATATATATATATTTATAAATGAAATTTTTTTCAGGTTATAAATAAAGTGGCTCAAGTGTTGATCTATAAATATCTGTGAATAACTGGGTGTAAACACTGTAAACTATACACTGTGTTTACTGTAGTAAATTGTACGAATATATGATTAAAAAATAATAAAAATATGAAATATTTTATATAATAATATTTAAATAATAATAAGTACAAAATATAGAGTTTGAGCTTTAGAGGTACTTTATTAATATATTGTAAGTGTTATGTAAGTATATAAGACTAATACAACCTTATTTAATTAAATTAAAAAAATAATAATACAATTATTTACATACATATATTATGTGTGTATAATATGTGAAGTTGTACCAAGATACGTCGACAGTACCACTAATTATTGTGCTATATTATAAATGTAAGTAGGTACCAAAATATGAACTTTGTCAAAGGATAGCTTGTAAACGTTTAAGACAAATATAAATTACCTAATAACTATTTGAATATACATATTATTATATATTTATATAGTTACTTTACTAAAAAGATTAGGTACTTCATGTTTTTATTTTAAAAAAAAAACCAGAATAATGTTATTATTTTTTTATAATCACTGAAGTTTATTTGAAGCTGGCTGTGTACTACACGTGTGCCGCGTGTATGTTACCATTGTGACCACACCGTCTAATCAATAAAAACGTTGCAACGTAATCATATAAACTTGGTTATAATTGTATATTGTAGGCCCAACTATGGATACAAACTATAGTAACTATTGAATGATGAACTCACTACTTCAAATTAAATGAATCCTTTAGTCATCATAATTAAAAAATAGTTTAAAAAAGACACATTTACATATTCTGTGTGCTGGTCATCAGAATTTTATTATATAGGTACCTATCTAAAATATGATAGTTAATACTTACAAGTTATAACTTATAACATATGTATGTACTTTTTGCCAAGCCAAACTAAATATTCAGTATAGAATACATATTCATCTTCAATTCGTGACATTTATAATTTTATTTTTAAATTTATTTATTATCTCGTAATTCGTATATAATAATATATATTTTATAAATGTGTGTTCGTAACTATTATAACTCGTAATTTAACACATTTGTACTTTTCCCTATTTATATACAATTATACTAGGATTTAGGAACCTTTATTTTTATATAGAGAGTCCAAACATTACATGGAAATCCTGCAAACTACACCAGCAGATAAATTGACTTAATGAATTTTGATTTTAACTCTTAAAGTTACATCGACGGATGGCTTCACTCTAACTCAGTCTTTATTAAATTTATTTTATTCCACATTATTATTATAAACATAATTTATGCTTATTATAAAAATATAATTGTAGATTGTACCTGCAGCACTAATAAACATTTATTTTTAAATATTATATACTCACGTGAATACAGTTCGGCCAATCGCGTTTCAATACTTTTTCACAGAAATATTCCATCATTGATTCGGGCATTTCTTCGAGAATTTCGCTCCTCATGATGATGCTTGTGTATTCTTTAGTAATAATATGTTATATCGTGAGATGAATCTAACGATTGAGTACACGGTGGTTAGGAAATATAATTACTTTATACGGTTACTAAACCGGTCAGGTGTATGGAAAAACCGAATGGTACAGGCGTAAGTTTAATATGAACTATAGCTAGTATATAGGTTTAGCTGATAGAGTAGTACTGGAGTAGGTACCTAGTAAACGAGTGTATCGAACGACCAGTAAAATGTAAAATGGACGGTGCAGCTGCAGTTCACGGACCCAAGTGTTCAATGCTCACGTAAAATACAAAACGCATGTACTTGTGTGTGTGTGTGTGTCTGTGTGTCTGTGTGTGTGTGTCTGTGTGTGTCTGTGTGTGTGTGTCTGTGTCTGCGTGTGTCTGTTCTGTGTGTCTGTTCTGTGTGTCTGTGTACAGTTATAAGGTGGCGGAGGTGGTGTGGCGGTGGAGCTGTGTACGCGCTCGGAAAGAATCTGTGACCCTATTGCTGGCGTTGATACGTGTGGTGGGGTTAGTCCCGACGTGATCCGCTATAGCGGTAGCTGTAGGTTTTCTGCCAAATGGCCCTATAGTGAGGCGTACAATATACTTATATACGGTACTCCCCACGAGTTTATAATATTATTCAAGGCCGAACAATACGTAGACAATGTAACTTCCACGCATAACAACTCTGCAGGGTGTGCATTTACCAAACGGAAATTTGCCGTAGGTTCACGCATACGTTATTTTTCCAATTCTTTTTTTTTTTAACAGACTTGACCAGCTAAACTGAGTTATTTGCGCGACCGAAGGCCAACAGTCCTGCATACATTGCTTACCGTGTGGATTAGGTATAGTAATATAAGTAAAATAATTATTATGGTAATAATAATGATATCACAATGAAAATAATAGGCGTGGGTGATCGCGCAATTCTTTAGATTTTTGTCAGGACGTCATACCCATTTGTGTTTGCCTCCTTCGACCGTCATACATAACATGCATGAGTCCATAACTGTTATGGTATAACAGCACATTTTACGTTCAGTAGAATCCATTTCTGATATTTTTAATTGACTTATTATCAAGTTTAAAGATAAGAATATTATCGAGGGCCCTTATTTATAATATAAAAGTAAGTTATAAGCATTTTAAAATTGCAATTTTTTTGAAAAATTTAAAACGCCTGAATGCTCATAACTAGATTCTTCGTTAAAGTATCAAAAAATAGTTTACTACGTGCAATGGGCGTGGGGCCTTGGAAAATATTTCATTTTTACCATTATAATTTTGATTGTAGATGAATTTATTCTATTAATACAAATAACAGAGAAAATGGGATTCTTCTGAACGTACAATTATTGCTATGTTATACATTATTTTACGGAGTCATGATCACATGTGGACATGCGGTTATGACGTCCTCTTAAATGAATAATATTACGTTATTTAAAATTGTATATCCCATGACACACAAATACCCAATTTATTATTCCAACAGGGTAAAATAATGTTTATAGGTTGAAAAGTTGAAAATAATAAAAGTTGTAAATACCAACGTTTAGTTATTGGTGAGTATTTAATATTCTTATCAAATGTGTTAACGTTTAAGTAACTAAAAAAAATAACACAGCGCATGAGTGAGTATATTATCACCTGTTGGCTGTTTGGTATATTCAATATTCACAGAACGTATAGGCATTTGGCTCCCAGGGTTCCCTAAAAAGATGTAACGGTAAGGTATTACAATTATTGGGGCCGGCGTCGAAGCACTCTGACTTTTTATTATTGAATGGTTTTTGTTTTATTTTGTTGTAATTCAAAAATGAATAACATATTATGTTTATAAATATAATACATCTTTTAGGAAATATTTATCTAAGCATTAGGTATCTATATTTTATATTGATATAATTGTCAGTATATTTTGGCCTTTTTTGTGCTATTTATAATCATTTAACACTTTCAACTGTTTTTGAATTTTTTCAAATTTATTTTTAATTTGTTTTTGAGTAAAAAAGATTGAACGTTTAATTCTAGGTTCCTCATAAGTTGTTCTACCAGAAACCTAAAAATTTCAAAATAATAATATGTCCAGTAAGCATATTGTTATTTAGTTATTATGTCTATACTCTATTTAGTATAAGGTACCTGTGTAAGTATGTTTATAGTTTGTTTAACGGTGTCACACCTCACACAGTAATTTGTTACATTACCCCCTCCCCAACAAATGAAATATTTTTAAAAAACATAACATGAAACAAAAAAACCAAAATGTAATATCAAAAGAATTACATAATCATACATAATGAATAAGCAATAAATCAAAAAAAAAAAATGTTTACAAGTTGAATGACATTTTTAGATTCTGAGCGGAGCGATGAATGTATTGGTTTTACAATGATGTGTGTTTTTTTTTTTATTTTTTTTTTTGTCTGTCATCACGTTTTGGGACAGTAAAAGTGCTTAGATTTTCTTCAATAGTACCTTTTCTGATAGGAAAGTGAATCTAGTTGGTACTTTGGGGGGTCAAAAGTAAACATTTTCCAGTAGTTTCAAAAGTACCGTGAAAAACAAATGGAAAATTAAGGAAAAAACGGGAATTTTTACGCAACATTGATTTTCGATGAAATCGATTTTGGTTTTTAGTGTAAGTCTAAAAAAAATGACGGTAAATACATGAAATTTTTACTGAATGTTTATGTAAGCAGTTTCTATATACCATACCGTTTTCAAAATATTTTGACTTATTTTGAGCTGTTTACAGACATTTTAAATTTCCAATCTTTTTGGTTTTTTTTTTTTTAAAAATCAATAACATTTTATTTATTCGTTAAAAATTCTTGAAAATTTAATAGAATACTCCTAATATATTGTTTCAAAGGCACATGAAAAATATTAAAAATCTGTACTCACAATTTTTTTTTTTAAGCATTTAAAGTTGAAATTTTGACAAATTACGTAAAAATGACGAAAATTTGCAAATTATTTGGAGTTAGAAATTCATAAAAATTTTTCTTTTTAAATCTAAGGTTTCAAATTTTAACACAAGATTTAACGTAAGTTTTTCTACTTTTATCAAAAATAAAATATCTAAAAGCAATTAAAAATAAATTTTTATGAGTGTTTTAAGTTCATAATTTTACAACATGGGATATTCACTCGATTTCTCATATAGCGTTTTTCTTATTTGGTTGTAATTCAAAAACGAATAATTGTAGATGCATGAAAATTTCACTAAATGTTTATATTCTCATTTTCTATACACCATTCAATTTTGAAAATATTTTGATTTGTTTTGAGCTGTTTACAGACATTTTAGTTTTCAATTTTTTTAGTTTTTTTTTTTATAATTGTCAATAAAATTTTATTTGGTGGGCCAAAAAGTCTGAAAATTTAATACAAGCTTTCTTATATATTGTTACAACGTCAGTTGAAAAATTTTAAAAATACATAGGCACGATTTTTTTTTATAAGCATTTAAAGTTCGAATTTTGACAAAATTTGTCAAAATCTCGAAAATTATAAATCATTGTAATTAAAAAATTATAAAATGTTCAGTTTTCATAACTAAGTGTTGAAAATTTAAAACAAAAATTCTCATAAATAAATCATACTGTAACCAAAAAATCTAAAAAATATATCAACACATTTATTTTTTACAGACATTTTAATTTCAAATTTAGACAAAATTTCATATTTAAACCAAGAATAATGATTTTAGTTATTTTGATATAATTTAAAAATATTATTTGTTGGTATATGAAACTTTTAGAATATATTGTTATATTTTATATACACGCAATGGCATTTTAAAATATAATTTTTTTGAGAAAAATGATAAATACTAATGCCTATAATACTAAAATTAATTACTTTATTCACAATAATATCATCAAATACATTTAGACTTAGTAAGATATTATAGACTGACTGACCGTCTTCCCTCAGAATCGTTTTTCTTATTAAATGATATTATATCATTGGATTAAATTATTAAAATCTAACACAATCCATTACAGTGACTCACTTGTAACCTACTGTACAGCAGAGCGACATACACTTACCCGCCCTTTTTTATATCTATAGTCTAAATTATTGAATTATATATTATGTTCATCTATTGACTATAATATCCAAAATCAGTTTTAATCATCCATAAAAGTCAGTATATAGAAAAAATTCCGTTTATTGTTGATTTGTTTTTTTGAAATTGGAATTAGACTTTTCTATAGTAGAGTTATAATTCATAATACAAACGGTAATATTATATAATATATATAATATATATCGTATATATGCTGCAGTGTTTTTATTAATCTCATTATTTTAAATAATTTTTGTACTTAATTGATAAAACGACATAAATTGGTTTTTATCTAGGCGGCTAGTCCCTCTCTACGGTAAATGGGTTTATCCTCACGGGACTTCCTGTATTTATATGTATGAGTATAATAAATGATTTGCGCTGCTCGGATACAGTTATGTAACTTATTAATTTATTTTTTGTATTCAGGCATATTATTGTATCCTAATTGTGCATTATATTTCGATATTTCAAATATAATAATAGTATATATTAGGTATGTAAAACAAAACAATTCAAATACAATTTTACATTATGAATTTCTTAAAGCAAATACATTTTTTTTATAACATTTTTGTTAGATACAATAGCTGATCCCAAGCACTTTGTTGCCTGTAAAAATTACAACTCTTAAATAATAATGATTGTTTAACGCGGAAATAGTAATCGCGGACAAGGCTGATGAACGGCTATAAGAACAATAAGGTAATATGCAAAAATTCGATTTGATGCATGCTTGTACCTGATCTGCCTGATTAACCAATGGCAACCAATATTTAATAAAAATATTAGTTTCTACTAATTATTTCTCCTGTAACCAGTAGCAACGATCAGGCCCCCACATGGGGGGGGGGGGCTGTTGGACCTCAAATTACTACTTCCTTGTCATTTTTTAAATGTTGAAATGTTGAAATGTTGATAGGAATACTTATTTTATATTAAATAATATTTTATAGAGCCCTCAAAAACATTTAGTACAAGAAGTCCAAAATTTGATGTGTGGTACTTGCCAACCATTTATAAACAAAAATGTCCATCGTAAATCTCAAAATCCTAAAAATTCAAAACAAAAACACGTTCTCCCGAATCATATTTTAGAACTGACTAAACTATAAATTTCCCCCCGCCCCACACAATAAATCCCTTTAGGTTAGGTTAGGTTAGTTAATATAATATAATGGACTGGCATCTAGTATACCGGCATTTTTAGTGAACCTCAAAATGTTGTACAAGAAACAAATACGGGTGGTGTGTACCATTGAAATTAAGCTTATGTATGTGGCAAATAAAAATCTGTAAGCCAACACACAACTAATACCATTATTAACCTATTGTGGTGTTGCCATCGATATATCTCTATTCTCTCATGTTTAAATATTAGTTTATTTATCACTTAGAAGCTTCTGTGTGATTGACAACCATAATAATTTCTCTTTCTATATGTTGATTTGGTAAAATTAATTTAAAAATGTAAAAAAGTCGTTTACAATTGGGTAAAATACTAGACTAAAATACTAATTTAAATATATTTTCAAATATTTTATTGGTTATTAGCAGGTTAGTTTATACAATAAAATTGGAATTGGCAAAAGATTGATATTTTAGACAAAATAATGAATGTTCATGTAGTTACTGTCATATTATGTGACAAGTGCAGAAGGATTCGAGTCCTCTATAGTCTATTTTATTTTAGTATACCTACAGTCGACAGTCACACTAATAATAATTTACTGTGCACACATTAAATTTACATATGTACATATAAATTGCCATATTAAACTCCTTAAAAACGGTCGGTATCGAATGTACTATATCACGGTCTTATACATATACAGGTCCGGCAACTCGCTTATAGCACAATGTTAACACTTTGATAACCTAACCTTGGTTATGTAAAATTTTCAAGAACACAGTACGCGCTCTCTATCATTAAAATTAATGTATACTGTTTTATACAAATAAGTTCAGAGTGCAGCACTTCATAACGTGATTATTATAATATTATTGTGAATTATTTTATTATATTATATCTTTTTTAAATTCAACCAATTATATTAAATTTATAATACTTTGATTATAATATTATAATATTAGTTATTATATTCAACACTTAATATAATATTTATATTTAATTTAAATTATATACAAAGTAACAAAACTTATATAGGTAATAATTCTACAAATAATATATCATACTTAAATAAATAAAAGATACATAATACACTATTATTTTATATTTTATACATGATTAGATGAAGTAAAATAGTAACTTAGGTTTACAAAATTTGGAAATTTTTTTTCTTTTTGAATTTTCTTTTAATTTTTCTTGATTTGCTTGCCATGAGAATTGCCTCATACGCATATTTAAGTAATACCGGATTGAATAAGCAATAATTTCACTTTGTGTACGGAAAATGGAACATTCAAATCTTCATTGGCTAAAATATCTTCAACCGTATTGCTATACACATCAAGGTAAAATTGGATTTTTAAATGCCCCAATATAAATTGTACATTTTCTGGATTTTTATATTTGTTTGCCTAGATATCCAAACAAATAGTAAATCAAGCATTCATTGACCGGCGAGGGACTATAGTCATGCTCAAAAATATCAGAAAACTCCCAGTTGCCATCGTTAACAAGGCTATTAATTTTTTTTTTAAATCATCAAGTGCTGAGAGATTATTTGTACTACCAAAAATATGTTTTATGTCACTGATGGTAATTAAAGGTGAAACTTAATTTTGCTGATCAATGTTACAATTTCTGAATTTTGGGGGCTTTAAAAAATTGTACACAGATAAAAGTTTATACAGTTGCAAAAATGCCGGAGTCCCTGTGTGATCATTTGCACCTGCAGCAAGGTGTATAAGTGCACAAGTCAATAGGTAGTCACAAAAAATTTCCATAAAAAAAATTATTCTTCTAATATAACACACTATAATGTAATACACTTTGTACAAAATAATATGTTTTCTACTTCTAAATTATCTTGTGTAATTTTTTCTGTTGGTATATAACTAAAGTTAAACTCTTTGATCAAGTATATTATAATTTCAATAGTTGAGTTTAAAGTGACTCTTAATCCTTCTACGGTATTGTTTGATATAAGAACTGGTCTTGTTGCACTTCTCCAGTTTTAACTTTTAATTTCCAATTATTTAACCATAACAATGTTTCTTTCAATATCTGCGTTTATGTTAAATCATTGAATTGCATTTTTTTATTAGAAACATTACACACAATATACATTTTTTAAACATAAACATACACCAAGATAAGGTTAGTTATATGACTGTTCAGGGCTCGGAACTTAAAGCATTTGCTTATTTTTATGGATTGAATTCAAATGTAGCAGAATGCTATAAGCGTGTATGTAATTTAACACGTTCAATTATGAAATTTGAAAGTGCTTGGTTTTGCTTTTTTCAACGATTTTTCAAAAAAAAAAAAATGCTTATTTCCAGTTTTTCTGATTGTTTTTACTATTTTTACCAGTTTTCTACTTTTTTTACATAATAATAATTAATATTATAATATACACTTTACGATAACGTTGGCCACTGACGTACAATAGAGTTTTTCCAATGGTTTACTCCTGCACTGTTAAATTATCCGGTCTGCAGTTTTATATGGCTTACCACAGAAGAGTATTGGAGGGAAGGGAGTGTGGTAGGGATGAATTAAGGAGGGCGTCGGCTCAGTCAAAACACGTGAAAATTTAATACAATAACGCTCATGATATATTGTTATAATAGCAGTTGAAAAATATTAAAAATAAATAGTCACACATTATTTCATAAGCATTTAAACTTCAAATCTTTAAATTTTAAAATTATTTTGTAGTTAAAAATGTATAAAATTTTCAACTTTTATAGCTAAGAATTGAAAATTTTATATTCCACGTAAATATGTAAATAAATTACTTTATTCACAATTATATCATTAATACCTTGTAATATCATAGGCTGACTGACCGTCTTTGTTCAGAATCGTTTTTCGTATACAATGATATTATATAATTTAATTCAAATTTAATACCATCCATTACAGTGACTCACTTGTAACCTACTGTATAGCAGAGTGCATCAACTTGCCCACCTTTTAGATACTGAGCGGAGCGATGAATGTATTGATTTTACAATGATGTGTGTTTTTTTTTTATTTTTTTTTGTGTCTGTCATCACGTTTTGGAACAGTAAAAGTGCTTAGATTTTCTTCAATAGTACCTTTTCTGATAGGAAAGTGAATCTAGTTGGTACTTTGGGGGGTCAAAAGTAAACATTTTCCAGTAGTTTTCAAAAGTACCGTGAAAAACAAATGGAAAATTAAGGAAAAAACGGGAATTTTTACGCAACATTGATTTTCGATAAAATCGATTTTGGTTTTTGGTGTAAGTCTAAAAAAAATGACGGTAAATACATGAAATTTTTACTGAATGTTTATATAAGCAGTTTCTATATACCATACCGTTTTCAAAATATTTTGACTTATTTTGAGCTGTTTACAGACATTTTAAATTTCCAATCTTTTTGGTTTTTTTTTTTTTAAAAATCAATAACATTTTATTGATTCGTTAAAAATTCTTGAAAATTTAATAGAATGCTCCTAATATATTGTTTCAAAGGCACATGAAAAATATTAAAAATCTGTAGTCACAATTTTTTTTTTTAAGCATTTAAAGTTGAAATTTTGACAAATTACGTAAAAATGACGAAAATTTGCAAATTATTTGGAGTTAGAAATTCATAAAAATTTTTCTTTTTAAATCTAAGGTTTTAAATTTTAACACAAGATTTAACGTAAGTTTTTCTACTTTTATCAAAAATAAAATATCTAAAAGCAATTAAAAATAATTTTTTATGAGTGTTTTAAGTTCATAATTTTACAACATAGGATATTCACTCGATTTCTCATGTAGCGTTTTTCTTATTTGGTTGTAATTCAAAAACGAATAATTGTAGATGCATGAAAATTTCACTAAATGTTTATATTCTCATTTTCTATACACCATTCAATTTTGAAAATATTTTGATTTGTTTTGAGCTGTTTACAGACATTTTTAGTTTTCAATTTTTTTAGTTTTATAATTGTCAATAAAATTTTATTTGGTGGGCCAAAAAGTCTGAAAATTTAATACAAGCTTTTTATATATTGTAACTATATTAGTTGAAAAATTTTAAAAATACATAGGCACGATTTTTTTTTATAAGCATTTAAAGTTCGAATTTTGACAAAATTTGTCAAAATCTCGAAAATTATAAATCATTGTAATTAAAAAATTATAAAATGTTCAGTTTTTATAACTAAGTGTTGAAAATTTAAAACAAAAATTCTCATAAATAAATCATACTGTAACCAAAAAATCTAAAAAATATATCAACACATTTATTTTTACAGACATTTTAATTTCAAATTTAGACAAAATTTCATATTTAAACCAAGAATAATGATTTTAGTTATTTTGATATAATTTAAAAATATTATTTGTTGGTATATGAAACTTTTAGAATATATTGTTATATTTATATACACGCAATGGCATTTTAAAATATAATTTTTTTGAGAAAAATGATAAATACTAATGCCTATAATACTAAAATTAATTACTTTATTCACAATAATATCATCAAATACATTTAGACTTAGTAAGATATTATAGACTGACTGACCGTCTTCGCTCAGAATCGTTTTTCTTATTCAATGATATTATATCATTGGATAAAATCTAACACAATCCATTACAGTGACTCACTTGTAACCTACTGTACAGCAGAGCGACATACACTTACCCGCCCTTTTTTTAATTTTTTTATTTTTTTAATTTTTTTTTATTTATTAGATTCTGAGCGGAGCGATGAATGTATTGATTTTACAATGACGTGTGTTTTTTTATTTTTTTATTTTTTATTTTTTTAATTTTTTTTTAATTTTTGTTTCTGTCGTCACCTTTTAGGACAGTAAAAATGCTTCGATTTTCTTCAATAGTACTTTTTCTAATAGGAAAGTGAATCTAGTTGGTACTTTGGGGGGTCAAAAGTTAAAATTTCCCAGTAGTTTTCATGAGCGCCGTGAAAAACAAATGAAAAATTAAGGAAAAAACAGGAATTTTTACGGAAGACCAATTTTCAACAAAATCTTTTGGTTTTTGGTATAACTCTAAAAGAAATGACCGCAGATACATGAAATTTTGACTGAATGTTTATATAAGCATTTCTACACACCATAGAATTTTCAAAATATTCTAACTTATTTTGAGCTGTTAACGGACATTTTCAATTTCCAATTTTTTTTAGTTTTCTTTTCTATAAATGTCAATAAAATTTTATTTGTTGGGTAAAAATCTTGAAAATGTAATAGTAGGCTTCTAATATATAGTTTCAAAGGCAGATGAAAAGTATTAAAAATCCGTAGTCACAATTTTTTTTGACTACGTACCGACTGATATAGGTACCGTCTCCGTTCAGAATCGTTTTTCGTTTACAATGATATTATATCATTGAATTCAAATTTAATACCGTCCATTATACACTATACAGTGACCTACTTTTAACCTATTGTACAGCGGAGTGACATCCACTTGACCCCCTTTTTTTAATTAAATTTGTATAAAAAATATTACTATAAATATTCGGTAAAAATGTTAAGTGGCTGCATTTATTTGTTTTTAAATTAGTGTATCTCATCATGATTGATGTTTTTGTTATTATTTATTCTTCGAACTGTAATTAACACAATATCTTATATCTCTGAAGAAATTTTCAATAAACTAGTCTTATTGTATATGAATAATTAAAAATATAAATGTATACTTTATAGAAATTCGATTAAGTAATCTTATTAATAAAAGTTATACATGAATTTGTTTTTAAATATTTCATAAGAAATAACGACGATAGTTTTCATACTTTTAAATTGTACTTATTACTAAAATAGTATAATGTATTAGGTATATCCATATTATGGAATATTTACAGATTTTATATGAAATTAATTTATTAATATTAAAAAAAAAATCTAATTAATTTTCATAATTCTTTAATCTTTATTAAATATTTTGGAACCCAATCGTTAGAGTGAAAGCCATGCAAGGCTCTCTTTATTTATAGCCTTGAAGTATCCGGGTCTTCGACTATTACGTTTGGTAATAGCGTCAAATGTTTAACATAGCCAACGTTCTTAAACAAACCCAACGAAACTTTGTTCTTTTCATGGATAAGTGCATGAGGAGAGATGCCATTCTCACCCATTACCTTTGTTACTGCCAACACAATCAGCTTACCAAATCCACGTCCTCTATAATCTGGCTGAACCATCAAAGTACTAAGACCTCCGTAACTGCCAACCATGGCCCACGCCAATAGCTCTCCATTAAGCCGGCTGAATACACCTAAGCCGATGTTGAGCCTTACTGTATCCCAAAGGTCGGACTTGGGATAAATGTCGCTGTGAGTCCATAACGAATAAATAAAGTCTATATGATCCACGCTCAATTGGTCAATAAATACATTTTCTGGAATCCTAGAAAGTAGAAACAACAATTATTTTTAGGTAACCGAATTTGAACTGAAAAATGAAAATTCATATTTTAATGAGGTACATTTTTTATTTTAAAAAAACTGATAAGTTTTCTCTTTTTAACATAATTTTATTTGTATTATATTCTGTAAGAGAAACATATAAGTTTTTTTTATTTTATCTTAAATTACAATGTGTTGACTATTAAACATAATAAAACGGATTATTAAAATGACCTTACATCCATTGTAATATACTCTCTATTAATAATTAAAACTGTTATAAAACACAATTTATAATCAGAACTTGAAAACTAAGAATTTATTCGTACATATCTTTTTTTTACAAAACACGATCGCCCAGACACAACAATTTAACAGATAAAGCTGTTTAATATACATAATTTGGACCTATGGTAGAGTTCTATTTTGCATATTATTTTTCGATTTTAAATTTCTAATTATACATAATTTAATATTATTTAATTTTAAAAAATGTAATAAAAAACAGGAAGTGTCATAAGTAAAACATAAATATGAGATTAGAAATATTGATTTATTATGTTGAATTTGAAGTAAATATTCTAAATTTAAAAAACGTGCTTCATTTGTAGGATCGTATTGAAAATGTTTAAGAATTATATTGGTTCAAATTTTATTTTTAGAACACAAAGAGATAACTTTTAATAGAAAAAAATATTTACTTAATAGGTAAGTACATATTTACACATATATAGATATATATTAAAGTGACAAAAAAATTGAACTAAAAAAAAATATTACCTTCATAGAAAATACGCTCGGCACGAATTCCGATTTTGACGTACCTCCAAGGTTGACGCCCAGTCCAACTTCCTAATTAGATTGTTAGTGCAAAAGAACTTTAGGTGTTTCTCGAAAAATTTGAAAAACCAGTTGAAAAAATCGCCTCTCCTTAATAAGGTATCGAAAAAAATTGTTTTCATTTAATGTTCACTGCCCAAGCGGAAAAACCTGAACGCCGTATAAGATGTTTTCACATCAAAAATATAATGTTATTGTATAATCGGCAGTCGTATCCTAACCAGAACAAATTATTAATCTTTGACCTATGAAATGTCGATAATTGTTAAAATAAAATATATAGGTATTAAGTTTAAAATATAATACACAGTAGTGATTCTAAGGGCATCAAATCTATAGTCCTAGCTGATTAATATTCATAGAATTTGAAGTTAACTCTCTCAAACCTAAATATTAATCTACAACTTTGCACTTTATTTGCAGATTCTAAAATATACCACAACCAATTTTCCAAACGACCAATTTCAGACGACCAATCTTATCACGACCAATTTATGTAAACTCATTAAACAGTTATACATATAGTTATACCTATATTATTTATTTTGGACGTATACCTACATGATAAATGTTTTATCTAATACAGTGATTCTCAACCTTTTTTACTCAACGCCCCC
The DNA here is from genome assembly GCA_027563435.1 of Nasonovia ribisnigri. Classification (NCBI taxonomy): domain Eukaryota; kingdom Metazoa; phylum Arthropoda; class Insecta; order Hemiptera; family Aphididae; genus Nasonovia; species Nasonovia ribisnigri. The sequence goes on from JANEHU010000048.1 coordinate 968,471, forward strand.
TTTAGATTTTCAAAAATCTCCACCGCCCCCTTCCCCGGACAATCAGAAAAAAAATATAGTTTTGTTTTTATAATCAGCCATTTAATTGAAAAAAAAAGACAAAACCCTATAAACAATTTTTATTCTTATATACTAAATCCATAAACTTACTAAAAATATTAATTATATAAATATAATATAAAATTGTCTATTAAATAATTAATAGCAATAAGTTATAAATTATTTGCGATAAGTTATAAACAATAAAAATGAAAGCCACTGTAGAACGCCCCCCTTAAGTAAAACGCCCCTCTCAAAACTAAAAAAGCCCATAAGTTGGGAATGACTATTAGATTCTAATATAATATGTAGTTTAATAGCATATCTTACTCATAATCTAATCTGGCTGCTACATCGGCTGGCATCCACTTAAGCACAGCATTTGAGTATAGTTTACTCTTCAATCCCTTTTCCTCAATCACCGATTCAACGATGGCCTTCAACCTGATTGGTAAAGCTTGGAACAGCAGTTTTTTCTGCCAGTTGATGTACTCAGTGCTAAACAGCATTCTTCGGAATTGTTCTTCGTTTCCCGGGGAAGTGTATGTAACTACGGCGTCTGGAAATTCATCTGCCTGAAATTAATATTAGTGTGCAATTCGTATAATTTATCTTCCAGCGTCATGGATGAAAAAAATCCTAGAATTAAAAAAGATTCTTAAAAATAACATCAAAAATCAGATGTTAGGCCGTGTAAAAATCTAAAACATCACCTTCATTGTAGTTCACATTAAAAAATCATAACAATTTATACAGCTTATAAAACAAACATTTGTAAGCAATAAGTACTATATAAAAATAAAATGATCATTATATTGACATTTTTCTTATTAACATTCAATGAATTTATTTTTTATTCATACTTACAGGTCGTGATAAAATCCCAATAAATGTTCCATTCTTAATGTCATTAGAAATATAGTATAATTTGTAACACGATGCCGAATTTTTGCTCATCCATTTAAATGCATTTTTTATGAAATAATATGCCTGAAAAGTGTAAAATATAAATGAACAATTAGTGCTGAACCTGTTCTTAATATTAAATAACCTTTTTATTGTTATGTATATTATATATTATACAATTGAGTATACCTTTCTAACTAGTAGTTTAATTAGGAAGTTAAATGTATTTATTATTTTTTTATTTATTTATAGTATCTACCTAAATACTATAAGTAAGTTTATCCGAATGAAAAAAGTTTAACCATGATGGCCTTTGTACTTGACCGTTGATTCACAATCTTAAAACAATTTCAATAGGTAACACCAAAATTAATTTTCAAATACAACGATCTACAATGTGTCCGATGAACTTTATGGATAATGTTCGTTACATGTTATACCTAGTACCTATGTTATACAAATATTATGTATAGATTGTATGATTTTGTTTTATTTTACACCTGTACAGCTGTGCGACCGCCGACCAGTGTCGGCCTGGCCAGTGCAGCGAGGTAGTGAACGCTGCCGAGGCCCTCTGTTTTTTTTCCAGCTTAGGCACTTCAAATAGTGACGAAGTGGGACATAATAGCCCAAGGTGCTGAGTTTTGTTAAAGGCTCTTTATGTCATTACGACATTTGTACCTCGCACAAAAATATGCAATTAATGAGTAAAAAGATTTTAAAGTAAAAAAATTATTAACATTAAATCCTTTCAGTTTATTGAGATAATTGTTTTTACAATGTAAATATTCCCTGGGTTTTTTCTTGTCATGCAACGATAAAATCTACTATCGCATCATAATTCATAATATCTATAAGTAAAATGTAATACCTAATAAAACGTATGTATTTCAAACTTATAGAAAATACAACTATTTTTTTAGTCAAAAGAAATATTATGTGCACATTTATTATAATTACAAAATAATAGTTTAATTTTAAATATATATTTTCTATATGAAATGTGAATTGTGTATGAAGTCAAGTAAGTATACATTCAATAATAATACATTCATTAATATGCTACAAAAGTATTCATGTATATATTTTGTATGTAAGTATAATACCACGAAACATGACTTTCACAATTTCAACCCAATCTTAGGTAAATTTTGATAAAAAATTGAGGCCCTAAAAAAATTCCTGCCTAGGCCTTTCATATCCCAGGCCGACACTGTGTGGATACTGTTTCGGTCGCCGTCGTTTTATCGCACCGACCGACCAAACTCACACACGCTACATAATTGTTACCTTTTTGTTTATTATATATGTATATATATGTGTACGCAGTACGATCCGCCGACGGTCGCCCGCTATTTTTGTTTTCAATTATTACGGATATCTAGTATGGAGTATCCACAGGTCAGCAGACGATACCTAACCGCGTATTGTGCAAATCGATAATAAAGAATGATGTAAATTCATAGATTTCTATATAATACTAGATAGCGAACTCCTGCCATGAATTGAAGCCTGAAGGTTGGTTGGCAATTGCATGGTATTTTGTATGGTAAATAAGATAAATAAATTATGATTCATTTTTATTGCGTTTTATTATTTCTAAACCTGTTTTTAAAAAAAAAAAAAATATTTTATGTAAATCATTTTACATTTACTATTTTATTTTATTATTAAAAAAGATGTTCTTTCTAATACATTTTGTATACGAATGAAAGTGTTTTGACAATCAACAAAATGGCGGCCATCCACTGCTGAGCTTCACTTGTAACAATGTAAATTATATAGGGGTTTCTTATCTAGTGTAGTATAGAAGTCTGTGTATAAATTATATGCTATCGTTGTGATTTTAATTATTTTTTTGTTTCTTTGGCTATCCTCTTTTCTGACGCCCCTACAGTATAATATGTTAAGATTTCTCACTAAAATGCGCATGTCTGTTTAAAATCTATAAAAAGTACGATCAAATCGTAGATAAGTATTTACCTAGCAATAATAATATAATAATTAGGAGGTAGTAGATTCGAATATGAGCGGCCTCCTTTTTGGCCAAAATGTACCCTTCACTTTTCGGCCTGCAGAACTTATCGTTCCCTTTCAGCCACTGTCACTTTTCGGACAAAACTTACCGTTCCCTTTTCGGCCAGTACCCATAGTTTTCTTTAAAATTTACAATTATAACAACTGTACTTAAGAATTATTATAATTTAAATTATAGTTGTAAATTTTGGCCGAAAAGGGGGCCGCCCATATTCGAATCTGCACCTCCTAATTATTATATTAAAACGGTGACGCCCTCAAATATAGTTTCATTATAATTCAAATAATAAATCATAATATTAATCCGTATTCGTATGCCCAAAGGATGAAATGACCTATGTAGGTATTAATTTGTTTAATCAAATACATATTACTATCAAATGGTCAATGTATAAGTAAATAAACAAAAATGAAAATTAACAAATTGTATTAGTCAATACACTAATTAATAGGCTATTTAATTACGTATATAGGTACATATAACCCTTAACATTATGGTTGGTTATCTTAGGTACTCAGTAAAAATGTATGATTAAGTATCAGTATGATTAAAAATAGTTTTTTAGCTTCTGAATTTATTTTCAATTTTACAATTATGTTTTATTCATGCATAAAATAAGCTATAGGATCATGTTTTATGAAATCTTGTACTTTGATGTCTAGTTTGCACCTAAAGGTCCATTGAAGACTACTGTAGTAAATTGCACGAAAAGATAGTAAAAATATCAAATATTTTAGACAATGACATTTAAATAATATTAAGTATAAAGTATAGAGTTTGAAGTTTGTGCCTTAAGTTACTTTATGAATATATTGTAAGTATATAAGTATAACCTAATTTAATTAAATTTAAAAAACAATTAGTGCAATTATTTGCACACATATATTATATAAATTTGTGTATAATACATGAAGTTTTACACGTCCACAACTTAATGCGCAATAATATAAATGTACTTTTTGCCAACCCAAACTAAATATTCAATATAGAATACATATTTGTCTTAAATTCGTGACATTTATAATTTTATTTTTATTATCTTCATTTTCTCGTAATTCGTATATAATAATATATATTTTATACATTTGTTTTCGTAACTATTATAAATCGTAATTTAACACATATATACTTTTCAATATTTAGTTCGAACACTACATAGAAATTCTGCAAACTGTACTAGGAGATAAATAGACCTAATGAATTTTGATTTTAACTCTAAAATGTACATCTTTCATAAAGCTCCATCAACGGATAGCTTCACTCTAACTCAGTCTTTATAAAATGTATTTTATAATATTTTATTGTATTCCATATTATTAACATTATAAACATAATTTATGCTTATTATAAAAATATTATTACAGATTGTACCTACAACACTAATAAATATTTGTTTTTTAATATTATATATACTCACGTGAATACAGTACGGCCATTCGCGTTTCAATACTTGTTCACAGAAATATTCCATCATTGATTCGGGCATTTCTTCGAGAATTTCGATACTCATGATGATGCTCGTGTATTCTCTTTCGACATAGGTAAGTAAAAACTAATAATATTATATTATATTGTGAGATGAATGATGAATCTAACGATTGGGCACACTATTGTTAGGAAGTATTATCATTACTATATACGGTTACTATATCGGCGATGTGTGTAAACCAAATAGTACAGGCGTGAGGCGTAAATTTAATATAAACTAGCTAGTATTAGTATAGGTTTAGCTGATAGAGTAGTACTGTAGCTACTACCTAGTACCAGGTACCTAGTAAACGAGTGTATCGAACAACCAGTAAAATGTAAAATGGACAGTGCAGCAGCAGTTCACGGACTCACGTGTTCAATGTTCACAAACTCGTGTACTAGGTTCATTCTTGGTAATTAGTTTAATATGATTACCTAATTACAAGTGGCTATTTAGTGCATACATAATATTTTACAAGATTTATTTAGAACCAACTTTTCCTTGAGATAAAATACATTAATACATTTTTTCTTTATTAATTTGTACTAAAATAGTAAAATTTATGTTCATTGTTGTATGCATTTTATAACGAAGTATTAGTATAGGTAAATATTATATTAATAAAGAGTCAATTACAACATAGTAGTAACTGGTATAGTGGTATTGGTATAAATGTTATAATGTATCATATTTTACACATTCAAAAATAATACAGAGATTTAAGGTAGGTAAATAAAAGGCACAATCCATTGTTATTCTAAATATTATATAGTTATGTAAATTTATTGATGTAAATCTAACAATACAAATATACTAAAAACCATACAAATAAATTTAAATCATCTAGATAAATGTATTGTAATATTTATCTTTATCTACATAAATTCCATCTATGTAATCTTTATTTTTATCTAGATAATATTTTGTTAAAATGTTCTTATATTATTTAGATAATTTTTTAGGTATCTATTCCCAACACTGATTGCGTACAATATACTTATATACGGTACTCCCCACGAGGTTTATAATATTATTCGAGGCTGAACAATATTAGTCAATGTGACTTCCACGAATAACAACTCTGTAGGGTGTGCATTAACCAAACGGAAATTTTCCGTAGGTACAAGCATACGTTATTTTTCCAACTCTTTTTTTGAACAGACTTAACAAGCTCAATTGAGTTATTTGCGTGATCGAAGGCCAAGCAGTTACTACTGCGACGGTCAATAGTTAGCGATAATACATACATTTTTTACCATGTCGATTAGGTATAATATAGATAAGATAATGATGGTAATAATAATAATAAGAATATACGATAATGAAAATAATAGGCGTAGGTCACGCAATTCTTTAGATTGTAGTTAGGAAATCATACTTATTTGTGTTTGCATCCTTCGACCGTCATACATAACATGCATGAGTCTATAACTGTTATGGTTTAACAACACATTTTACGTTCAGTAGAATCCACTTTACTTTGTTATTCTTAATTGACTTATTATCAAGTTTAAAGATAAGAATATTATCGAGGGAAATGTTGAAATGTTGATAGGAATACTTATTTTATATTAATGTAAATTTTACAGGGCCCTCAAAAACATTTAATACAAGAAGCCCAAAATTTGATGTGTGGTACCTACCAACCGTTTATAAACAAAAATGTCCATCGTAAATCTTAAAATCCCTGTTGTAGACTTGAGTACCTCCCCGGGTTGGACCTACCGTGCCATTTGTGAGTCTAAATCATCCAGGGAACCACACACACACACACACACACACACACACACACACACACACACACACAAAATTTCATAGGTATATAAAACTACAAAACTAAGTACTGAACGAGAAGTTAGCTCCTAGTATTTAAACTTGATATGAGCAGACTGAGAAGAGTAGTGGACCAATATTTTACCGGGTACTTACCTCTGTGGCCCTGTTCTGTCTACTCCTATTCGCTCATGTATAAACTTTTGATATTTATAAGTTATAACTCATAATTCATAAACTATCTATTCGTCATAAATTTGATTTTTAGCACTCCAAAAAATATTCAACTTTGAAGTAAAGAATTATTATATCTAGAATATAGAATAAGAATTATACCTATTTTTTTTATAACGTTAAGGAATAGTATTATGCATTTTTTTCGTAATTACTAATTAGTATTAGGTACAACATACATTTGTTATTTACTTATATAATAAAAACATTTTGACAGCCTAATGATGAAACAGATAGAATAAGATGACAAAAACAAGTTCTCCCGAATCAATTTTTAAAACTGACTAAACTACCAATTTCCCCCCCGTCCCACACAATATATCATTTTAGGTTAAGTTAGGTTAATAAATATAATATAATGGACTGGCATCGAGTATACCAGCATTTTCAGTGAACCTCAACTGTTGTACAAGAAACAAATAGTAAATACGGATAGTATGTACCTACTAACCATTGAAATTAAGCTTATGTATGTGGAAAATAAAAATCTGTAATCCAACTATTACCATTATTAACCTATTGGGGTGTTGCCATCGATATATCTCTATTCTCTCATGTTTAAATATTAGTTTATTTATCACTTAGAAGCTTCTGTGTGATTGACAACCATAATAATTTCTCTTTCTATATGTTGATTTGGTAAAATTAATTTAAAAATGTAAAAAAGTCGTTTACAATTGGGTAAAATGCTAGACTAAAATACTAATTTAAATATATTTTCAAATATTTTATTGGTTATTAGCAGGTTAGTTTATACAATAAAATTGGAATTGGCAAAAGATTGATATTTTAGACAAAATAATGAATGTTCGTGTAGTTACTGTCATATTATGTGACATGTGCAGGACCGTTCCAGTCCTCTATTTTATTTTACTATGCGGTCGAAAGTCACATTATAATAATAATTTACTGCGCACACATTAAATTTACATATGAATATATAAAATTGCCTATATTAAACTCCTTAAAAGCGGTTGGTATCGAATATACTATATATATTGTAAATAATTGTAATGCATAGAGTAGTACTCTATAGGCTACTCTATACTACTCTATGATGTAATGCAAACAATATTTATTATATGGGTAATAGGTCACCAGAGCGCGCTGTACGTAACATATTAAATAATCAAATATTGCTAGCCGTTTCATTTTAATATTATTAAAAATAGAAATTATAAACTATAATAATACCTACATAGTTATTACTTATTGAATATTATTCTTAACATTATAGGTATGCCTATTAAATACAAACTTTAGTTTTACAGTTATCGTTTCGGACACATTGGTTCATTGTAAGACAATACAATTTATTGTACATTTATATTTTATATATTTAATATAATATTCAATCTTGGATGATCCAATAATACCTACCACCTATATTATGTCCGATATCATTACCTATTAAACTAAATTATTTAATGTGAAGATGATATACTATATACATACTAGGATAGAACATACAGATAAACAATTAACAAACATTGAATCATGAACAAATAGTAATCGGCACTAGTAATACACAGATTTATATGTAAATACATACCTTTATGTTTCATTAATTCTTGTTTGCGATTTTTGACGTAAAATATGTTTTTAAAGTATGCATTCTATCGCCTGACGCCCAACATACTAATTAGAAATTTAGCTAATATATAAAACACTAATAATATTATCACATAATTTAAGAGGACGACATAGCATTAGAAATAGCGTTATGGAGAGTATTGTGTGCACTCCTCCACTATGTGTTTGATGGTTAATGCAGTTTACATGAGTCACATATTGGTTGTGGTTCTTTCATAATTAAATATGAGTGGTTGATGAAGGAGTCTCCGATTCTGGTACCTATTGCTTATTAGATTATTAAATAATAATGCAAACTCTATATTTAATTTAATTTGTTTTCATAAGATAAAATAAATAAAAAGCTGTATGAAAAATGAAATTGAATACCTACCTATGAATTATAATATTCAATATTTCAATGTAAGTATAATTTAAATTACTTATTTTATTTATGAAATTTTGAAACACTACATAATAAATATATTCCCCAGAGAATATTCTCACCCCATTTTTTCTTAAAAAATTCAGTTATTCGAAATCTGATTTTTTGAATGTTTAAATATATACTTACTTAAAAACCAATAATAGGTCTATGATATAGGGTTTGAATGATATGGGGATTATATTTAATATTAATCCACCAACATTAGTAATTTTGTTTAAATGGTCCAAATTCCAAGTAATTACTAGAATATTAAATCTATCAATTGTTTTAGATAAACCATTTTAAGGATTATTATCTTAAGTTTTATACTTAAATGACTGCAGAAAAACTGATCGTTTGAAATTTGAAATTTTTTGTGAATTAATATTTTTAAAAATATTTTATAGTTAAATAATTTACAGTAAAAAGAAGGGTTCCAATTTTATAAACGGAAGTTTGTATCGCCACAGCGTCCTGTACCCTCAAGTAGTAAAAAAAATCTCAAAATGTTGAAAATATGGTGTTAATAGTATAATAATAATATATTGTACTTAAAAATTCCGAAAATCAGAGTTCGAATAAATTCATTATACACGGGGTCAGCATGATTGGCGAGCCCTCTTCTGTGCCATGTGTATAATGTAATAGTTGTAGACATAAATATAAATCAATAAATCATAATAATATAGGCAAGTCTTTCTAATCAATTTTAATTTTAAAATTGTCCTGATTAAAATTTTAGTTGTCATTAATATATTTAATATTATATTATTTATCTACCTTATAAAGGAAGATCACAACTGATTTTAAATAACGCTGAGAATTTGTTTTCCGATGGTTTATTAGAAATTATTGACAATAGTGAAAAATCGCAAATTTTAAAACTTTGAACATACTAGACATCGTTTGTTTTTCAAACAATAATATATAAATAATTGGGGAAATTATTTAAATTTTAAACATAGTATTTTTACTTAATAAATGTTATATGTCACGAATAACTACGGTAAAGAATCATACAAAGTTCATTTTAGGATGATTTAATTATTAATATATATTTTATAAGTACAGAAATCATGCAAATATAGTGTAAATTTGTAACACAAATAGGTACACAATATTACTTATTGCTGAAGAATTTGCAACGTGAGAAAATACAAAATTAGCATGTGTAATACACAACACCTACGTCTTACACTGTTACACTAATACAGTAATACATCTATATAAATGCTTATAATTACATGAAATGTTTGTTTATCTTACATAGTGTATAATGTATATCGTTAAAAAATAAAAAGCATGTACTTACAATATATTAAAATCAGTATGACAATTTGTTTTATAGGTACACGCGCTAGTAGTGATGATTGATTTATTGACTTTGTCAGTTGTCACTCATTTATCCATGCATTGACACATACATAGGTACAATGGTACATACATACATATATATGTATATATTTTATTTTATATACATCCGTATTTTATGTACATTTTATCTACACTCATTCTTTCTGATAAAAATAGAAAGCATTATTAAATTGATTGTGTATAACAGCTTTTACACAAAATTACATAGGTAAACAAATTATCTCGTTATCTTTCTTTTACGAAGTTAGATGGTTATACCAGCTGTGTCTTAATACTAGGTATGTAGTAATATTATGTGTGTATTATTGTGGCTCTATTACGATTTTTCATCTATCTTCATCTCCGGTTTTATACACAGTACTCACCGATGTCGGTCAGAGTTCAAAAAGATCAAAAAATAAAAACGGAAACACTATAAATCTTACCACGCGGTGATGATAACGACGATGTTGGAAGAAGAAAAACCCGTTCAATCTGATAGCGGGAGGTATACGCTCTCAGCCCTTCTGCTAGGAACCACCTTGACAACACTCACTTTTGTACCATCATAATAATAGTACGTAAAAAACACAACAGAACATTCAGTATTTTTTGTACTTTATGGCATCATTAAAATGACAGTTATACATAAGCAAACACACACACACACGAATATGTACTAGACAATAAATTTATAATTTCCGTGTGGTACGCGCAGCTACATCTAATTGATGCGGCAGTTTTTTAATAAGACGTCTAAAATATTATGTTTGTACACATAACTATACAAGTTCAGTACGTCTAAATAATATTATAGTATGGCCGAGGGGTGTTTTACTTTTATTATTACATATTACATAGCTAGGTAATGTTCCAGTGTATAATATAATATAATAAGGTGCCTTTTGAAATTATTATGGTGTGTTCATATAACAAAATGTATATAGGGGCGCTGAGCAGCCGCTGAATTTTCACACACGATTGAGTCTGCTATATGAAGTAAAAATGGACAAGCATCGCAGATTGATACGTTATTACTTAGAATAAAACGTTTTTCTATACTCCAAAAATTAGGTCTATTTGAAACTTTTGTCTCACGTTTGAAATACGTCTTGTACTATATTACTATAAAATAAGAACATCTTTACTACAAAATACATAAATTACGCCAGTAAGTCATATTATGGAAAATATTTAAGTGGATTAATTCGATAGATAAACCATAAACCTATATGTAAAAGGTACATTCAAAGTATCATTTTACAGTTGTTGTAATGCTAAGCTGCTAAAAAAGACAATACAAATTAGTTAGTAAAGTTCTATACAAATTATTTAATTAGCTACCTGATTATTTCTTCTATTTAGGATTTTAATGTTAAGCTTTTGTAAAAAATTGTTTAAAAAATTAAATACAAATATTACGAATTATTGGCATATGTAACCACTAATTTACCTATTGATATACCTACTCAATATTTTCTCAAAACGATCAGTCTATATTATAACAAAATATGTGTCTGATTTTCAATAATCATAATATCTAATAATTATAGGCTATTTTAATTTTGTACGAAACTCTAGTAATTACTATACCGCTTTAAAAAGAGATTTATCCTAATAAAAAAGCATATATCTACTTAATTACTATAAAATCAATAGAAGTAGTTTTTCAGTCAATATTATGAATATTAACGTATATGAATTTATAAATGAAGGTATTGTAAGACTTTAGTATAGTAATAGACAATAGTGTAGTCTCACGTTATTTTTGATAGCTATTGTCATTTCTATACTTGGGTATTGGATAATAGTAAATTACAGTATTTTTGTGCACTGATACATAACGATAAAAATCTAAACGAAAAAAATGTGTAGTTCTTTTTTAACAATAAATGTTCCATTAAAGTTATATATGAAACATGTGTTACGTTTTTATAAGTTCGGAAAACTAGCGATGGCAGCGCGTCACGGACGATCCTCGATGGACCATATTTTGCCAGTTATTTCTCATATAACATATAACAAACGACCCTCTGGCGATTTATATTTCACCTGTGTCGTCACCAGAGCCCTCGTATAGTTGCTCATTAATCATTTCACTCATGCCGTCCAGTGTGTGTGTTGTTTTTTAGGTTTTTTTTATTAAAAATAATAATACGTACGTAATTTTGTAACTGTCCTTCACACAGTCTTTATTTAATCATTAGTAGTCCCCTTCTGAACGGCAAAGGGATAAGATCAGATTGTACATTCACAGATGCACAAGGAAACTCCAGACCATGGGTAAAATGAGGAAATATATTGAATTGCGGATATTCTTGTTTCCTGTTTATCATCCCCATGCACACAAAATAATATATGGACATGTCTGTTTGACATATGCAAAATTCGAACGAATTACCCGTGAAATCACTTATTTTGAAATGATAAAAATATCGGTAATTTGTCTTTTTTTAACGCACCCTAGGGACAATATCGTCGCCAATTCCATGTATTAACTGTTTCGATAAAAATCAATGAGCCAACAAAACATGTCTAATGTAAATTTGTTCTGTATTTTTTTTTTAGCTTTTATGATTGTTAAATTGCAGAAACTACCTACTTTTTTCATACATGATCCTAATAAATAATCGGTTTTAAAACTCAATTAGTCATTAGATATATACTTAAAAAATTGAATAACAAACAGGTATAATATTATATTCCATTCTTATATAATTAATAAAATATTCAGGTTTAGGTACAATAAAATAAAATATAAACAACGACCAAGCCCAATCTTTTGTAAGATAATTATGGTATGACAAAATATAGAAACTGAAAATTTATTAGAGTAATAATAAATAAATAATATTTGAAAACGAATTTATTTAGAAATTATGTTTTTATAATCATATTCGAAATTCAAATATAACAGTATAAAATATAATGCTTATCTATATTATAGGCAGAGGCACGTTATATCCACGCAATATCCGAGTGGTGGAAAAATCGACGGAAAGAATCAGGAGTGCTAAACTTAATATTGATTGAAGATTCAATAATGAGAGTTCTAGGATTTAATCTGCCTTGACACGTGTGGACAACTTTAAAAAGAGCAAGGACTAATCAGGGTAGAAGTAAAATTCTCCTCTACAAATGGTGTATGAAAATACGTTTGTGAAGTCGCTTATATATAATAAGCTAAGTAACCCTGCATTTAATAACTTTCATCCCTTTTAAGGCATTAGATATAATTCTTGTTATTTTTATAGTGCAAGCCTAATATTTACTTATTTATTTGCCGTTAATATACTTATACTTATTCATATTTATATTTAACATACTTAACCATATTTTACATACATAGTTACTCATATTTATATATGATTAAGGATATTATAGCCGATGTTTCATGCAAAATAAAATAAATAAATAGGTATTGGCACGTGTTAAATTATTATTTACTATCACAAATTAATAAGTTTTTTTTCAATGGATAATGGATATTTTAAGAATATTTGTATGTGTATATATATATAAAAATATTTAATACATAATTTAATTATTAATAATATATTGAATATTATTTATTTTTGAATCTATAGTGTACAGTTTCACAGTGGCACAATGTATACATTCCTATATGGGACCTAGCATTAATTAATAATAAATGAACTATTAAGTAATTATAACATTAAAAATATTTTAAAAAGATGTTTAAGTATTGATATCTTTCATTATATATAGGTACACATTATTGGCTATAAGCGTTATAATTGTAGATTTTGTGATTTGATGTGCTCAATGTTGACAGTGATCCTTTAACCCTCCTGAAGGGAGTATGCGCTGGGTACATTTCATACTTGAATGACTACATTATATAACAGGATAATAACGAAAGAATGGCAAACCGTAGGGCTAACACATTTCGATACATTAACAGCCGTGAAATGATAAAAAAAAAATTCTCAAATGTTTTGTGGTTTAGCGTTGAAGCGAATCGAGCTACCCCAAAGCATTTTTTTATTCACAAGACTAGATTTTTTGCACACTTTTTTACCCCTAAAAACACTTTAGTTATTGTTACTGAAATTCTTTTATACATAAAATGCACCGCTACCGGAAGGAAATACGTTTAAAACGTACAAAAAGGTCCTTATACCCAAATGCAATCCTATTACGATACGTGCTAATTCACAGCTAAATATTCTAACTATAAGTACTCCATTTTTATGTTGTTATACATCGACCTAAATTGATATATCCAGGTGAGACTATTGCGTAAGCTTAACAATTAAATAATAAATAGGTATGCACATAAATTCGTATTAAAATATACAACACCAAATACCTTAATCTATATTAGTAAAAGTCAATGTTTGTGTGTGTGTGTGTACACTGTACATAATAATAATTAGGTACCCTACATAGCTACTTCTATATCCAAGGATGTAAAAGATATGATCTGAAAGATAAATTTTTAAATTTTACTTTTTAAGAGGGCCTCACACGGGGCTCATTACTATAAAATCTAAGGCCCATAAAACGGATGAGCCTAATACAAATTCACAGTTTTCGACCGATCCTCATAAAATATGCTCCAATAGATTCAGCAAGATCCACTAGTAATGTCACTGGCTATTTTTTATTACTTACTTTTTACTTTTTAAATCATAAATGTTGAATACATAGTTGACTCGTGGAAAACTATAATATATATTATTTATATATTGTTGCCATTAGTTAAAGAAAATAACATAGTGATCATGATTGAATATCTTTTTAGCCTGTATACATTATATTTGGTAACAACCCAATTAACTGTGCAGTTTACATTTAACAAAGTTAAGGAGTATCTACGGTATTTAATTTGTCAGTACCTATACAATAAATATTAAACATATATTTGTATGATAAATATACTGTAAGCTTTATAATATGAAGTTCCTTGCTCATTTGAAATACATTACAATACAAGGTTGACCTACAAATTCTTATGATTTTTGTTACTGAACAGTAAACACATTAAAATATCAAAATATTTAGGTCTTATAACATAAAAAAAAAATTGTATATTTTAATTTTCAGTTTGTTATGGACATAATTGTAACAATATTGACTGTTTTTTTTATGACTATATAATATATATATATTTAAATATACAATTTTGATATTTTTTAGTAAAATATTTTAGTTTATAACTTTTGATGACCTAAAATCTAAATATGTAGTACAATAAACAATAGTATAATACATGTAATGCATGAATTTTGAAAATCATTGGTCAATAGATCCTTTTAGGTACCTATTTAAAACTTTTAAGGATGAATGTTACACAGTGATAAGAGTATTAATAAATTAGACATATAGCCATATAGGTAACGGATACGATACTATACTTAATAATAATTAATATATTTGTCAATTCGGATACAATATGTGGGTTATTTTATAAAAAATATTCTTCAACAATCTTAACTAGAAATGAATGTTTTAGTTATAAAATGTTTTTTATTTTTATTTTCAGAATTTGTATTTATTTTATGTTAAAACTATAAATTTGATTATTAAATTTAAGTATTACTCATTCATATTTTATTAATATATTGGGTATTCAATACCTACATTAAATTATATTATAAATTATAATTGATTTTACTGGTAGTGTTTAAAAATACTATGATAAACTGAGGTCCACTCAATATTAATTATTGAATTATTTATCACTTTCAAATTAAAAATAATAATAAATCACTGATTTATGCTGAAGTATGCGAAAATACTACATACATTAGCTGCAGTAGGTAGGTATTATTAATGCACCTATTATAATATAGATTGCCGTTTCCGCGGCCACAGTTATTTAACCTAAGTAGATAAATAACCGTAATGTTTAATATCAAATAAACTGTATACTCCCCGATACGTAATGTTTTCTATCATAACATTGATTTAAAATAATACTTAATAGGTAAATTATAGGTATATATTTCTCATCTGCAACTTGTTAAATTGAACACGGTTTTAATGCATATTGTATATTTATTTTCTTAGAATTTCAAACTTTTTTCAAATTACCTACCTATTATTTATAATATATTAAAATCTATACAGAATTTGTTTAATAATGTTTTGAAACGAGTCATAACAACCAACAATTATACAAACAGTATAGAAAAACTGTATTATTTTTGTATAACATTGCTAACTCCAACATTATAAACTACATATAAAGTTTTTAAAGTTCCCTAATTATATTGATATAGTAAGTAATATAACAATAACATTCATAATAAGCTATCATAGATAATCTACATATTTATTAATTAGTTACGTTCACTATTGGAACTAGACTGATATAATATATTTACCTAAAGATCATACTTCATATTGATATAATATGTGGCGTTTAGAATAGTACCTAACAATGCGTTACTGTAAATATATTTTAATGATGTTACTTTGTCTGTAGCGCGTTACGCAATTTCGTTAAAATTGTTTTCATGTAGGAAACGAAAAAGCAATGCAAATTACTTTTGATAAATCATTTTTATAATATAACACATTGAAGTATCAACTTGTTTTGAGTATAAACAAAATTAAAATTAAAATAATCGAAATAAAATAGATAAGTACCTATATTCTCTTAGGGATGCCTACTCTGAGTAGAGTAATGGGCTTAACGATCCACGGATTCTCCAGTTACTGTTGGGGGGGGACCTATCGATTCCGCCAATGTAGCATCGATTCCGCCAGTTCAGGTAGTCTAAAAACAACCTATTGATTCCGCCACCAACAAATTTTTACCTCGACCAGGCAACTGCTGCTGTCAACCCGTTTTTGTTATAATAATAATAATATATTTAAAAAATTTAAATATAAATTAATTTAGTCAAATATAGTTTTAAGTTATACAATGATATGTTTATAGTATAATGGATGCCAAACTAAGGCAATGTGAATTAATATAATATAAAATAATACAATATAGTTAAATAAATAAAATGTTACAATAATGATAATATAGGTTTTTACAAATTAACTCAATATTTAATTTTACTATAAATTAATTTAGTCAAATATAGTTTTAAGTTTTACAATGTTATTTTTTATAATAGGATGATGCCAAACTAATGAAATGTGAGCGGTTAATTTTTTTAGCCTCATAATCTTTTAATAAATCTTCGATTTTTTTTTTTTGATGAATATATTTTGTGTTCTTACTAATTTTTGTTTTGTGAGTTGACCTGAGAATAATGTACGTATCTGTTTGGATCCTTGTGTTTAAGACGTGTATAAATAAAAAAATGTTTGGGTGTGATTTTGTAAACAAAGAATTGAGTTTTGCATGGAAAGATTCACAACTATTTGTGGTTCGCTCAGAACTAATGGAGAAAGAGGCCCAAACATTGGGTGGAAATCTCGAAAACTCGTCAATGTAGTTTTCAGTTAAATAATCACAAAATGTTAACATTTTTGGATCATTAGGGCAGTGTGCCATAAACTCTTCTATAAAACAATCAGAAACTTCTTCTGGGCTTAAAAAAGAAAGTCCGAATATTTTTCTTAACCAGATTCCGGACTCACAGTTTTTATTTGGACAATACTATTAGTCGTTTTTCGTATCATTACGCGTATACAAGTTAGATTATCATCAATTAGCGATAACATTTTTATACAGGTATTTCATATAATATTTATAATATAACTATGTAAGTAAAATAAAACTAAAATGTTCGGGAAGATTATTTTTTCCCTGGCGGAATCGATAGGTCGTTTTTAAACTACCTGCACTGGCGGAATCGATGCTGGCGGAATCGATAAACCTTATACCCAAGTATAAAAAGGTCTGGCGGAATCGATGAAACCCCACTGTTGGGCACTATAGCAAGGATTCCCAACACGTGGTACCCGTACCCTCGTAGATGGTACGCGAAGAAATTTTTTGACATAATTTTTTTTATTACTATTTGCAATCAATATTATTTAGTTTAGTTTATTTGATATTAGCTAATTTTATAAATATCAATGACATAGATTTTAGAATCTCTATAACATTATCGATAAAGCGACTTAAGAGAGAAAATAAGTTCCATTCAGCCCTATATTGATGTTCTTGTTTAAAATAATAATAAACAACAACAAATATCACATTAAATTTAAAAAAGGCTGGGTAAGTGGATGTCGCTCTGCTGTACAGTATAGGTTACAAGTGGGTCACTGTATAATGGATGGGGTATTAAATTTGAATTTAATGATATAATATCATTGTATACGAAAAACGATGCCGAGCTGAGACGGTTTGTCAGTGTAGATATTTTATATTATACTTATATTGTTATTTTTTATGAATAATACGGTAGCCGATAAGTTGAATTAATATTATAAAATTATAAAAAAATAGCTAAAATCGTTAGGTCTTGGTTATTCAATATATAATTTCGTCCAAAGTCGATCATAAAATAACTATAAAAAAAACTGTGTGTCTATATATAATGAATGAATAATAAAAATATACGTTAAAAAAAATTTGACTCCTAAATTAGTTTTGGAACTAAGGTAGTAGGCGTATTGATTATAAAAGTGTCTGGTGGTACTCGATGATCAAAAGGTTGGAAACCCCTGCCCTATAGGGTTAAAATAAACCGGTTATACAAAGCAACCAAATAATACGCTTAGGATGAACAATTTGGGGCTTAAAGATTTGACGACTGGAACTTGGAATGTGCGAACGTAAGATAGTTCGGGAAATTGACGACAGCGATAATGGAACTTGAACGGTATCAACGAACGGCGATTCAAGAAATGATGTGGCCGGGAGGAGGAAGCATAAAAACTGAAAATTGGACGGTATTCTATAGTGATAGTAATGGACACCATTTAAGGGTTGGTTTCATTGTGTATGACAAGGTATTACCCAGTGTTAAGCAGTTTAATGCAGTAAATGATAGAGTGTGCTATATTGAATTGGAATGCTTAACGTGCTATTAATTAATGAGTAAGCTCCAACCGAAGATAAAGAAGAGGAGATCAAGAAAATATATTTTATGATGATTTTATAATGTGCTACCGACCAATAAGGTGAAAATCCTAATGGAGGATTTTAATGCAAAAATAGGACAGGAAATAATATACAGCCCAACAATTGGGAAGGAGAGTCTTCATAGAATCTCAAACGATTATGGTACAAGATTGGTTGATTTGGTTATGATTAAAAATATGGTGGTAGGTATAGCGCCACATTTCTGCATACAAATATACACAAAAAAACCTGGATATCAAGACAAATAAAGAACAAATAGACCATGATATTGCTGATAGACGTTTAAGACAGGGAGAGGCTTTGTCCCCTACTTTATTTAACATAGTCCTAGAGTCATTAGTGAGAGAGGTTTAAACATAGCAGATAACTCGTCTAATTTTGACAAAATTAGATATTTAAACGAAGAATAACAATTGTATAGTTATTTTGTTGTAATTTAAAAATATTATTCTTGGATACTTGTAACTTTTAAAACATATCTATATATATGTAAGCTAAATGTATATTATAAGTTTATAACATATATATTTATTACACCCAATGACATTTTAAAAGGCTATGTTTCTTGAAAAAATAATTCAACGGTATACTGTATTACTAATAATAAAATTAATTACTTTATAGCAATAATATCACATACATATTATGTACCATTATTCATTATATTATTTAGTAGGCACTACCATTTTGACGTTTTCACTCAGAATCGTTTTTCGTATACCCACCTTGATTTTATATCAATGAATTTAAGTTTAAAACATCCATTACATTGCCCACTTGACTAATTTTGTACAGCAGAGCAGTAGATGCCCACTTGTTCACCTTTTTTTTATTAATTCAAATAAATACATTTTATAGTGCTCTCCTTTTTTTAACAATTGTTTTATAATTTGTTTAAAAATAAGCTTATACTTGTTCTTTCTTACATGGCTCTTCGAATTTTTATTTTGTAATGAGTAACTTGTTAAGTACCGTTGTTACTTTTCTGATTGAAAAGTAAAATCATTTCATCACAACTATTTTATTTGACTAACGAGTAAAGTAGTAAGTAACTTATTTACTTTTTAACACTGACCATAAGTATATTATATTAATACCTACACTTAAGTTATTACTAGGTTTATGTTGAAGTCTGTCGTAATTTGTTGTACAATTGTACATACATCGTTTTATGTTTTAAATATGTATGTAAGTAGTATAATAAAATTCCAAAATAAATAATATTACAAATTGATTAAACTTATATCTTAAAATATGTATACTTTTTATACCTATTTTTTAAACGATAAATATTAGAAATATAAAACAAAATATAACATAATAACCAATATATAAATAATAACTATCATTTTTCGATACTGAACAACATTGTTTCATTAGATCATGGGATCTGGGTACGAATAAACGTCTGTCGTCTTTTACATCTGGCTGACGGGTATTGGTATCTATTGTCAAGAAGGATTATAATATAGAAGAACCCTTTGCGTTATGTTCCATAAGCCTTACTATAGTCTGCAGTAGTTGGGGTTTACTCACATAAGCAGCAATTTCCACTTCATTGGTCATTATCATATACCTACCTAGCCACCTAGGTAACAATTATTGTGAAGAAACCCGCATAAAGCCTGCCGAATTTCTAATGTGTTTTGAAAAACTTTCCTTAGTAATCAATGTGGGAGATGGCCCATACCAGGTGGGTATTATAGATATGATTGGAATACAGACAGTAGACACATCAATAATAATGTATAGTTAACCATTTAGTACATAGTAGTTGATATATTATATTAGATATATTACATAATATATTAATACTACTACCGATCTAACATAAGATTATATTATTTAGTAAATCAAACCACATTGCTTGACTTATATTTGATAACTATATTTATTACAAATAAAATAGATGATATATTTGTATACTTTTTATAAAAAATGAGCCATATTTACAATTCGTCGAATTATTTTAGTAATAAAAAATGTAACCCCCCATCGTTCAGCATAAAATTGAGGGATAGTAGTTTAGAAATTAGTATTCAAGATACATTACAATAACACTTTGAACAAATTATAAATTATTATTACATCGACCATAATGGTGCTTTAAAAATATTATGACTTATCATAGTATTCTGTAAATATTATTACCATATAATTATTATAAATATTTATAATCGATAATATTATAATTTTTTTTTGTTATTATTATTATTTTAATAATAAATTAGAGGTTTATTGTAGCATGGATTATTTATTTTGAAAATTACATAATATGTCAAGACAAATATAGCTATTAATTATTATTAGGTATATATTATTTATAATACCAGGAATAAAAATTAAAATAACTATCAAAAGATGTACATAAATATTTATTTCAAAAAATATTTTATATTTTACAAATGTTTACCTTTTTTTTGAAATGTTACGTTTTACGCGATATCTTATTAGTTATTATAATTTAATACGGTATGTTGGTTATTATGTATACTTTTATAAATTTGTAATTAGTTTTTAGTTTGCTGGGCGATACTTTTCAAATATTCTTTATACAACATTAATATTTATCACAATATTTATAATTCTTAAAAGATTATTATAAATATATTTATAATATTATTAATAATATTCACTCATACAGACATTTTATTTATGTTTTCATCTGTTTATAAATTAAAAACTAATAGACGTATTTAAAAGTTGAACTTAATACTATTACTGATCTTAATTTAAATTTCTAATTATTAGTTTGTTGTTCATGTATATAATTTATTAATGGGTTTATCAATTTTCTAATAGCATTAGAAAATAATATAACTCAATTTCTTGTGGTTCAAATTATATCACTAGAGTTAGCCGTTCCTACAATTTATACGTCGTATACCGAACATTAATGTCTATAACAATCGAGGGGTGTATATATTTTATGGAACGATTTTGACCACATGATACACGCTAATTGCTTGCTTTTACGACCACCTCGGTTGAATTTGACCCCGATGTATAGTGTCTTACAGTGTATATATAGCCAATATATGGATAAACAAACAATATTGTGTAAAATGTAAATATCTATTTACATAGTATTTACTATTATTTAAACAAATGTAATGTTTTTTAAAACGGAATATTAATAAAACTTCAGAATCAAACATTATTGATTTTTGATTTATAAAGAATGAACGTTACTATAGAAAATAAAATCATAATGATACATACTTAACCAGGACCCGGGGGAAATATATATTATATTCTCGATAGTGTGATTTTATGAATTTTATTGTTTAATATATTAGTAACTTTTTCATGCAAAGTGGTCGTTGCATGTTTACATCAAATATTTAATTATGATAAAATATATTATATCATAATACCTATAACATATATAGGACAATATAACATTAATTGTGTGGGTATATCTGCTATAATAGTAATCAACCGGGTTAATAATTAGGTACAATAATTCTATTCATATTTAAGTGGTACTGTTTAATCGCTATTTTATTTATTGTGGGTTGCAGTATTACTGTATCAGTATAAAGTATAAACTATAAAGTTACAGTAACATATACCTATATTGTACTTCAATTTCATACAGACTGCCTACAGTAATAAGATAGAAATTATAATATGATGAAAAAGTATCCGTTTCAGTCTTCAGACCGTATTACTACTTCGCGGGGCACGTTTTTTCGACTGCATTTTTGGGTACATTAATTCAACATTGCGATGATTGACTCACATTTATAAATAGTACATTATAGGTACCATGTAAATAATATTTTAAAACCTATACCCGTATTAATTATTAATATAATAATTAATAGGTAGGAAATTTGTTATTACTAATCTAGACAGTGGCACAGTGCTACAGTCTATATAGTAGATGTTTTCGATACAATTCCTTAACAAATATAACAATACGATCATTTAGACATTTGATATTATGAAACTTTATATAATTTAATTTCCTGATAAATGATTATGTTCTTATACCTAAATATTATGTAATTCTTGAGTATACTATCACATATAATTAACGTGATTAATGTATTTTTACATTAATAAAAAAAAACAAAATTTATTTAATAAAAAATTATGATTAGATGATTAATTAAAATGTAAATCATTGTATGTATTATTTAATATTTGTTATTATTGTTTTTGCTTATAAAAAAAAATATCGTATAGGAGAATATTTAAACTGCATTGACCTATTTATTTATATATTTGATTTTTAGTCAAGTTACCAAGGTTCTATTAGAATTATAACAATATAATACAGGTAGGTACCTATAGTGAAAGCTATACGAGGTCTTTTTAATATATTATGTTGACGAATTATAAAACAGACAAATTTTATTATTTGAATGTTTTATTTATACAATACTTTATGTGGCATACTAGCATATCAATATATAATTGATTAATAGTTAAGTTGAAAACGAATTAATTTTGGGTAAACGCACTGATTAAAAGTAATTCATATTTTAGCTTGTATAACGCGTCATTAAATCATTTTAACCATAGATATTATAGAATGGATAGGCCATTTGTGATTATCATACGGGAAAGAACATGAAAATATAAAGGTCTTATGCTTATCACAAGAAGGTATATACTACATTGATGTATATTTATAATATATTATATAATATAATATTATATTATGATAAAACATCTGCTAGAATGAGCGGAAATGATAAAAATAGTCTTTCTCTCTTCCCCATTCCGGTACGTTTCTTTCTATACCTACTGTTAATATAGGCATATAGCAATTGCTCATATCCATTATTTAATATCTATGATCTTAACTCTATTTGAAAAATTACGACCAAACGCGTTCATGTAGGTAGTTAATACTTTTCATTTTATGGTAGGCAGTGTAGTCTAGGAAGTTAACTTTAAGTTTGCATGCCAATATTATAAATTATATTAGGTATGTGTTAATATTATTATTATTATTATTAATGATACCAGGAATTTGGCCTTTTTAAATAAATAACAAAATATGAAAATTAGTTCTTTGATAATGTATTCTTATGATTATGGCCAAAATAGAGACATTTTGAAGAACTCTGTCGCACTGAAGTACTGACGTAGGTCACGAAAAGACGGATATACTATGCAATTGGAATTTTAATTTTACTAACGTTGACATCTTAATAAATTTGATAATCGTGATGTGTGATAATATACATTAATATTATTCTAATCAAATTTGTAGCTACGTTGTGGCTGGGCTTGAGTAGTTGAAATATTTTATACTATTTGATATCACAACAGTGTTTTTATTGTAATAAACAAATTAGTGACCAATATGTAATTTTGAACAAACCAAAATTAGGTATGTTTTGAAAATACCTTGTTTGATAATACTGCAGCGATGTACCTATATAAGGATTTCATATAAATATAGGGTGAGGCCGATATTGACACCAAAAATTATTTTGTACCTATATAGTGAGCTAATTTTCAGCGATCGTCCCAGATTATTATCATAAACAATAACGAAATAGCTTATCAGTGGTCGGTACCTACCAATGTGTATATAAAATGTAAAATATATGATATACATTTGGTCCCGCCCGCCGAATGGGTACAGCGTAGGCCCAATGTAAATCATAACGCGCACGCGTATTAGTGTGCAGGTGTACGTCATATTACCATATACCAGAATAATTATCACACCGGGGTGCTTGCGAGAATAGCCGGTATATTATGCTATTGTGTGCAAAAAACAAATACAACAATAATAATCAATAATACACGATAAAACTATTCTTACGTACACCTCGTCACACAGTGTGTCTTCCATCATAATCATACCTAATATTATCATGATCACAAAATTGGTTTATTGCGCACTCGAAACGAGATGATGCGACGCGACCACGCGAAGGCGGAGTGACGACGATGCAGAACGGGTAAACTGCAACAGACTCTCGACGGTCGCCATTTGGATGTATAGACGTATAATAGTTGTTGTACTACTTATAATAATAATAATATAATCAGCACCTAGGACGGTAATAATAATAACAACATTACGTAATGCGATAATGCTATTATTATTGTTACGTGCTGGGCGTTCGGCAATAAAGGCGGAGCGACGGTACGCGGTGGTGGTGGACGGCCGGTGAACGCCCATCGGGTCGCAGATACGCGGTACATATTATAAGCGCGCCGGCCACCGGCACACGGCCGTTTATCAATGACGCGTCGCTGCCGTCTGTATCAGCTGCTGCACCGGTCTGTCTGTCTGTCCGCCCGTGGTCCGTCCGTCCGCGCGCTCGTTTCTCGCGTCGTCGCGATCAAAATACCTCTTGTTACTGCGATCTTTCGTCTCGTCGGTTCTTCCACCGCTAAAGCTCGACGTGTCCCGATCGGTCTTTTCAAAATAAACCGTTAAAATGCACACGACGGCAATGTTGTGCGGCCCAGTTCGTTTTTGGGCTTAATATTTATTTTTATTTTTTTTTATTGTGCTTACGTATGTATTTTTCCGACCGCCCTTTTTTTAGTGTTTCAATACAAATCATATTATTGCAGTGTATCTTCCTCGCGTGGCAAAATACTATGACGCGCAGTCGACGTCGAGTTCGGTGGTAATATCGCAGTTAACGAGTGTCGTCGGTGTTCATTTGATATATATTTTTATTTTGTATATCATTCGACCGGTACGATACGATAATACTGTCCTGTCAATATAAACTGTTGCACGTGAGGCACCGTCATGCACGTCGAGCTGGACGGCGGCGGAGGTGGCGGCGGTGCGTCTCCGTGGGCTGCTGCCGCGGTACTCGGGCACCACCACCATCATCACCATCATCATCGTCCCGCCGACACTGATCACCACCACCTACACCACCACCACAATCATCTACACCCTGCCGCGGCGGCCGCCGCCGCTGCTGCGAACGGTTTTCACCCTGCTCATCCCGCTCACACGCCGATGGATCTGCACGTGCCGCAGCCCTTTCCGTACTATAGGTAGGTCCAAACCGCAGTTTATATGACATCATTTTAATGTTTTATACGTTATTCCGAAATATTTACGTTTTAAATCCTAGCAAAACATTAATGTCGGTTCCTCTAAGATTTTGTACTTTAAATAATTTAAATAAGGATTCCAATTCCAAAACCGGTTACCTTTGGTATACCATCACTGTTCCAAGTTCTAACCCTTGACAATGAGTCACTCGTTAAATAATCACGGTATTATATACTGATGCAGTTATAAAAATAATTTTACCACACGTTTTTGTTGACGATTCTTATGCAAATAGGTATAGTCGTATAGGTTGTAATGTTTAACATTGAGTATATAGGATAGTATAGTCGTATAAATACTATGTATCTGTGTCTATTGGTATTAGGTACATAATATTATATTGTTATAGCTTATTGCATTCAATATTATTTGCATTTATTCATATTTACATATAAGCATAATGTATTAAAAATAAAATACATTTAAATATATAATAGGTTGTTATAACATGGTTATACACTCTAAGGATCAGATTTATATAATAAATTGAACCGTGATAGTTGAATTTTTATGTTTATCATCCCTGATATTGATGTTCGTATAATATCTAAATAGGTACCTACTTCTATAATGCGAGAATAACTTAATAGGACTTTTGTAATATTGTATTGAGAAATAAATGATAATATTATTAGTTGAATAATACAATAAACAAAATTCAATAAATATTTAAAAAAAATAGAAATATTTTCACATTTATAATATTAATATTAATCTACGATATTAAGATGTATATCTGAAGTTGAGGCTGTAATAATACTTAGTAAAGGGTTTTTACAATAATTATGATAGGTTTATAACTAATGGTTATTATTTATTATTGTAACATCTACCTACTAAATATTTACAATTTAAATGTATTTACCCGCCAAAGTAGACATTTAGTGAGTTAAGTAGGTACCTATATATACCTATAAGGCATAAGGGAGTTTAATGGTAGCAATTGCGCTTAAAATGGTATTTTCATATGCTAATTTCCCTCAAAACATTTAACGTTGATTGACCAGTTGCTTTTGCCAATTTGCATGTTAAATAGACCCCAGTTCCCTTTTTTTTTCAATTTTAAACGCTGTCATCTGTAACAATCAACATAAGTTTCCAAACTTTGTTTTTCATACACCTACCACTCTTATTGATGTATTTTTCGTGACTTAGAATAACAATATTAATTATTATTATTATTATTATAATTTATAAAAAATATAAAATAATATTACATCCATCACAAACTTCAATAAATAAAAAAAGAAAACTTATTTATATACTATCATATTATTGTGATAATTGGCGTACCATTAAGTTGACTTTCACGTACCGGTACCACTAGTAGTACCTAAGCGTTCTACGGTTTGGGAACCTTTAATCTAGAAAGTAGAAGTTAAATTAAACATTTTTTGTATGTGTAAGTATTTCAATAATGGTGGGATAGTGTCATATGCGTAACTATGATTTAGTTGCTCTATAAACTAGAGTTCTTAAAAATCTAAGTTAAAAATAAGCCTCATTCTCCATTTAATATTAACAAATAAAACTCTCACATAAAACGTTAACAAAACAATATCATAGTTCTTATCGGCTATTGCAATAAATGAACAAAAATGTAATATAATTACCGGCATTCACATATTGTTAGACATAGCGCATACTATCACGATACGGGTAATAACTAATAAGTATTAGTAAGTCATAGTTTTTGATTGACCTTTCACCAAAGCTTTTTGGCAAAACATTCAATCATTTGTATTAGTATTCTATTTTAAAATAAATAAACTTTGAGCATCAAAAAATTGGAATAACCGTGAACGCAGGATGTTGTAGATACAATTTACTATTCGTATTAAACCTATTCAATACTTATACTTTATATTATACACAGATATAGCTATATATATTAACAACAGTACTAACCAGTTGAGTTTTATAAATCTCTAGATAAAAATATTATATGGACATTTTTAAAATAGTAATAATCACTCTAAAAACCAATTATTAACCTATGGCAATACGGTTATATATTATCTATTATATGTTTCTGATTTTTGCGAGGACGTGGTATACATTTCAGAGGGGACTAGAATAACTTTTAAGGGTAGTAGAAAAGCCCCTCTAGTTATACGCCGATGCTTGATATTAATATATTATGTTATATATACTTAGGCACTATATTTTTGGTGTAAAACTAATTTCTCCGGTATTATTTCGATAGTCCGGAGAGTAATAAAATCTCTTCTGATTCGTATATCTCCTCTTCAGAATCTAAAAACCGTGATGTGATAAGTAACATTAAATATACCTACAGTTAATAAGCGGAGAAAAAAAAACCTAGATAATAATTTAGTTTAAGGCATGTACAGAGGAAAATTGTTATAGATTTTGGATAAAACGAAAACGTTTTCAGTTTTATGTAGTTGTTAATGTATAACAATGAATTTCGTTTTAATCAGAGAATTTATTATATTAACATTTACTTAGAATGACGATCCGTCCTTCAAATCCATGGTTTATAACATACAGTTGAATACATCCGGTTACATCGTATAATAATTTGTAAGTTGTATATATTTTTAAACCGTGTTCAAGTCTTGTATTTGATGTAGTATGGAATTGATAGAATGTAGGTAATTATTGGTAGAAAAAGTGCTCTGAAATAATAACTAAGATTAATATTTCAAAAAAATTGTTCATACTTATATATACCAATATTCATTATATTATGTTTAAATGTTACAATTAAAACAAAGACATATTTTAATATTTTATTATGATTCGGATGAATGTGTTTATTGTATGTAATTTACGTGTATATCATGTATGACATATTTGGCTTAACATTCATTTTGTAACGTATACAAAACACGATGTCCTCTATTTTTTATAATCCTCTCGAATATTTTGGTTTCCCCTAAAATTATTCTTTGTTGCTTAATAGCCACTATATAGTCGATAGGTATAATAGGTACTCCTCGTATATACTATTGCTTTATAATACCTGTTGTATAATTATTTACGTTGTCCATAATCATATAGTAATGTTGTATGAAGTTAAAATTAACATTGCTATAATAAGTAAACACGTCTTAACATGAAACATGAAACTATATTTAATAAAAACTTATAAATCGAAGAACATGTTAATAAAGATAGCTTACACGTTATTAGCTGCTGTATGAAATATAGTAGATGCGTGTAAAATAATAATTAAACATTTGACAAACGAAATTGTTATAAAATGAAATGTTCTATTGGCTATTAGCAATAATTGACAATACAATCGTAAATGATAAATTGTTTTAAATAATATTATGTTTATAAAATCAACAACGGAATTGGAAACCAGTCACGTAAAAGAAGTTCGTAAATTGGATGGACGAACACCGTTGTGTCATCGGGTATAATATTATAATATACTCGTACGATATACGATGTGTAGGTAACGACTGATAAGCTGGTAAAAATGTATCGAAAGCGTACTAATATATTTTAGAACAAAGATTTATCAAAATGATAAAATATTTAAATTCAAGCCATATTTATAATAAATTAATAACACAAATGTACCTAAGTAATTGATTGTAATAATCGTTTAAAAATAACAGATTAATCACAAGTCAAAATAAAAAAATATGTTTAATGATTTAATCAAAATAACATGACTGAATATGATTATTTCTGAAGTATAATTATCAACAGTCTCCAATTATTGCATATATTAGTAGGTATCACAATTATTGTAAATTTGTAAGTAGAGTAATTTTTATCTAATATTGTTGTACTATTGTGTACTGTGTTATTATAAATATGGTCTTGTAAATTTGTAATATCATTTTTATTTCATTATTAGTAATTTTAGATCAGTTCGTTTTATGATGAAAGGTTTTTCTATTAAATTTGTTTATACGAATATTTATACAGTCAATTGATGCATATTAGATATAGATAGTCTACGTAAATACATAGGAAAATTATGAATTATTAAGATTGAGATAGGAAAAATTAAAGTAAATAATTCAAAAAATGTTTGGAAAAAAAAATATGAAATTTAACTAAACAATAAAATAGATTAAAACCGATTAAAGCCCTATCTAAAAATACAAGAATTATTTGCCACATATTACACCATAGTTCATGTATAACACTTATTAGATGCTGTCTAGTTAATTTGTCTACATATGTATTTAATTTAAACGCAAACCGGTTTATTTTTATACCATAACTTCGAAATATTACATACGCTGCACCGTAAAAACGTCATATCACAATATAATAATAGATAGGAAAAAAGTAATAATTATTTTTTTTATAATCATAATATCACCTAAAAGCAATATGTAGACGATATATATAAGGAACCGCCTACTAGGTAATAGGGCTGGTGAGTATTTTCTCATTACAAACCAATGTGGGAGCAAAGGAACATAAAAAAGTATCAAAATTATTGGGTTGCGGTCGCTCTAATGTCCTTGATGACCTTCGAAGGGATATTGAAATATGCTTTTCTCATTCGAATCGAAGTTATTATGTTTTTTTTTCTTTCGAAAATAAATATATATATATATATGTCATTGTGGTTTGTAGTATGGATTTAGGGTGAATTTACTGAAAGTTAAAATATACCAAAATCCGTTATAAAAAATAAAATAGGGGATTTGAGTTTCTTATGAGATTTATGTAACCTCTGTCTAAAATCATAAATTGTGTTCGATATTTCGATGTAGGTATTAAAGTATATAATATGTATAACACTGCACATTATTTGTAAAATTATGCATAGATGAATTAAAAAGTTTAAACAAAGTATAGGTAGGTATCCTTTTTTAATCCACTTATAATTGGTAGGTAGGTAAGTAGTTCACATAAACAGTTACTATAGTTTTTATATTCGGTTTTAACAAAACGAGTGAAGAACATTGGTATTTCATAATATTTACTGAGTTATTTCCCATCTACCTAGTTATAACTTTGTATTCATAATTTTTCGAGTTAAATATTAAAAAAATTTTAAAAATATGTTATCAAATTATTTTTATGCTAATATATTATATTTTTTTTCTGCATCTAAAAATATCGAAAAAAATTAACAACTATTTCCGTAGGTAAAGAAAATTTAACTTTTTTTGATAACTCAGTATAAAAATGAGTTAAATAATTAAATGATCTTATTAACCATGCATATAATATTATGATGTATAAATTGAAGTCTTGAACATTCAGCAATTTAATTTAATTAATTTGGCAATAATCTTATACCTAGTATAAATATACAATTTTTAATGATAAGAATGAAAATTTTATAATATAAAAATATGGACTAACACTTATTAGGTATCTAATTATATTTAATTATCAATGATGGGTATAGCGTATTAAAATTTTTAAAGCAAATGCCCATTAAAATACTTCAATGAACATTTTTAATTACCTACACTTTAGTATATAGGAATAAGGTTATTTGATAGTAGAATATAGAAAAGTTAAGCTGCATGTTATCCTCTTCATTTGATAGAACTATGTATAATATGTAAATGATGATCCATCATTGACTATAGTGTGGTCTTACCTAAATTTAATGTCAGTCAATTTAGAATAATTAAGATTTATTGTTTTTAAAAAAGATAAACAAAACCAAATATTTTATCCGAATGAGTAGGTAGACAAATCAGTGATTTGCGATAAAAATGTAATGTTTATAGAATTTGTAACAGTAAATAATATCTAGGCCATAAGTCGTTAATGTTATTTATTTTTTTATAAACGAATTAATTAATTGGCAGTGAACATAATATTATAAATTGTATATATTGTATATATATTTTTTTTTAAACCTATGTAGTTATATTCTATCTTATAAAGCCGTGAGTATAATAAATTATTAATTTTATGCAAAACGGTATTGACATACTTATCTAAATGACTATTTTTCACAGTTTACTGCGTTTATAAATTGCTGATATGTATTTTTTTTTTTTATTATTCTATCTTGTCTAGGTGCAGAGAAAAATTATTTTTTTTGGACTCGTGCTACCACTGTCGTTATATACACGCTAAAGATTGACAAGCTTTGCCCGTTGACAGGTAGTCGCTCCACATTCCAGCATATTTATGTGCTCTTTGTTTCTGCAGCGAGCCCGAGCACTCTCATTCACAAACGGAAACCCAGCTAAAGGAATAAGAATGAAAAAACAAAAAAAAAACATAAAATATATATATACACACATAGATGTCTTTACAAATACCAATAATTGACTACATTAGAGTCAAAACTCGAGGTTCCTCTCCGTATTGGAAACGGTCATTGTTCAATGAAAACCGATTCAATAAACTCGGTTATATGAATAATATGTTAGATCGACTGAAATTGTAGAGACATTGCGTTTGTCGTAAATCGTTCGTTCGTTCATATAGGGTCGTTGTCTGTGGGTGTAGTCTATAAGACGTGTAACGTAGTGTGGTCTATACAGGGTGCACAAATGGGCAATATTATAATGAGCTCTTATTTATTTTCCAAGTATAGTTTGTAGAAATTACCAACCATGGTAATATGGTTGTGTATAATTATATTATTTTGATTTTGAATTACATTATCTCATAGTTATTATCAAAAATAATCAATTATTTTATTATTATTATCATAGAATAGGTATATGATATTGATGTTTCAATAATGACTTTTTGAATAAATCAAAATCATGAATTTTCTGTAATAAAACAAAATAAATAATTTCAAAATTAAATAAAAATTTGGAAACATTTTCTTGAAAAATGTATCATACATTATAATATTATGTTGTACACATTATTGATATGTAATACCACTTTGACATTATAATATATATAAGTGAATTTTTTTACCATACCTTTGTATTTTTTAAAAATATATTATAAAGAGGAAAAAGATAAATAATATAATCATTAAATAATGTAATGGTTTTACTTTTTAATCGTTCGATATCTCATATTAACACGTTACAATTTAAATCGGAATTTTCGTAAACAATGAATTGGTTGTTTAACCAATAAAAATAGTTTTAATCATAATATAATATGTTAGTATGTATAATGGAACTTATAAAGCGTATAATGAACTCAGTATATCATAATGTTCTAATATGAAAAAATGCTACATAAACATAGCTAGAGTTTTAATAAAGTAGGTATACCTTAAATTAAAAATTACTTAAATATTATTATATATTTAAAATTTAAATAATATATTATTGTATAGTAATAATCATTTTTATAAATCAACATTAAGAACTTCGATCATTCCAACCTTATATTGTTTGAATAATGCTGCTAAAATATAAAAATATGTAGGTACACTTACACATAAGTATATAAATATATATTTGAATAAAACTGCTATTATTGTAGTAACGAGTGGATTTGGGACAGAATTTAACGACTCTGTAGTCTCAGATCAAACACGTGTAACATCTATTATCTACATTATAGTACTGTACATTTTTAAATGCTCGTTTATATAGAACACAACTCGTGTTGACATATTCATTGAGCCTAGAATCTAGATATAATCTATAATATATAAATGTAAATAAATAAACCTATAATCGGTTAAAATCGTGGATTTCGTCCCCTTTTGTCTTTATCTGATGATCAACCGTGGATGGTAGGGTAATAACAATGATGATATTATTATTACCACCAGAGTTATTGCTTAGTTTTTTTTTTTGTTATAAACTGAAAATTTATATTGCACCGCGCGGGCCGCCGGGTACCTGTAGAGAATAAAGTGCCACAGTTTTATTTTGTTTATTTTCCTTCAGACTTCAAATAGGTACTTGATGGTTTATGGAACGATGTGGTTACATGGGGTGGTGGTATGAATTATTATAGACTGGTCCATCCAGTAGATATCGTGTGACAAAATAATTATAATGAAATTCACATTAAACAGAAAGAGAAATGCCGAATATTGTGTATCTGATAACATTTTTAAAAAGAGAGAGGATAAAACACTAGTATTATGCATTTGGTAGAGACAAAATAAATACGAATATACCATATAGGTACTTTTTATTCAGTGGTAGGTACCTTAAGGTACTACATTACCGGTTCAGCTACTGCGGATGTATAACATATATGTAATTTAGAAGTAACATAATAACCTTGTAATTTTTATCGCAACGCTTTCAGTGTAATGCACTTTTACTCAAATTCAGAAAAAAATAAATAGTGAATAAAACATTATACAGAATTATGATACCTATTCCAATAGATTATTTAACGAATTTTAGCAAAAATAATCTTTGTCTTTTTGTAACTTTATATGTAAGTACTTACTTATTCACAATCATTGATGTACTTTATAATACTATTATTTATTAATTTTAATAAAACAAAAAAATGATACTATAATTAAATGCATTGATTAGGCCATGATATAAAAAGGTAGATAGGTATCTACTATCTATATTAATTTATTGAACCTACTTACTAAAACAAATACAAATATAAGTCGAATATTGGGAAAGCCATTATGAGCACATCAAATTCGAGTTCAGATATTATGTAAGATCTTAATGAAATTATAATTATATGTATATCATTTCTATAACATCATGATATTTTGCCATCATATAATGTTCATATACAAAAATAATTACAATGGTATATCGTAGAAGAATTAAATGAGACGCGTTAGTGTTAATTGTTTCAATAATAGGTTATTATTATAATCAAAATGTCCCATAATTAATATTATTATTTTCTGGTATGTAAAAGTGGCACGGACATCCTCGTGTTATATTACTCACCATCGTAATATCATATAATATAGTATTAAAATCTGTATACGACGCACAACCCTCCACATGGGCGCACATAATATTATATATATATACGCAGCGTAGGTACCTATAGTTTTCGTTAGGACTATTAGTGCGGTATAGTGTTTTATTAATCCTGAGCAATTCGGGCGTCGGGAAAAGAAATACAGGACACAAGAGAGACGTGCGGGAGCGTCGTCGTGGGGATTATTATTAGACGTCGTAAATAATATTTGAGCGACGGTGACGACGGCGTGGGGATGAATGTGCGTGTACGGTGCACGGGTGATTGTCGAAAGTCAGCTGGAACACAGTAGACCCAGCGCCGGGTTAAAGGGGACGGTCGACTCTAATAAACCCGACACGAATTCCACACAAATCATCCGCAGCTTTTCCGCGCGGGCGTTACAGCGAAAAGCTTTTTAAATATATATATATATATATATGTAAACGTATATGAAACGACCATGGTAGATGGAATGGTGCAGGGGAGATACGACCGAAAGCCGTATTGTCACCCGATACTAGACGGACTTACACCCTTCGATGCGCATATATATGAGTGTTATATGGACAAAAGTCTTTGATTTATTAAGGCAAAATGAACAACGACCATTGCCACTCCGAATTCTTCAAAGTCCTCGTAGACATTTCAATAATAAAACGGGTGCGACGATGGCACCCACCAAAGATGTGTGTTTATCGTCATCATTTTAACAAATTTTTAAATTCTTCGACTTATGTATTTTTTTTCTTTTCATAACAATGACGTGTTAATGTTGTCAATTTTTTGGCTTATCATAGTGCGGCATGTAACGTTATTTTCGTTTACGTCACACATTAAAATAAAGAGTGAGCAATAAGTGGATGTCGCTCTGCTGTACAGTGGGTGGGCAAGTGGGTCACTGTATAATGGACGTTATTAAATATGATTTCAATGATATAATATGATTGTATACGAAAATCGATTTTGAGCTGAAACGGTTTGACAGTGTGGATATTTTTTATTATATTAATTATTAATTATTTTTATTATTAATACGATAGCCGGTAAGTTGAATTAATATTATAAAATTACTAAAAAATAACTAAAATCGTTATTCTTGGTTATTTAACATGTAATTTCATCCAAATTTGATCAAAATAACTATAAAAAAAAATTCTGTTATTCACAGTTATTCGTTTTTGAATTACAGCAAAATAAGAAAATCACTTACATGAGAAATAGAGTGAATATCCAATTTTGGAAAAATATGAACTTAAAAATTTTATATTCATACAAATTTAATTTGGCTTTCTTGTAGACATATTTTTTTTTGATAAAAGTAGACATGCTTATGAGGAATCTTGTATTACATTTTCAAATCTTAGATTTAAAAAGAAAAATGTTTATGAATTTCTAACATAATTTTTACGTCACTTTTCAATATTTGAACTTTAAATGATTATAAAAAAAATTGTGACTATGAATTTTTAATACATATCATCTGCCTTTGAAATAATATATTAAGAGTTAAGACCCTTCTATTAAATTTTCAAGCTTTTTTATTCAACAAATAAAATTTTATTGACATTTGTAGAAAAAAAAACTAAAAATATTGTAAACTGAATATGTCGGTAAACAGTCCAAATTAAATAAAAAATTTTGAAAATTTTATCGTGTACCTATAGAAAATACCAATTTAAATATTCAGTATAAAATTCATGTATCTACGTTTATTTGTTTTAGTGTTACACCAAAAACCAAAATCGATTTAGTTGAAAACCGATTTTGCTTAAAAATTCCCGTTTTTCCTTAATTGGACATTTGTTTTTTCCTGCGCTTCTGAAACTATTGGGATATTTAAAAAATAACATCCTGAATGGACCAAGTAGATTCACTTTCCCATCGAACAAGATAGGCGTACTGTTGAAGAAAATTGAACCAGTTGGACTGCTCCAAACCGTGATGACAAACACAAAAATAAAAACACACATCATTGTAAATTGTAAAATCAATACATTTATCACTCCGCTCAGTATCTAAAAGTTTAACATTTATCTCAACGTTAAAAAAGAATATAATATTATATTTAGTGTAACATTAACCGTCAAACAAATACTTGTTATTAAATAACTTGTTAAAAAATAGGTATAAAAATAAATAAGTTTAAAATATTTAAAATAGACAGTAATTGTTAATTTCAATAACAATACTATGAAGATCATTAGTTTTATAATTTATACTTGCTATAATTTCAAATTGTATGTACCTGACTAACATAATAATATGCCAAATAAATCATTTGTTTAACTCGTAACAAAAATACCCAGCGTTTATTTTGAAAACTTGGATCACACATGTGATATCATGGTTTATCATGCAAACAACTTTTCTGTTCCACTTAAAATACAAAATAGAAGATAAATTTAACTCTTTTTACAGTAAAAATAATAATAATCATTAGTTATAATGATTCTATTAGTGAATAATAAAACGATTATCTTACACATTAATATGAATAAATTGTTGAAAATTATATTTAAAACCAGTTCTAATAAATATGTACTTATATAAAATGTAAATATAATCGAATGCATTACAAAAACTAAGTTTCAATATTTAATTAATATTATTATTATTTTTAATCATTTGTTTTAGTAAAATATACATACAGCCATAAAATAAATTAATAAATAATCTAGAATAGGTAATAGGTGTATTTTATTTCTTTTTTGAAAGTTAGGTTTCCTACCACAAAAATATTTTAGTCCATATTTTTTTATTGATTACCATTTAGTAGTTTATACAATTAAATACATTTCATGACAAGCTTTAGCTTTTATTACATACATAACAAAGGAAATATATTTATTCAAATAACTCTCAGAATGATTTGTTTAACCTCTTAAGAAACTGTTGTTTAAAAATAGTTTTTTGTACACGTTTTTGTTGGATCTATGACAAATTATACCTTGAACTATGGTAAAAAGTACGTCTTATTAACATTAAATCATAGAACATTTTTTATTTTAGTTGCTGACGAATGTAAAAATAAATAGATAAAATGTATTATTATCAAAAACAAATTGTTAAAAAAAAATGATTCGTTGTTTAATATAATTACTAGGTAAGTACATATACGGAACAAAATGTTTCTTGGATAGGTATATTTATATCTCATAAATCTAACTCATTATCACAAATATAAATGGCACATATATACAGGCCGATGCAGTAGGCATCATGTTCGTTTTAATTGAAATCTTGTGTCCAGACGTAACTATCGTGTTTTGTTGGTTAATTCTTTCAAAGTAGTCGTGTACGGGTAATGGCATGTGTTATAAATATTGTCATCGAATGCCGATAAATTACTTCACACCAGTAGCTATTAAATTACGCAGTCAAATTCGCCAGGCTATATACAGAGTATAACGTTTTTTTTTCTTTAATCAAGGACATTTATTAAAGTCTTTTTTTCTATAGTTCATGATTTAAACAAATAGACATAGTTAGAACAAATTGTTTATTTCAAAAAATAAAAAATTAAGTACACTGATAATTCTAGTATTTTTTTATGAAATATTTAGAAACAATATGTTGTGGAATTCCAAAAATTGTTTACCTACACGTTTGTAATAGTATAACGTTTACATTTTAACGAGTAGACACGAAATAGGTAGATATATACAGGCATCATAGATGTAATGCAAAGAGATAACCGATGTGTATCAAGGAAGTACCAAGCTATTTGGTCTTAAAATTTTATTCCACACTTGAACACAAAAATGGCATTTGCTCGGATCCATTAGACACCCCATATAAGCGCTTAGAAAGAACCGTTAACACACAGTTTAACACGCCGTAAACCATTACCTGATATTTTCAACCCATGGATGGCCATTGGAAAAGTACAAGCTTATCCTCCCGATTCTACGCTATTGATTTTTTATTTAAACTATAGTATAACTTTGTTTAGTTTTCAGAATAAATATGTAATTGTAAGAAATATAGCAATAAAATAAAAGTCGTATTTGAAATATTTATAAATATTATATTTGACATACATTATATATTTTATTTATCTATTATTAAATTTAACGGTCATATATCCTTATACAGTATGGAATATATAGAAACAATAAAATAATCATATACTATTACAAAGTAAGTCAATACAGCGATATAGAAAATATAAAAATCAAGTGCATATTATACAAATTATATACATAATAGTCATAATAGAATAATAAGCTAATGAAGACAATTTAATAAAATATAAAACTAATCATAAGGCAAGATATAATCAAAAGTTTAATAATTATCTTCAATTTATATATATATATATATATGTGTATATAAAATGGAGGAAGTTTTTAGCAACAGTTTTTAAAATGTCTACATACATATTAGGTACAGTTATAACCTCTAAACATTTTCTCAATACATTTTTATTGAAATAACATACTATAGGATCATAAGGGTCAAACCCACACCCAACAGCAATTTTTGGACACATAATTAGCATTTATAAAAAAATTTAACTTCGATTGTATTCAATTACGTTCTAATAAAATAAATAAATGTTTATCATTGAATTTCAACGATAAAAAACATGAATTAATAACTATATATTGGTATTTTATAAAATTATATATATATACTATTTAAAAATATTATCTGACAGAAAAATAAGTTTACGCCTACACAAACTGTATAGCAGTACCTATATAGCATTATTCAATTTTTATTTTTTGTATGCACTTACAAATGACAATTTAATGGCTTACATTTATATATACTAATACTGTACATATAGGTTGTTTTAGTGTGAAAAATTACAAATTCCAAGTTTAATGAAATATTTGTCTGGGTTTGTAAGCGTTAGTTTTAAAGACTGTTTATGAACCGAATAAACTCGTCCTATGTATTTTAAATCTTATACTTGTCACTATATCAGTTCATCAAAGCGTCAGGAAGACAGAAATATGTCTCAGCCATTGTATGGTCAAACTAGGTGACCTCAAAAAATTTTAAAGTACAAAAAAAAAAGTACACATTTCTTTCTGAATACTATTTTAACATGTCGATTGCCTACAGGCTTTTGGGTCCCACAAATGGTAATGTTACATAAATTGCATACCTCTTTCCGTTTTTTTTCTGACGTAGAAAGACTGAAAAAAAAATTGAAGAGTATCAACCGATTCTTTATTGGACTCGTGTCTAATGCGTATGATGACTGTTGTCTGGCCATTGTTTATCCGATTAAATTTCAATTATGTCGCGTCATGGATTTTTAATTACTCCCGTCCGTACCTCAGATACAGATAATTAACACGATCAGGCCCTATTTGGGATGTCGTAAGCCGGGGGGAAAAAAATAGGCAAGAAAAATTCGAGGTAAATAAGAAAATATAAGAAAGAAAAAAAGATAGGTATAGGTATCGTTTTATAGCATTTTATATACATATATATATGTATAGTAATATTGTAACCACGACGGTTTTTTATCCAGACACGAAGCGAATAGACCATTACGGAAAAACGAGACTCGAAAACTGGTCCCAAGCAGACGCGTCTGTTTATAGGGCTTGTCCGTCCGTTGTTGTCAGTCCCGTATAATATCAGTGCCATTGCAAATTCTTAACTCCTCTGCCGCGGTGTATACATCATATTATAACATTCACGAACGGAGTGCGGAAGACCTATACATATATAATTATCATTAACATCCAGAGAACGTACATATTATATTATTGTGTATACAATTACATATACGACGACAGATAAATCTATCTTAAATATTACGAAGATGTGATGTTATACTTATAAAGGTGGTGTTTTGAATTTTTTTAATACAAATGTAGGTACTATATCGTATTATGCATGATTTATAAGAACTTAACGTTTAATAATATATGAAATCACATAATATGTGATTATATAATATATGTGATGTTATATTATAACTAAAATATATATAATATATATATATTTGAATTTTTACACTAATCTATTGACAGTGATATACTAATACCATATAAGTATCATTGGATTTATAATTTAAACGTAATTTTCTATTATTTGTAATTAAGCGATCATCACAACAGAATTTATGTGTAAGTATAATAATAGTAGGATAAAATATATAAACTATATATGGATAGTACCTATGTTATATTGATTCATAATGATATAAAATACTTTTAACAATAGATTGAAAATATTTTCATGACTACGTGAGTAATTCAAATTGTAGAATATAAAAACAAGGTATTAAGTTTTTGATCATAAGCTTTTGCTTAGTATAAAAAAAATCATATATATATGTAACATGTATGTATAAGAATAAGTATCAGTCCATATTTAAAAATCTAAATAATTATAATTATACAGGTACATATGCCTAATTTACAAGATATGATATTATGGAAGTAACATTTTAACATAAATTGTACACATAACTTGCTTGCACATACATCTTAAATGCATGGGCAATTAGAAGCCAAGTTTTGTAAACCATCAAAATATTATAATAATATAATGGTATTTTATTCATCAATATTAACAATGATAACAGTAGGTACTAGGTAGCCAATCAAAATAGAAACTTCAAACCCGTGCCGTGTGCATACTAATTTGCATTCTACATGTAATTCATCGGGTCGCGTGCGTGCAACTGCTTGACTTGACTGATATATGATGCAGTGTCATGTTTGTTATTTAAACTGAAACTCGAGAGTAAACACGTATAATACCGTAGTTTGTCAATGGCAGAATAATATTATAATATCGCGATATGAATATTATTCGCAGTGAACAAACACAGTGGACAATTATTTTATTTATTTTTTATATATTTATAACAACTGTTTTATTGCTGATGCATGCCAGAATCATTGTATTATAATGATTTCAACATTTTATTCCATACAATGACCAATGTATTATTATACTACTATAATAATAATAATATGTACACTGTACGTGTGAATGTGCATGTACTAATCTGGTATAGACATCTAGGATGTTGGTTCTGGGAAACATCCAACTTATACGGGCTACGATCGATTTCTTTGCGATCGCAGCAGAAATATGATTGATTGGTGAATTTTATAACATCTCGTTAACAATTATTGCTGGAACAATATTATAATAATCTATTATATGGCAAGACATAATCACTTTCCATGTCTGAGTCAATTTGTTTCTATCATGTTTGTATTAATAAGTATTTGTTGGTAAAGTGGTAATGTGTAAGTACCTATATAAGTTATATAATAATATTAGGTATATCTTTTGAATATATTTATGATTTTAGGACACAATTTCAGATTAATCGATTTATGAGAATATTAAAGTTTATGCCTATCATTTATTGCTTGTATTTTTTACTTCAAGTAGGATAATATTCTAAAACTTATTTTTCTGTGACTGATACATCCAGACAAATTAAATTAAAAATATTGGTTTTTATGTTAAATACTTATTACTGTTTATACGGTTAATACCTACTTTAAGTATATATTATACCTAAATTTATTCAAAATATGTAGGTAATAAAATCTTTATACATCGTTCCAGGTCAAAAATCATAAGAACATAATATTATCAAAAAAATATTCGGATCTTTACGAACACTATATTCTCATGAAAATTTACTTTTTTATATGTTCCTAAATAGAAAAATATATATTATCTAAGCGGTTATACTTGAATATTTTCAATACATTTCAAATTGTAAATTATATATTATTCGTTTTAAATAAAACGAATAATTACCATAATAAATAATGTAAATAA
The DNA here is from genome assembly GCA_027563435.1 of Nasonovia ribisnigri. Classification (NCBI taxonomy): domain Eukaryota; kingdom Metazoa; phylum Arthropoda; class Insecta; order Hemiptera; family Aphididae; genus Nasonovia; species Nasonovia ribisnigri. The sequence goes on from JANEHU010000048.1 coordinate 1,010,935, forward strand.
AATATTTGATCGTTACTCTATCATTAGATGGAAAATAATTTTAAGAATATTTAATAAATATATTTACGTAATCAAATTCAACCCGGTGTTAAAAAACTATAATACTAAATTTGTCCGTGAAGAAGAAATGGAGTTTATATTTAATGGGCAAATACATATTCAATAATTAATATAATATACTATGGTAGGAGCAAGTTAGAAAACTGTTTTAACGGCACACACATCTATTATATTTGGTTCGATCCTACAAACATAATATGTGCATATATACACATACATGCAGTACCTATAATACTACAGTAGAGCATTTATTATCTCCAAAACGTACATCGGTAATTCTGTATCGTACACCTGCGTATCGGTCACGACGAGTAATGAAGGGAACCGTCACGTATGTCGGAATGGGGAGGGAAGAAAAAAAATGAAAAAAAAAAAAAAACAATGACTTCGTCCGTCCGAATGATTACAATAATCCACGACTCTAGAGGTGGGAAATTCGGATTGTACGTACGGTAATAATTATTTACACCATTGTGCGATGTGTGAGTACTTTTACGTCTGTCCTGGGTAATTTGCGGTCCTCCACAACCGATAATTACATTTTGTTCCTTTCATATTTTTGGCTTCAGACTGCTGGACGCTGCAGTGGTTTCCGACGAAGGTGTTCGGACCCACCTCTACCAAAACGCCGCGTACATATGGCTGTCATTATATTATACACCCATACACGCATGATACACATTATCAAATATTTTTTCATTTCTTTTTCTTTGATTCTATTGTACACAAAATAATACTGATGTATCGTGTGTAGTGTATACTGTAAATGTATTTATGATATATGAATAAAAAATCAAACAGGTTAGGTTAGAGTCAAAATATGTATTGTTATTTCATTGTGGTTTATTCGAATAAATCAAATGATTAGCGTATTTAATTTGTTTTAAATTTACTCGAGACAAGATCATTTTAGATACTATTAAGCATAAAATTAGAATGTAAAAAAATTAATGCTACATTTATTTTTACATTTGCTTCAACCTCTGCTAAATATTGACCGAAAATAATATAATCTAATAATAGGAAAAGCTTCATAAATAAAAAAAATACACAGATTTAAATGCTTAAGATGTTTTAATCAAAAATAGCTACATTGAATTTTAAATAAGTATATTTTATTGATATTACTTATATAGAAATGTGTTGATTAGTTTATTTTGTAAAATTAGATTGCATTAAATTAATTTTTTACCATACCTATCTAAAAAATTCAAAATATAATTTTAGATTTGTAAATTTAAGAATCTATCACTCATATAAAATATTATAATCTTTAATTTTTTTGATTAATATACTGTTATATATTATTATGCACTATATATTGTTGTATATTATGTACTGTATTTCAAAATAATACAGATAGATAATTATCACGACGTGAGCTAGGTTCATCACAATATAATTTATAATTACACCCCGAATTACTCTTATATATCATTTAATTTTAAATGATACATTTTATTATTGATACGTCACATACTTTTATAATATTATTTATGTATTTATGAGTAAACTATATACATAACTCTTGTGTCACCTTATATTTTACATACAAATAATATTATATCCATAAATCAAAGAAAATTCAAAACATGTGTAGCTTTGTCTTGTTCCACTGAAATTGCACTTTGCTGGAGCTTTAAAACTCGTTGGTAGTAACAGTGTGCTCATCTAACACCCCTCATATCGGATTTACTTGAGATTGTTTTTCTTCTGTAATGCAAATCACTCCGGGGGCGACGGCGGAGTGCATATTTCGAAAATATCAGAGGTGCTTATGAAAGAGAAAACCGCATGAATATATTATATACACCGCAGGCTGCGCAGCAAAGACGTCACTCTACTTACCCCATCATGCAATAAGAACGAAGTCTTCACTTTAATGGGATTAATTTTTAAAGCTGAAAAAAAATGACTTGAGGGTTTTTTTACACTCGTAGAAAAGCCTCCAAGGAATTGAGAGTAAACTGTGGTACCTACCGATTTTATACATGCACACCGCCGATATCCTTGTCCGCTATTGGAAAAGTTATAAAACCTTATTAGGCGTATACCACTATAGTACAACATTAGTCCCTCAGGTAATTAACTTTATGAGAAAATAGTTGTAAAAGAATAAGGAAAAATCGAGTTTATCGATGATGGTCTGAAATTATATATTTTTGTCAAATATAAATTGTAAGTACCTACATGACTGCCGAGTCCTGCTGGAAAGCATGCACTCTGTAGTTTTGACGTGCATGTATTATTATTAACAACTCGCATTATAAGGTTTAAGGTTAGTATTTGTTTGATTTATTTGAATTTAATCACTTGAAAAATACTAAAATTACAACTTGAACTAAGATTTTTAAGATTTTATACAAACAAAATATATGCCAATGCACATCATTTAAAAATGCCTAAATATTACCTTGGAACGGTCACCGAGAAGATTAACGTTGAATCTAAACACGTTCATATCTGAGGATATTATTTTTGTAGTCATTCTGTTTTTTGATGGTATAACATATAGATTAAATGATATGTCTATTTTATCATCTATGATTAAAGTTTGTTAAATTTTAGTAAAGTTTATTTTATTGGTTCAATATTGATGTTAAGATAGCTATATTATTTGAAGATTGTATTTATAAATATTTTAATTTGTACATTTTTAATATAAATCAATGTAACTATACTTACATTTATTTTTAAATTCAAATATTATACAGAATTTTGCTTTTCGAATGCTACGATTCACCATACACAGTCGTCACATTTCAATTTTAAACGTCACAAACCTTCTTTACTGTTGTGGTTTACTTCGAATATATGGTAAAATATGTCCCTCGCCTAAAGCATGTGTCCATTTTTTTGATTATTGCATTCAATACATACGTAACGTTTGTGGTTGAAATAGCGATGGGGAATAACTCCCTCTCACATTCAAACAACGATTAAAACAACCGTTAAGGTCCATAACGCACACGTGGTGGACTTGGGTACGTTACTAATTAATTTCCAAAGTTGTGTCGAATATTCCTCACCCTACCATATAAGTTCCGTTTGACACATGTTTCGGGTAAAACAACAATAATATTAAGAATTAAGATGTTGTGGAGATTAACATCGATAGCAGGTATATAATAAAATCGTGTAGGTAGGTATCATAATATATGAGTTATCACGCAACCTGTTACGGTTGGTGCCGGCAGATTGTAATCGATGAGCAATAAAAATAAATCGTTGGTTTGGACACCCGTGAGATTTTCAAGAGATAACATACTACATGTGTGTACACCAGGGTGTGTAATATCGCCTATAACCCACCCCAAAATGTATGCACATAAACAGATAGGAAATATTATACTCAGTATTTTCTCGGCGACATGTGTTTACAGCGGTGGCAAGTGTTTTAAAGTATCTGCGATTTTTTTCCATACATTACATGTGTGCACAAGAAAATGGGCTAAAAGTGAATTACAATTTCAATTTCATCCGGCCCTATTGAAATGTACCTACCTATAAAGTATAAATATTTGCAATATTTCTTTTGGTTTTAAAATCTCGTTACTTATCCAGTATGATATAGTAAAGTGAACAATGCGCGTATAAATATATACGACGTTAAAAACCGTATTGTACACACATGAACAATATACTGACGGATATTGTAACAACATCGGCCATTCTGACAAATTTCTCAACATGATATTACTAACGTTGGACAAAAACACAGTGAAAACAGTTTGTGATACATTCGAAAGGATAGTTAAGATTTGATTGTGTTCGATATAGTTCATTACTAAAATATAAAAGAATTCTATCCGGACTGTCCAACCGTGTGAAACAATTTAATCTGACCGCAGTCTTGTTCAAAAAGGTTTTCACTATATTATTTAAGTCAGTCAAAATGAATCACTGGAAAGAATAAACTCATTACGGAGATTTACATTTTTTTTATTATTATTAAAATATTAGTTATTGAAAAATGGAACCGGTTTTGTTGATCGAACGTACGAAAATAATATTACACAATATTTAATTAATATACCTACACGGTACTTTTTTTTTAACGTAGACACTAATTACTTTTGAATACATATTAATCCTATCTTGGTTTTAATTGTGTAGGTACTTTTTTTTGAATTTCAAAATTACTATTATATCTCGATTCATTAAATTTAATCAGTGATCATTAATGAAAATATTAAATTTAATTAGTTTGTAATGTGTCTAATTCAATTTAACATTTTTTCAAAAATTTATATAGAAAAGTGTTTTCATATTTTATGACGTGAAAATTGAATTAATTATGTTAAAAATATTAGACTGACCAAAATATATTATTAGGTATATGAACTACGATATTACACTATTTAATACATGCCAATAATATTAATTATTATACTCATTTCAGGTACAGAGATGAATCGCTGTGTTGGCCCGAGAGGTATGTATAATTTTTTTTTGCTTAAATGTTATGCTAAGTCTTCTTTTGAAAATAACGGCATATTATAATACTATATAATAATATAAAATATATAATAGAATTGAGCGTTTTAATAAAAATTACGAACACAATCATAATAATATGGAATTTCGTGATTTTTTTCCTTTACTATAGTTTATTATGGAAATATTTGCGTTTTATTCAAAACGGTCGGAATTTCATTTTGTCAGAAAATCTCCTGCAGGCGTTTAACGCTATATAAAAACACGATTCTCTTATATCATCGTTCCATAACCGTCTTCAAATGGCTTCAACTGGATCCGTCTTATTAAATCATTCATTAATAACAATTTAGCTTAAAATAACCCCGTAAGTTATAGTTAATTACTTAGCTATGGCATATGTTAATCATTTCGAAATTGTTTTTATTTGTAACCGGAATAATGGTTACAAGTTAATATTAAATTTAAGTTAATTATGATGGGTCTCATTAAATATATATTTTTAAACCATTATTTTAAAATACAGGTATATTATTAATCGTCACATAGGTATCTAATATGTATTATAATTAATTCTCTATAATTTTTATATTATTATATTTTTAAATTTTACAAATAATGTGTACTTGATCACACTTTTTCAAAATTTAAAATAGGCACTTATCGATATAGTTATAAGTAGGACTTAATATTTTAATTTATGAAAAACAGAAAAATAAATATATATTTTATCACAAATATAGGTACAATGAAAGTTAGTAAATTTGAAATTTAACTGTACAGATCCTTAGGGGTTTAAATCGTCAAATCAATCTTGACACAACTTGTAAATAATTTATTTATTAAATTTCGATTTAAATTAAATATTTATATAATATAGGTAAATACGTGAATATTTGCATTTATTTTTTCATTAATTTTAATAATTTTCTTCGTTAAAACAGTGACTTATAATATTATTTATGTATGGCGTTGATTATTCAATATGGAAGACAAGTTTCAGTCGAGACTTAATTGATTAAGAACAGGAGTATATATATATAGCTTTCGATAATTATTATTCTTTGCGATTTGAGTTTATTCATTAGGTACCTATATACACGCGAGCACGGGACCAGGATCGTGATATTCATATTATTTTTACCCGGCAAACAGCTTACCACAAGAAATAAAAATAAAACCCATCCGACTATAGTAATATTGCTATTACATTTAATATGCATTTCAGTTTCTGCCGGTTCTGGTTGAACCAATAGAATAATTATGTCGAAAACGCGATGGGATCATTCGGGCGCGGGAGGGCGAGCGCGTATATTTATATTATAATCTATTGTGTATTTTATATAATACATATTATACACGCGCATAAGATAATATTATACGATCGGAACACTGGTCACGTAATGAAATTAATAGAAAACAAACACCTGTAATGACGGATGGTTAAAAACGATTTTCCAAAAACGAAACGCCCCGTTTGAAGCAACGGTTTTTTCTTTTTTTCTTCTTATTATTATTATTTATTTGTACGAAATGTGTGCACATCGGATCTCGAGATCACTATCGTATATTTTAATAAAGGCGGCGTTGTTTTCAAACAATTACACAATATTATCATACTAGGTATGTACTTATACTTGAAAATTCTGTCCAATAGACGATGACGACGACGTCGAAAACTATTAAACCATAGTTCATAGGATCACGTCTATAAGGCATCATTGAACGGATACGTCATAACATTGCGTATAACTATGGTATAGTATATGGTACCACCATGCATTAATATTTTACAACACATTGCATCCTTAACACGAAATGCATGAGACATGTTGGTGACTGATATATTATTTTTTTATATTATATTATTTAAACATCAAACGCGCGTTTGTAAACCCATACAATATTGAAAATGTTCAATACATCTCTTATGCTATTACCATTGCAGAACTACCAAGTCTATCCGTTTACAGTTTTTCGTCTAAAATCGTATTTTTTTTTTTCATCAAGAATAGTCGCACTAAACCGACATCTGGTTTTGAAAATATAATATTCGTAACGATTCGTCGTGTATTTATCAGTGTCACGCACGGCGTTCAAAATAATCGATAACGAGAAAATTCTTTTGCGCGATTATAATACATATGTATAATCGTTGCTGATGGGGAGTTTCAACCGGTGGTGTAAGATGACAAATGATTAAGCCATCCGTAATAACATCATATAATGAGACATCGGTTTTTCGTTACACGTTAGCACAATTATTCTTATTTTTCAAAACTATTCACATATTATTTTTACCCTTGTTCCCTGTAACTAATTCTTTGTATACCAATAAACGCATGAAATCGATTGGAAAATTGAACGATTTAATTTGTACCTATATACTACGTTTTCTCATATTTCTCGGTGATAAATGACACAAACATGATTGTTGTTCTTTGTATATAATTCTTTTTTTATACGTTTATATTTTTATAGACATATACCTAGACAATTTTATAACCTATTCGGGACACCCTTTTGTATAATTTTAAATTTTCAACATACGTCATAGGTACTTATATTTTATAATAAAATTATAATATTATAATTTAAAAATACTTTACTCTTATAATATCTAAATCAATTACTAGAAATTGAAATTAGAAATAGGGACGAAGTTATATATTCTTAAAGTTTAATGTTTTGAATTAATTTTAATTCACAAACTGTAATAACTATTCATCCATATCTATTACATATCTATTACAAAAGTTTTAAGTTTTTAGACAAATATCAAAATTGTGATTATTTAGATCTTAAATATGTTATTCCAAGGTATATAAAGATATATATATACATAAATATTTTTAATGATTCAATCAACATTTGATGAATCATACAAATTAGGTAATTTATTTTTAGATTTTATGATTTAAATTTGTTCGATTCGTAATTTAATTATAAAATCACAATTTAATCATTGTTCTTATCTTATTTTTTTAACATCCATTGAGTACCGTTACTAAAATTAATTAGTATTATAGTACACGAATTTTTTTAGTCATTTTTGTTTTACTGGAAATTGTTTATCATAATGCTTAAAAGTTAAAATATATAAATCAGTTAGTTAGTAAATATACTTATACATTTTAAAGTTAAATTTGTTAGTTTATATAAGCTTTATTAATATATTATTATACTTGTCTTAACAAACAATTCCACTATAATTTATGTTAAAGCCTATTTATAAAGTTATTAATTAAGACAGTAAAACATTGATATATCAGTGTAATTAGGAGCCAGGAGACTCTTTTACTTTAGAATCATTAGCATAATAGGTAATAAATAAGATAACAATTGGATTATTTCTCTTTTTTCTTATATGTGTATGATTAAAATTAGGAAAATAATATAAACTAAAAATAATCAAACACAATAATATTACATTAATTAAATATATCTTGATTGCATAATACAAATTGGGTTTTAATTCTTGAAAATATAGCATAGCCAATAGCTGTGTTCATTATCTGTTGGTTTACTTTACAATGAGTTATAGTTCGATGTTTGGTACTTACAATATTATATAGTAATATGATCATACATCGTAAATGGCAATAGTTATAATATGAAAGTAAAATTTATACCTAATATAATTTTCATTTAAAATTTCCCATGATATCCCTTAGTGTCCCCCATTTATATACCGTTATCCGTATTCAATAAATAATCCCGAAATGATACTATAGGTACTGTTGCAGTATATTTCCTGGTCCCTTTATATAAACAATCGTTTCTACAGGTAATTTCTATTGTCCGTTGCCAATCGTGAGTAATATTTATGTTTTGACAGTCTTAAATAAACATTACAAGATAATGTTATTTTTATAGAGAGACCAGTACAATGGTCCCAACTCCCAGGATCAATGATTTATATGCTATCCAATGCGTATTTTAACTCCTCTTCTATTGTCGCATTGACAGAAGCAATTGATAGCGGAAAATAAAATTTTTACTCCACTGATCGTAGACATTTAATTTCGTGTAGGCAACGACATTTAAAGATGTATACTGTATAGTGATGTAAAGATGTATATTATACTATAGTAATAATATTATAATATAATATACTATATAGGAAAACATCTAATGAACTAAACATCTTGTCCAGAGCTAAAAACAAAACAAAAATCAGTTATGCAAATAGACCTCAGTGGGGTTTTCATAATCTTCATTATTATGTTAAAAAATAAATTTAAGTATACACCTGAAACCATTTTTCAACTACAGTCATTAGTGCAATGCATTGGACATTTCGCCGAACCGTTACTTTTGTACTTTATGGTAATTTTGTTTATTCTTTTCAAGTCTGTATATTCCATTACATATTTGTCACATAAAGCCGAAAGACCGTTAGTATATGAACATATATTTAATATTATAATCGTATGTGTACATCTTGGTATTAAATCTTAGAATACTACCCGGCAAGAAATCAAAGATACGTTTTAGCTTAAAATAGTATGCAAAGCATTTACTATTTATCATAATATAACAAAAAATGATAATTAATAATATAGTAAGAAGTTTAAACTATAGCGTAGATATTTCTTAAAATATATATAAAATTGTGCTATTATTATTAAATATGTCATTGCAAACATGTTTAATAATCCAAATATTTTTTTTTCATGTAAAAATTATTTTATATTTTCTTGTACATGTACAAGATATGAGGGTACATGTTGGCCTAAATTGAATTTGCATGGATAGATAATGTTATACTATAGTACCTATTCCTAAGATAATAATCAAACAGGTAGGTAGTACAAGTTAAAAGTACATACAAAATATTTTCAAAAACGGTTATCGCGAGTACACCGTATAGATATGTTATGATGGTGTGTGTACTAACAAAGTGGAAATACCTACTGTTCGTGCAACGGTCGTCGATGGATGGATGATGGGTTAGTGTTGGTTTGATGAGAGTAATGGCCAGCGGAGAGAGACGACCAAACGTGGGCATGTCGTCTGAGGGCGACATTGGAATACAATCGTTCAAATTAAAACAGTAAATAGAAGGTATGAAAAAGAGACAGAAAATAGAAAAAGAGGGGAAAATAAGAATGAAAAAAAAATAATAATAAATAATCGCATAAAACAACGACCGTCAACTACTGTATAATGATAGGGGAGAGGGACGTAGTTAGAACGTCAACCTGGTGAAGCCTTTTACGGAATGAAATAATTGTATGTCCGGATTTGTGTATGTGTGCGTATGCGCACGCGCGCGCGTGTATGGTGTGCGAGTTTGTTGCAAATATCTGTATGGAAAATGTATAAAAAAAATAATAAACATTTTGAATACCTTTTTTTATAAGCAAAATAACACTACTTTTAAGTTTTAACCATAAACTAATAAGTTGTACTCACCGAAATACTGTCCGCTGATATAAATTATAAATAATAATAAAAAAAAATACCTATCGATTTCATTTATCATTTAGTAAAGGTAGGTAGACGTTATAGAGCCTAAGAACATGAACTACTAATTTATAATACTCGTTATGCTATAACCTAATTATTGAGTCGAAACTAAACTTAGTTTTTATTTTGCTATATGCCAATAAATAAGAATGAATATAACCTGCAATAACCAACATTTAAAGATTCGAAATAATATTTCTAAATAATAATTATATTACTTCCAATTTTTTCTTATAATTTATATTTTTTTACAATTGAATGTAGCTAACATTTTATGAATTTATGAATGGATTTCATAACCTGCATAATATAGGTTGTATAAAAATGGAAATTTACACGTCTTATTGTCAAAAAACCCAGAACATTCAAGAAGAGAAGAAATACCGGCACATAAATTTTGCTTACAGTAATATAGAGACCGGTAGGAGTAGGCCAGTTAGCAAATTGGGTAAGAACTATAAGCTGTGAGTCTATTTAATAATTTAGAACATTTAATTTTTATACATTTTGTTATTAAAAATGCCAAAAACATGTTTAATACCGGAAAAATGTTCAATCTCAATCTGGTTTTGCAGGTGATAAAATATATACATTTTAAATACTGTTATATATGTATATTATTAATATATTGGACCTGATAACTATTTAGGATATATAGAGATGACTTAGATCAATGCACCCATTAAATTAACAAAACAATTGAGTTTAAAAACAGATTTATAATTAAACACTATGAACTCTCATTAAAAGTGTTTTTCGTACACTTCATGAAGGAAAAATACTATTCTTAGATTAAACTAATACAGAGTTATCATATTATTGATTATTAAAATGTTATATTTTAATAACCTCTTTAACATAAATATAATTTATATTAATAATAATTTGGAAGAATGTATTAATTTTACAATGATGGTTATTCATTTTTTATTAGAATATTTTTCTCGTAACGATTTTTTAAATTTAATGAGTTCTGAAAAAATACCTTTAAATATATTAATCTAGTTATGAATGTTCTTCAAAGATGTAGGTTTTCGATTTTTCAATTCCTACTTTCATAAAAGGGTATAGGTACTACCGAAAATCGAAGAATAGTTTTAAAAAATTTAATCTAGTTTCGGAGGAATCTCAATAGGTTTGGTTGTCAGTCTTTCAAATACAAAGATTAATTTATATTCTGAACATTTTTATTTTTTATCAGTAGGTTGGTTTATTATGAATCAACAAATAATAAATAAATATATTTTCAAACGCTGTTCAATAGATTTCCATATTCATATCTATCATGTAATAAATTTGTATTGACATTTTTATTTAAAAATTTACAGCTGTATTTATTAGTTTCGGCTTTAATCTCTGCTTGTATTTATCAGGTTAATAAAAAAAAACCCCACACCCACGTATTTTTATTATATTTTATAGGTGCAAAAGTATGTAAAACTGTATGCTGTTACAGCGGTTAGTAGGTATAATAACAACCGTCGTAAAACTGTAATACTTTTTTGGTTGAACGTAACCAAAGTATAATAACAAAAGTTTATTTATAAAACTTTCTTATGAATAGAGGCTCCATGTCTTCAATCAACAATCTTTAGAAATTTATTGTAGAACACATTCATGCTATCGATTTCATATGACGTGAAAACGGGCAGTAGAACGGGTACCTATAGCCACAAGTCAAATTCGACTAATATAACAATCAGTTTTAGGCAGTTCTTAAAGTGACAAAAAATAATAGAGAGGAGAAGAACTGAGACCTCTATACAATTTTGACCGTTATAATCACATACCTATATAATCATTTTACATAATTAAAGTATACAGAGTGATTCACCAAGCTTCCCCACCCTCTTTATTTTCTTCAAAAATGCAGTTATTAAAAATCAGATTTTTAGAATATTAAAATGTACATAAATACCGTATTTTATATTCTTGAGATTTTTTTGTATTTCTTCTATGGTGTGTCCTGTAAAGTTACAAACGATACAAACCCCTTTTTACTGTAAATTATTTAGTGGATAATGTTTCTAACAATTTAATGTATCAGAATCAACATTTATTAGTTATTTAACTTTGTGTATTAAGGGTAATAGGTTCATGAAAATTAATTTGGAAGTTATTATGGTTTGAAAGTTGTAGTGATTAATATTAATCCATCAAAATTAATAATTTATAAACATTGTTCAAGTATAATAAATACTAAAACATCTATTTTATATTTTTGTAAACCATTTTTAAGGACTATTATTTTTATTTCGTTGTATAGACATATTAATAACTGTAAATCTACTCGTTCATATTTGTAATTAGGTACACCAACATTTTGAAAAAAATTATCAACTAAATAATTTTTAATTTAAAAAGGAGAGGGGGATCTAACTTGAAAAAAAAGTTTGTAACGCCATAAGAAGTCTTTAGGTAGTACAAAAAATTTAAGAATATAAAAACGGTCTTTGAGTACATTTATAAATTTTAACAAATTTAATGGTGCAAAAATGGGGTGTGAGCATTTTTGGTAAATCATCCTTCATATATAATATATATATCTTCTTTTTCTCTTCACTTGCTGCTTCCAAATATAAGAGATTAGCAAAATTGTGTATGTATACATTACACCTACATAAATACAATATTAGTCATTTTTGATAAGTTATAACAATTAGTTTCAGTTGTCTTTGATTTTTAAGCACTGTACTGCTTCCCTACGTTATGAAATAAAACGAATTCCCAAGGTTGTTATCACAACTCACAATTACTACTCTGTACCAAAATAAATATTTCGATAAAAAAAAAAAAACAATTTAGATATGTACATTTTTGAAAATAAATAAAAGTTTTCAATAAATAAATTTGTTTGAAGTGAGATCTGAGCGTTTCAACGAATAAAATCTTAAAGGAGAAACTTTTTAATTTGTTTTTAAATGTCATCTTATACCTGTAGAGTACCCCACAATGTGGTCAGTAGCTTTGCGCCTCCCTCTCCCCCCTCCATACTTTAAGTCACGGTTTTAATCAAACCGTTTTATGATGAATTGATGAATGATAAAATGATGAAACACTAGCTGTATTTATCACATAAATTTGATCGTTTCGAATATTGTGCATTTTTCTAGATGTAAATAATTCTCTACCAGCAAAACTAGCGGGTATATAGACAATTATTATTGTTATATCCAGGAGAAGGTAAAAGTTGTGTTGCACGAGTCAGTTTATACGGTGGTATATCGGACCGAAAGTTTAATGCAAAATATAACGTTCAGGGTCGAAGTTTCACCGGGAGCTGCGAGAATATACACACACGCATACACACGTACCACGGCATGGCAGCTGCCAGTAAATACGTGACTTAGCGTACAAATGAGCCCAGGCACGTGCGTCTTGTGCATTGTGTTCTGGGTCATCCGATATTGTCGGACACACCACCGACCACTGTCGGCTAATGTGTAAGAGTAATGACAGCACCAGATACACTCACACAAACACACATATACACACGCATAGTATAATATCTATAAGGCGTACGGTTGTATGACGTGATTTCAAAACAATACTAGAGTTTAATAATAATAATATTGTAATAGTACAAACGTATATTATTCATATTGCTTTCGGATAACCGATTGGCAATTATTAACGTGACGTAAAAATATTATTTTTTATGACTGCATTGCCAGGTAATACCGATGTCAATGATATTAATTTTAACAGTTATATCACATATGTACATTACACAAGAGATACGAACGTGTCTCTATTATTTATGTACCATAGTAGCAGGTGTGCGTTTTTAGTAAATCTATGGCTAATTATACTCTAAAGACTAAAATTGCAGGGCTGGACTAAAATTTAATTTTTGCATCGATATTCACATTATACTTTTTTCCTCAAACATGATTTTCAATCATTTATTGATTCATTTCTAAATTATAAATTTTCTAGGTGGTCATTTTCAACCCCTATAGTATATTGTATAAAGGTACCTACATAATTAATTCAAAAATTAATACTTGGGTAGGATCAAAATTTAGCGACCTGTAAAATAAGTTCGGCTATACCTATATAATACGAAAACTTGTTTTCGGATCGGATTATTTTCGCCACCTGTAAAATGATTTTGTATTTGGTTTGTCACAAAATGTTCAGTTAATATGCCAGGTTATTTTCCAAATTTTTGGAATTTCCAGTAGTGATTTATAGATGTTTTTCTGGTCAGGTTAGTCTGGATTTTCATATTTTCGTACTGGACTGGATTGGCTGTCGGACTAACTTAGCATTTCTGTCGAAAACGATCCGATTTTATCAGACCATGCAGGGCTTTAATACACAATAGCTACGTATGACTTGTTAAGCTTTTTATACTAGGAAGGTACGTTAATTATCCACTAACAGCGATGATAATCGACTGAACATCGATAATGATCTTACTTTCAAATTAGATAAGTGGTCAATTCTATGTAATATTAAAGCTTATAATACAATAATTTTGGTAAATGTGCTATATTATACGTTTGAAAAATGGAAAAAAACACTACCGTCTTTGACGTGCTACTATAAGAAATTAATCTTACGATTTATTTTTATTATTGAACCAATAAAGCACTATGTTTGTTTAAAGAACTTTAATTCTATTTTTAGATATGCAATATTCTCTCTTTTAATATAACTTCAAAAATTCTAATATCATACATATTTTATTAGTTGATATGCATACATATTTAAAAATGTATAAACTTCTCATTTGTGTAATTTGTGAATAAATAATTCAAAAACAATAAAACATATCTCACAATTGTGATTTATGATTTGAAAATCCATAAGTATTCTGTTCGGCATTAACTGATGTTAATTTCGTATTCCTACCAATAGACTTTTAAGCAATATACATTTATTTAACTAGGTAAGTCGTCAGGTACTATATAAGCGTGGCCATTTTTTCAGACAATTATATTAACAGTCTAATGGGAGGAACTTCAAAGAAAAAAAAATGAACCTGGCGTCTATAATAAATGTTTACGAGAGTGTAATGTTTGGTTTAGAGCTCGCGTGTCCTCACAAATATGTATATATATATATATATATATGTAATATATACCGTGACCGTATCTGTGGTTAATTATTATCCATTAGTAACGTGATCTTCATCTGTGTGACGTTTAGAAAGTAACCAGGGTACTTAAACTAAACCTATACAGATTACACGTCTTTAAAAAAAAATAACAAATGTCTTGTTATTAATTACGATAGTTACGCGTGGTACCAATTGACCAGTAAATACTTTAAAAAACTAAGCTGCAGGACGGTAGTCAGATTCTATCTTATAACGTTATAAACAAACAGTGAATATTATGTGTAGATAATAAAAAATTTTCTATTTTCTAGGAAAAATTGTTTTCTTTTTTACTGAATATCACCATATGAACTAATCATAATATTTTTGATTTGTCATTTCAATTGCAATATATTTTAAAATAATTTAATGCACAATATTAAAAATATAAAGTATTTATAGGTAATAAATAGGTATAATGTAACTACATATAAAAATTGCATCAATAAATAAAATAAATAATATATATATTTTTTTAAATTAAAAGCTTAATAATATGGAATTAGTCTTGATTTACCTTTATTCCCATCGACAAAAGATAGTACCTATACTGACTACTACCTGGACGATGTAATATTATTATACAAACCTATTGTTAATATTTGTAACCAGAGAATATTCATGTAATATTCGTCATAATATAGGACACATAACATTAAACATTTAAGCAAAATTATTTAGAAAAATAGTTCACTCCACGTATAATTTATATAGGTAAATTATAAAAAATTACTGATAAATGTCCAAAAGGATTCACAATGGTTTTACCATAAAAAAGTTTGTACAGTTAAGTATAATTTTATATTAGAGTAATGATGCAATTTAGATTTATTGCAATAATGAATTACGGTTTCAACTTATGTGTACACTTACAACATTACTTTTTTTTTATATTATACGATCTGTGATATTATTATTTTTACATTAAGCATACGGGATAATTTTTAAATTTTGACATGATTATCTTGACAAAAGCAACCACCCAGCAGTGACATATTAATTAGTATAAATGAAGATAATTGTTATAGGTACATGACTCTTCTTGTAAAATTTGGTGAATATTTTAAGTGTAAGTAAATAGTATAGTTGTCTGTAAAATATATAATAATAAGTATATAATATTATTATGGGGAGTATTTATTAAGAAATATTTTATTAAGGTATAGTTACTTATGTAGTATATATCTAGAAAATGTGTACATTTTACATTTTTTTGAAGTTTTTAAATTGTTAAATAAGATTAAAATGAGCGACGAATTAACTGTATACTACTTGTCTACTTTTATACCCCTGCTATTATTCTAATTGTTTTAAATGTATGAAAATAACGATTTAAAAGACTTTAATTAAATATTTTAGGGCATGGCATGGCAGAGTGAACGCACCATTTGCGATTCTGTATTGGTGTTAAGCCGCTCCTCCAGTTTCTTCTTCATGGATGGGTGACCACACGAGAATTATATAACACATTAACATGGCAAGCCAATAAGCCATGTACTAAAATTAAGTTAAACAAATTAATTCAAATCTGAGATCTCCAAAAAATAAAACTGATAAGCTTAATATATAAAATATAAAATAAACTGCAGTGTAAAATCAAGTATTTATACTAGAATCATGGTTATTTTATGTGTACTATAATCACCTTCAAATATAATGTACCTAATAAAATATACATCCCAGTTACCTGCAGTGGGAATGTACAAATAAAATCTGTGATAAAATAATAATTTATAATATTCTTAATGTTCACCACCTCCCCAAAAAAAAAAAAAAAAAATCACAAATGTAATAACTAATAATTATTCAAAATAACATTTAAAAATGAATGAAATAATTCTTCAACCATTAATTTCTAACTATGCATATTCTATTTATATATTTTACTAAATTAAAATAATTTAAAATATTTTAATAATATTGTATTCATATACAAATTGAAATATTTTTAATTGTCTATTTTACATTAGGTTTACATTGCGAGTAAATAACATAACATTTAACTTGTTAGCCTTGAAATTGTAATGTTCAATAGGTAGGTACTTCTAAAATAAATCTGCGGTACATTTTCATTTAAAAGTGCCTACATTCGCTGCAGGTACAATGTACACGTATTAAAATGTGTGTTATTATTTGTTATGAACTACGTTATGAATTAAGTTTTTTTTAAGTAATAATTGCCAAAGAAAAAAAAATGTGCCTATTTTAATGAATTGCTCAATAATGGAAAATTGTATGAAATATAACTTCACAGTACTACTTATAATCTATATATATATATATTTGCTCTTATTCTAATTTATATTATTTTTCTTTTTACGCAGGAAACCGTTGTCTGAAGATGGTCATTCCCCGTCGGTGAATGCCAGGTAATATATTCTATATATTTATAACATGATGTAATGTCGGAAACTGGCAAACGAGATATACCTATATAGGTGTTTCAATAGATAGTTTTCTTGGTGTACAAATCAATTATTATCAGGAGGCACCCAAATGTCCGGTTTGACTGCTAAAATTTATTGCCCACTAACTAATAACGTGTACAAGAACATTAATACAAATATGCGTTTAATTTCATGTATAGTTTATACATATATATTTATATATTATACGACGGAACATACCTATACTGGTTTCGTGAGGATATAATCCATAGCCGTTTGGAGCCGTGGACTTTGGAGGTTAACGCAATAAGCCTGAGATACGCCTACGACTGGAGATGATAATAATTAATTACAAAAAAATAAAAAATAAAATAAAAAATGTAAAAACAACAACGGTCAACGGACTCTGTTGAAAGACATATATGAACCATTTACGGTGTACAGCGAACAATATGTTAAGTACTATTTGATGTTAATTAAAAGCTCCACAATATTATAATTATTATGATTAGAACACATTTTTAATGAATCTAATGTTATGTAATTGGTAACATTCAAATAAATTATACTATTAATATTTACCGTTAGTATATAGTTTAATCAACTGCCGTTTATGGGATTTAAGTTATCAGTATGCTATTTAATTATTATATGATGTCGATATCCTTGATCCATCAACAACAATTGAAAATATTTTACTTCTTGTAGTTTCTAGTTTTAATTACTTAATGTTTATTTATTTTTGTACAATAATTTGTACTGTACACTATCATATATGTCTGAGAAATAAGTGTTAAAATAAAAAAAAAATTACATTTCAATTATTGATTTTCACTCAGTTCAGATTCCTTAAATATATTTTGATAGTGATTAAGTGATATTATTAGTTTTCCTATAGAAATCTACTGAATCTACCAACTAGGTACCTAATTTTATTTAAAGTGTCAGATGAAACATATTGGGCTAAATGTTCAACTGCAACTCGATAAACTGTCTTAAAAAGATGAAAAATACCTCATTATAGTTAAAGCCAATTGGCATTAATACCTCCTTCGTTTCATTATGAGATTTAATACAACATTTTTAAAAACTATAATAATATTATAGCAGTGATATTTTAGTTTCTGAGGTATCAGGTAAGGTACCCATACTTGTTTATTATCTCTTCGCAGCCGTCATAAAAAAAAACCATCTGTATTTAATATAATAAAAAAATTATAAATTTACTTCAAATATTTCTCTGTATCTATATAATACTTTATATCTAGGACCTATGTAAGTCTAGTACGGAAAATGTATTTATCATATAAAAGGAGGAAATACTTCTTAGTTAAATATTAAAAATAAAAAGTTGAATTGTATTTTGTTATAAATTATATTAATATAAAATATAAATTATATAGTCTTTAAATATAATATATTATGTTAATATGATATTAAGTGCAATATTAATTTCCAAGTTACTTGCAGTAGAATGTATTACTGGTATTCAACTTCTACAATAAAAACATATTTTAAAACAGTTTAAAATTCAAATGTGGCTAATGGATTATTATGAAATCGTATTATTTATTGTTGTGGTAACTTTCGTGTAACTTGAAATATAAACTTACTATTATCTGGGCTAGAATAAATTGTATAGAATAAAATATTTGTATTATAATTGTAATTACTTAATTTAAAATATTAGTCCTATTTATTGGAGTACCTATATATGACAGAAGAATAGTCGTTAGGGCGATAAAAAAACAAGTATTCTTAGCTCCTGCCCTGCAGTTTTTCAACTATAGGTAGTTGAAAATAGGATTTACTATTGAAGTGGTATATTAAGAAATATTACGTCTAATATCGGTACGCATATAATATATTCGTACATTCGTCTATATACTCAATATACTGTAATAGCATTATATTAAATGGCTGATTTAAGATTCCCATCGTTGTTTACCTGCACAGAAGCAACAAAAACAATCAATTTTCCAAGGATGTGCACTATAATATAAATATACACAGAGAGATCCAAAAACCATACTTTATTGAAATATGGCATTGTTCCGGACAAGTGCCGTCAGTTAGGTTCGCTTCACGGCCGATTTCTGTATGCACACATTACAGTCTAATGGGAAATACCTACTCACATTTTTTTTATCATTCTCCGATTTCATTGTTAAAGGCTAATACCTAGGGGATGTCTTAATTTCGTCTGTGGAAATTTCACGCACGAGGCCCTCGTATACTCCGTCCGTTGACCATAAACGATTCTCTTCGCCTGGCATGGACGAACTATTCAAATATTAGAACAGAACATATTATTATATTGTTGTCCGACTGGTGACTGCGCCGAATCGAAATGAAAAATAGGTTTAAAATAATTGTTAAAAGACAATTTTATTATTATGAGACGTTAAAATATACAACATAATATATTTTTTTTGAATTATATTATAATGTATATTAATATGGCAGTGTTATTTACTCGTAATAGTTTTGAATTAAATAACAAATATGACGGCTAATCTCAAAAAACTAAGATATACCTACAGAGTAAAAATGTAAAATTGTAATACCGTTTGTTTGTTTCATATATAATAAATATTAACTTTTTCTCCCATGTTTCTATATGCGCTAGGAACAACGTATGTTCCTCGGTAGCTATCGTAGAAATAAAATACAAAAACTAAAGTCATTAACCTAATAATTACAAACATTATTTTTACTAACAGATTTTGGTAGATGCGTATTCTGCATAATTAAATACTCAAGAATGCGTCCAATATAGTAATATTTATCGGTGCAAATAGATTTTTAGTAAAAACAATACTATTTCGATGTCACGAGTAATATGAACATACTATAGTAAACTACACAGAAAGACATGTTCTTCACTTGTTCATAATATTATATCCTCGGTGACGATACCACTGCAGACAGACAAACATTATACAATTCAAGACGCAATCGGCTGGAGTATGTAGCCTAGTTTTCGCTATTTTACGTGCTCGTTCACCTTCCATTGATCGGGTTTTTCGTTTGCTATAGTAATACGGGTACCATTGTCTTACCGGTTATTATTTGTTTTTTTACCCTATCAAAACGTTAACAGTGTTCCAGTCGGACCGGTTTCAGACACTGTTCAATCATGATCGCCAGTATAATCTCGGATGTATTGGGGTTAAAAAAAAAATGACGATAAAACCATTAATTGACAAATAACCATCATATGATTTTAATTTTCTGATGAAGCCCGAGCGGACAAAATCGGTTGGGTGATTATTAACGGTATAGGTATATAATATAATATACGTACACTGGCGGGGCCTGAGGTAATCGATTCTCGGCGCTTCAATCCTAATAAATCCGCCACGGAAAATTGATATGATTTTAATCGTCTCTTAGTATAGGCTTCGTTAACCCAATAACGTGAATATAACCAAAGAATTATAAATTACTTGATTGCCACTAACAGCAGTGTGGGATAAAAATAATTCAGTGAGAAAACAACGGTTGACTCACGGCGCAGGTCACTAGTCAGTAAAAATTAATTAATGTCACAAAACGTTGATATTATGAAACGGGCAAACTTTTTTAGATTATTATTTTATTATGATTATTTGAAATATAAACATATATTTTGAAAAACTATAATATGCACTCTTTACATAAAGAAACTCGGCACAAATTCACTATGGTAATAGATACTAGAAAACTCGTTTCCCTACAAGTTAAATATATTTAATAGCTCTCCATAATAGTTAGATTGTATTTGTCCAGTGTGAAACTCATTTTAAAACATTTTGTACAAGTGATGAAAAATAAATCAACATTTCACTATTGCACTGTTAAAAACTTTCGCAGAAAGTTAATTTTTTTTTTAAACAAGAATTGAAAAGATGAGACGTATTTATGTTAAAGCTTTTATAAATACTACTATAATATAGTATGCATATGACTCAACTGTAGATAGGTACATATAATATATAAGCTACTCTAAAATAAAACTATATTAATTATCTTCATATTTTATAAGTTTTAATCTAATAAATCCAAGCCGTATTATATAATTTAAATACAATTTATTAGATCTAAAGGTACCATAATAGCCATTATTATTAGTTTTTGATTTTGAGCAACCGCAGTGATTAACGAACGAGCATATTATACAATAGGAGACTTGCATTACAATTTAGTATTTTCTTGTATTATTCTCTGTAGAAGTTTTTTACTGGAGTACTTCGAACATTAAATTATTCATAATGAATATAATACTAAGTCAGTATCTTACATTAATTCTTACTCTGATTTAATGGAAGCAACACAATATAATAGATGAATTATGTATATACAATATACACTATTTCTAGAGACATATATATTTTTTAATTTTGTAGATATTTACTACACAGTTGTCATTAATTTATCAACTCAACGTCAACGTATATTAAATAATACATCCACATTTCAAGAGAATGGTAAATCTTTGATAGATTTTCTGATAGTAAAATGGTTTCAAATTGTATTTATATGTTAATTTAATCTTGGTTAAACCGTATAGATTGAACTATATAATATATTTTGGTTAATTACTTAGGTATATAAGTTTACTTATGCAAGACAGTTATTTTAATTGTACGTTAGATATTTTAAATCTTAAGTTTTAACTTATTTAGTCATTATTAATGAAGGTATTTGAGTTTAAAATGTTGTTTTATATATTTTATTTATTCTATCAATAATAATAATACTATCGATTATTTTTTTTGATTAAAATATAAAACTAGAAAATCAGAAATAATATAAAATTACTATATTGAAATTATTTGATTTAAATTTTTGGGAGTAGGTATTATATTTCTGTACTGTACATGTAATAACTAAATCTTTTTTTTCATAAAATGTAGCAAGGTATAAAAATTTCAGTTCCATTTTTAAGTGAAACTCTAAAAAAATTAAATTCTAGTAATGATATAATACATTTACGTCAAATATAAAGTCAAGTGTTAGAGTCAACAAAACCCCAAGACATTAATCATTATTCATTAATACTAATATGGCACTCGGCGGAAATATTAATACGTCATTTGGATTTTTAATAATTCGAACACTGATCACCCTATTTATTTTTATTTTTTGTTAACAATTTAATTTGTTGTAATTGTAGATTTTGAGTAATTTAATATTTTAAACAGCTGGACGACGTTGTCCTGCATGAGGTTTAATAAACGGAAAAATGTAGATAGACGATAACGCGGTTCGGTGTGCCAGAGCCGACCTATAGTCGCCTTTATCTCAGTTATGTAACAAATATTTTTACTATTCATTTATATATTATCATAATATAGATTGAACAACATAATATATTCTTCAATAATAAATATAATATTGTTTACGTAATTATTCTAACTTACTATAGTTTATATTATACTCTTTAGTCTATATTGTTTAAATGGAAATTTAAAAAATATTTAACTGAATTATCCCCCCCCCCTATACAAAAAATTATAATTAAGTGCGCTTATTAATAGTTAAATGGCAATAAAATGTTAAATCTTCTCCGAATTTTTTCAGGTGTGCGCGCGCGCACGCTCACACGTACACACACATATACATACATACACATATTTATATTTTCTTTCGATTCTTATTCTTTTATAATATTGTACTTCAACACCGCACGAAGGACACGAGGAAACACTCTGTAATTATGTAGGCCATTGTTTGGTAATATGTCTTCGTGTTAAACCGGCTTCTCCGTGTATATATGATGCAGAGAATGATGAGAGAAAAAGATACACTAATACTAATATATATATATATACGTAAAGTCATAATACATATATTATAAAAATGCTAATCCAACCGACATAATTACTGACGTTTTGTAAAGCACAAAAAAAACACTGGTCCTTATTACTGATGCATTTTCACACCTTGTGTACCTATTTATGTTCCGTATACATATTCCGCATTCCATAATATAAACCAACCAAATCTATTGGTGTTTATCTCTGCAGACGACATTCACCTGTACATGAGTTTAGATTTCATCGAGATGAATAATTTTACTCACCATAATATTTGTAAGCAAATAGTTTTGTACTGATGATATTGGTATATACATGGGGTAAATGTATTACATATGTTATTATCATCGTATACAAAATCATTAACGTTCGGTGTCGTTCTATGTTCTCAGACTAAAAGGTTTAGATTCGTATATATCCGTTACATCAACTACATTAATTATAAAATAAAATTACGGATGCGATTCAAAAGAAAATTGCACTATTATACACGGGTTTGTCCAATTTGGTTTGGTGTATAAAGTAGAACACTGCAATTCACAGTGTTCTGTGCATACAAATTAATTTTAATAAAGTTGTCCTCGTAAGGAAGAGTATATATATCTATTCGAAATTCAAATACGCAATACAATTATAATCATCGCTGTTAACGATGATACGGAACCACGCAGGTATGATAATACAATACCTATATGTCGTTAGTCGTTACACCAAATATAATATTTCGGACATTTTAATAAAAGAGTTATTTACTCCACGCAATAAAAAATACTGCATCTGTACGACTCCTATATATTACTGAACGCGAAGGTAATATACATATAATATGCTTACTAGATATATTACGTATTTAGGTAGAGAAGCTAAAAAAAACCATATTTGTGTAACTTCCTATAACATTCAGTATTAGCTAATGCACCACAGTATATAATATATTATAAAATATAAATTATAATATTATATAGGCATCGTAGTAATTATTGTATAGGGACTAGGACGAATTTCCCTGCAGACAATGACTCTTGTGGTAAAAATCGGTCGACGTCATTCGGTACAGTTATAAATAATATGTAAATAATATTAATAACAGGTATTATTAATAGTAAGACATTCAGGCGAGAAGATCGCGATGACGCGTTTAGCGTGATAGATAAAATCCGGAAAAAAAATCATCTGGTCTTATTATATTATTATATCATCGCAGTTACGTCCATATAAACGGTATTCTAAAACATCATCACATTATTCAGCGGACGAAAGGTGTTGTATAGTCTGGTGTGTGTGTGTGTGTGTGTGTTCGATTTAGGTATAGCGTATAGAGGAACGCGAGTGCAACAATATTTGCGTCTCGTCTTCAACGGGCACCGCCGCCAAAGATTTGTCGTCCCAGCGGCGACGGCGGCTGCGGCCATATAGCGACGACGTGATCGGCCAGTCGAACACGTCGCTCGCACGCGACGAAGGCTGCGACCGAGTTGAATGTTAATTGGGCCGGTGCAGGTCCCAGGCCACGTAACCCGTACCACGCGCGGGTGTACAGCGGCGGCGGCGGTCGGTCTCTTTCTTTTTATTTATTTATTTTATTATTATTATTATTTTTTTATACATTATTTCCACGTCCTACGTCATCGCCGGCTCGCGATCGGTGTGCGCGCGCTGGCCGGCCTAGGTCAGGGGCATTTAGCATGCCGATCGGCGCTGCGACTGTACACTGCGACGACGGACACGCGCGCGTACGAAATGCATACACCCGAACGTGACCCACAACCGGAGACGAACGTCCTACGTCACGTACGTCAGTTTGTAGTTGCTGTGGTCGTCGTTGCTGTTGTTGTTGTTGTTGTTGTTGTTGTTGTTGTTGTTGTTGCACTTGTCGTTGTTGTACGTTCGTTTACTTACACGGTCATATTTATAAGCCTCTCCATCGTCCACTCGTCATCGTCTCGCTCTTATTACATCATAAATCATAATATTATATTATATTTTATATACCTGTAATAATATCAAACTATAGGTACTTTACTATTATAGCGTATATAATAACCTATATAAACTATGGATAGTGTGTTCAACTCCGCGTGATCTTCGTGATCCGAGAAAAGTTCCTAAATCGAAATGGCAAACTATGTAATGACTGGTTAGGTAACCATTGGTGGATCTAGGGTTTTTTATGGAAGGTGCTATGTTGTTATTGAGGCTCCTTGGGTACTTTTGTGAACAAAAAATTTAACCTATTTTTTGGCAGTTTACAATTAATACGTTTAGTTCTACGTGATACTTGAAGTCTGGAAATTTAAGTAATTTATAATAAACAAAAAGTTCAATTTCCGAAACGGTAGGTGTCAGCTCCCAAGCACCCCCCTCACCTAAAATCCACCACTGTATATTACTAATTCTGTACCCACATACAGTGTACTTTATATTATATTAAGAGGACACCACCACCTGTAAATTATCAATGAAAGTGGTCTGGCGTTCGATAAACTTACAGAGACGGTATCTCAGTACATTTGTCATTTATCAAGTGTTACCATATTTTCACAATATATATTTTAGAAGCGTTGTCGTAACGTTTTAGGTTTTTTTTCGGTAGGTTTATAACTTAGAGACAGATAAATACAACCCAAATCGTTCATTCGTAAAGATAATTGTTTTTATTTTTTTCATTATCTAATCATAAACAAGTGAGAATTGATATCAAAAAAATTTAAATGCTTCAATACAGATAAAGTTACCTTTATTGAAATGTTAAAATGTAATAAATCTGCTGTAAATATTGTAATTAGCTAGGTACCTACTCGTAAGTTTGTACCATGAAAAACCGTTTATCTATTTATCTATTATTTAATGTGATTACGCAACAACCATGAGAGTCTGGGACCACTTTTAAAATACTTTGAATTAGCATAAAAATATATTTGAGATTTAAAATGTTAATGCTTCTAGAATTTTAATTTAAACTGCCCATACGAATAAAGGGGTATCCCTTAAATAGCGTGTGTGGTGTACTCTCAAAATTATCTTATTGAATATAATATTGCTGCGACGACTACGGTTCTTATAAAAGAACGCGATGCGTCGTGCACTCGTGCTTGATAATAATGATATGTTAAAATATTATAGGTTGTAGCTAATTACGGAGGAATTGATATTTTCTCATTTATAGATAGAAATTTAGACAGTTAAATCTTTTGGATACATTCTGTACAATTTGACTGAAATCGAGCTTTCGGCGGTGGAATAAATGTTATATTGAGTATAATATAATATAATCAAACTTACTTTTTATCAGTAGTGTGCACAATCCGTTCATCGTGAATTTACTCCACACTTAAATGCGTCTCATGGGAACTGCTCGTGGTATATAGAGATCAGTTATCCCACTGGCTAAAAAAATAAAAAAAACAGTTATGTAATTATTTATTTATACCAATATTCAATAACTGTACCATAGTAAGAATTGAAAATAAACGCTGAATATTATGTTTCGAAAAACGCAAAATGATACATACATAAATGATAATTATTGTCTAATTTGTACATTTGATAGTAGATCGATCCTTAGTCTTTACTCTTTAGGGCCTCCGAAAAAGATTACGTAGAAAATAAATAAAATTCGCAACGTGTTTGTGTAACTGTATCAGTTTTTTGAGATTATTCGTTAGGTATATAATTACTGCAGCTGCAGTACCTAAAGGTACCTCCCAAATACAGATTAAATGAGTAAATTCGTTTTTATAAAGTTATAATATCGAAAGTACATCAATACAATCACAATAATTATTAATCACCGTAGTATATTGAACACTATTGTTGAATAAATACTGTATTTGAAATAAATGAATTGCAGTTCATACCAAGAATTAGAAAATGTGAAGACAAAAAAAAATCAATTTTAAATGCAAGGATGCTTTCGAATCGTTTAATACTACCGTTCAAATGTGGTCTAATCCGGCAGCCTTTCGATTAACTTTCCACGTGCTTTTATGTATGAGGGGAGAGAGGTATGGATGACACTTTAGAACGGTCGAAAAACGTGCGGCAATTTCTTTGAAGTGAAAAAAAAACAACAACTACCTCTAACGGTCCGGATAAACGCGTACAGCGATTGTGTTTACTTAAATCTTGTTGACTTTTGTTCCCCCTCTTAACGGTTAACACCGTGTCGCAGAGGTCATTAAACGTATTCCGATAGAAGACAATAAAAGAAGAGTAGGGGAATAAAATTTTACGACCCCTTAACGTATAGAAGGTTAAGAGTGGAATCAAAAAATTTCCTTCGTTGTCGTCGTCGTCAAAAAAAATCTAGTCGATGTCGAGAAGCTATATGTACTCTTATGTGCCATCCTTTCACACAATATATCATCACAAAGCCACTTGATTTGTTACCGTTGTCCGCCGCCACCAGTCATTCGGCCGTTTCATTTGCATAACAGATAAACGCCATTACCGGCGACACGGGTAAAAACCACCAAGGTTCCTTCTCACGTGTATAATATGTGTGTATACAATATTATACTTACCAAGTTTAAAATGTTTACGTAAAAATTTAAAAAAAAAACCACACACGCACACACAATCCATCTATACATTACACACACACTCTCACACCTTTTGTACACAGCGATGCACTCACAAGCCAACTATTATAGCCACTATGGACCGCCTCTGCCGCTGGTTATTATTTCCCTCGAGTGTACGCTGACACACTGCACACCCTTTCATTAAGACATTTTTTAATGTATACGGGTGTATGGGAGGGTGTATAAATACGATTATAATTTGCTGGAAACGACATTTGGAAGCCCACTCCATAGTTAATACTACGGTTATTGTAATATTATCATATTTGTTCCTCAGCCAATTATTATTATTAGAATTATTCCTATAAGTAAAATTCCAAAGTATATCGGCGTAGTATTAAAGCACAGTGTTTTTCAAATCAATAATTACCCAACCAGAAATTTTTAAGAAAATAAAATTATAAAAGTGTCTATTTTATATTTGAAATACATTTCTATATGTAGAAGTATTAAATAAACAACATTAATCACTAATCACTAACTAGGAATGATAGCTAGGTATAAGAAATTGACTAGCCCAATAATTCTTAATTATGCAAACGTGAATCAATTATTATCCTATCATAGCAAATATGTAATGAAAATTATTAGATTACATATTATAATAAATTATTTCAAAAATTTACTAGATACTTCAATACAAAATTATTTATAGTATTACATTCGTTGTTATTATTTATTTATTGACAGTAAGTTGATAGTTGTGCAATTTATTGTTAAAATAAATGAAAACTATAATTATGTGTAACATAATCAACTTCGTTAATGGGCAATCGTTCAGAGAAATCGTAAACATTTCTTCATCACATAAAATTGACATACTAACGGTTATTTTCTTCCATAAAGAGTTCTTTAACCCATAAGAATTTCTCGGAATTATTAATTAAAATTATAATAATTAGTTATATATAATACTAAAGTGACTTAAAGTTGATATTACTTTTACGTATAAAAAATGTCTTTGTTATGAGTTCATAAAATAATATAAATTTATATAAATTTATTAAGAACTATAATGTTCGGAATAATACTACGTCTTGATCATATCTTATTTTTAAAATATAATAAATGTAAAGAATTAAAAAAACGGACATAATTTATATTTATATACATTTTTTAAACGCATATGATATTAACTATTAATATTAACTGTGATATTCATACTCTTATATTTACTAAGTGGCTAAACACTGAACTGCAAAATAAGCTTTAATAATACACGGGAAGTAAAAAAATAAAATAATTTATTGGTTTTATAATCTATATAAAACTAATTAGTTTTGTACTGAATGCATTTTTATATAGAAAAAATATATTATTCTATTTTTTTTTTAAATTTTATTTAAACCGCCATCAATTTCAATCAAACTCGTCGTTGTCGTACCATAATCATGTAACTAATAACGTTGGATGTAATAACAATGAAGGTACCTACAAGGAAAAAACAACGTCCACCATGTAATTAGTGGACCATGGAATTATTAGCCGCCACGGCGGACCTAACTAAGTCGGTAAAATCATTATGCATGTATAGAAGGATTTTTTTTTATACATATATTACATATTTGTACTCACGAATAACTTTTCTCCTACTAAAATATGATCACATACACTACTATGACTCCCTCTGCTTTGAATGTGTATTTTTAATTATTTTCAGAGATATTGAGTCTCTCTAGGGCCCTACCCTTCCTATTGCATATTATAGACATACTCGTATGTAATCGCGAGTCTCACTTAATTGGGTAACACCCACAACAGCTCACGATTTATAAGGTTCTTAGCATTCCGTCACAACAAACTGGTTGGGACACGAACGAGTATATTTTGTTGGCATTATTCTTGTTACCAGAATCAATTTTATTAAGTATTACATTTTTAACACACAAACCTAAATGCGATTTACATGCATAATTTCTTGAGCCTTTTATCTGAAATATAGACAAAGATTACAGTATTGATTTTGATTAAAAGTAGTTTTTTTCTACCAAATGTCATAAAAAGAAATGTTTATTTTCATACAAATATTATGTCTGTACTAAAAAGTTAGTTAAAATAACACAAACACCTATATTTTGATATTCTCATCGATCAACTGAATTTCAAACATAAACTATAATAACTGGTAGGATGTCGTATTTTATATAGGTAATAATTTATCGTTTTACAGTGTTCATTTACGATCATGAGATTATAATAGAATCATAATATACACTATAGATTCTTTCAATCGATGCTATAGTATAATTCTAATATTTACTTTTACAGCGCCAAAATAATTTTCTTAATTATTTTACTTTCTGTATTAGGTGCCTATAGCATATTATATGTTACTATATTATGGGCTTAACTATATTATAAAATTGTATTTGTTGAATGGTAAAATGTTTAGTTTGTTATATATTTTTGTCACTACCAGGTCCTCGGTGACACATACGTCGTAATCCTTTTAGAGGGCTCAAGTATAAAGAATGTAATTATTAACCTTTCCCTATTGTACTCCGTTATTTCTTTCGTTTTCTTGATATTATTATTATTATTATCGTTGTATGTTGCACCCCTCCAACAGTGTGTGGGTTAATCCTACGTACAAGACCTTCCCTTCTTTCTCTCCTATCACCATAAAATCGTCTTCAAGGGTGGTTGTGTGTTGTGTGTATGTGTCGGTATGTATTTGTGTATATCTGCGTGTATGTGTGTGTATATGTCTAAGGGGTGCGAAAAAAAAGAACCAAGGGTGCCAAATTTTATCGGTAATATGTCGTGCTTATAATGTTGATCGTTGTTCAATAGGTTTTATGTTTATGTAAATGTATTTTATACATTAGAAAATAAATTTTATAAAATATTTAATCTCTCTTTCATTATATTCTTATATATTATATAATATTATAAATTATAATACATTACCACTGTGCAGTATAAAGTTATTTTTTAAAAGTATCATTATATGGTTTATAATATTAATTTAACAAATAAAATAATTTAAATAATAATAATTATTCATACATATTATAAAGTCTTATGTTTGTATTACTAATATAACACTATTAAAATAAATAATTGATTAATGTAATTAAAAGTA
The DNA here is from genome assembly GCA_027563435.1 of Nasonovia ribisnigri. NCBI lineage: Eukaryota > Metazoa > Arthropoda > Insecta > Hemiptera > Aphididae > Nasonovia > Nasonovia ribisnigri. Next base: position 1,041,867 of record JANEHU010000048.1, read on the forward strand.
ATGTGAGTATGGTGCGTTTTTAAATATCTAGGTATACCCGTCAACACTTGAATATGCATGCATGACTTTAATTATATATTATAAAATTAAATATAAAATTATATAAAATATAATTTATTCCTACTTATATATATATAATAAAATACATGGGTTCTTATAATATTATAAACAATTTTAACGAATTACCAAAACTACTCACAATGACAAAATTTCTTAAATCTGTTTATATTAATAAACTTTCATTTGTATCCAAAAATAAATAAATTGCAATTAATTAAAAATACATGTATACATTATATACATGTTATTATTTGTATTATTATTATTATTATTATACATGGCCACATGAATCCACATATGGAGGTGAACAAGGCTAATTTCATATTATCCTCTAATTATACATGGCACACGATTTGACCAGTCTATATAGGATTACACGCATCAGCTGACGGGTCAAAGGTGAGAAAGGGTTGAGTTTGGGGGTTCCCATTTGGATTACTGGATATTAAAATCAATAGTGACCACAGGATTAAATATTAATTAAATTTTGGATTATTTTTGGTGAAGAGATTCATCGGAGATTAAATGGAGTGTGTCTATCATGATCTCAGATTTATAAATTTATATATAACTGAATACTTAACTATTTAGTATTTATGTATTTTAAGAACAACTTTTTTATATGTACCTAATAAATTCTTTTTTACAGAATTCAATTGAAAAGTAAAGAATTATTTTAATGACTACAAATTAAACAGGGGAGTTAAAAATGCACTAATTCAAGATCCAGCTATAAAATATCGTCCCTAAAAACGGTTACAGTGACTTTAAATAAAAATAGAAATGGGGAAAAAAATTAAAAAAACATTGAAATTATGTTTCATTTAATTTAAACGTTCCTTCAACTCGAATATTAATTAAAATTCCGTACTTTTTCAATTAACGATAAACATTATTTTGTACATTAATTTAAGTATTTAGAAACTCGTATAAGTGTATAGCAAAAATATTGTTTTTTTTAAATATTTAAGAATAATCATTTGTTTAACAGTACAATTAAAATTATATAAATAACTGACTGTAAAATCTAAAATTCAATATTTTTAAAAATATTGAATTTATTTTGATTAAAAATATTTTATAATCCTATTATTGTTGTATTTAACAAAAAACAAAAAACTATAATTATTAATTAAAATTGAAATCATTTAATCAGATAAGCTCTGACGTTTTCAATAAATACAGACCACCCACACTAGTCCATCTTCTACACGGATATCCGATCTTAATTATGATTAAATACATATTGTTCTTATGCTGATAGTTTTTTAAATAATAATATTGAAAAATGTATTTAATGTATATACCTATTACCTACAGCTCGTATATCAAAATTTGGTTGATAATATAAATACATTATAATATATTATAATATTTTAACTGCTACGATTTAAAATATGCGATTGTGGTGATCAACTATATGAAACGAAGAAATTTGTAATTTTATTCATCGCCAATAACTTTTCTGATAATAACTTCTATTCATAATATTTTATAAATCAGTCATAGATTGTTCATTGCATAGTATACCAAATTACTAACAATGAATTAATTTTATCGATTTTATCCCAAAATATAAACGTACATAGATATTGGATACAATAGTTCAAAAGTATTATCTACATCGAGACCAGACCTTTTTTGATATAATATATTATATAATTTACATAATAAATTGATATCAGTCTTAACAAAATATTTTCAATTGCTTGATTTCCCAATTTAAATTTTTGAAGTATTTATAAATGTTTCAATAATGCACATTAACAAATTGATATCATTATAGCCTATTGGTTTCGAGAAAGAACACTGATTTCGATGTACCTACTGGCTACTTGTACCTACGGCTACTATACACTACCTAACGTACCTATATTAATATGTTAAAACTTAAAATGCAATATTATAATGTATACTATAGGAAGTCTTTAGCTAAGTGTCGGCAGTTCAGGGAGTCAACTGATAGTCTAAAATCATGGTTCTATAAAATGAAACATAAATTTAATTTTATGTTATTAAAAAATAATTACTATGTCATATAATATATATTATTTTTTTTCATATAAATTATTCACCTTGTCACTGTAGTATAATATTATGTTAAATATATAATGGTTATATAACATTATCAATTTTAACACCAAGATTTGTTTATTATTATTATTGAGTGATAAAATGATAAAATGATAAAAATACTAAGAAATCAAATCATTTGTAAGTGTATTTGTCTACACAAAAATAAAGTGAATTTCATTGAGAAACTCACCTGCAATACCCACAATACGGCTATCAGATCTATCGATTTATTTTCTATATTTTGGGGATCCGAATCCTCTTCACAATTGCGGTGAGACTAAAAACGTAAATTTACTGCAAGCAATCACAATGATTGAACGGGCCACTGCAGTTGTATTTGTGCACATAGAGTAGTAAATGATTCATTTTTATGGTCGTCCCAAACATCTTTTTTATGGGCCATTCGTATCCATTTAGTCAGACCGCTGTGGTACAAGGTCCGCGGGGACAGATACTTCATTTCTTGGCCGCTCGCGTACAAGCAGCTAATGCATTGCCCCCCGCGGCTGACCTTGTAAATATTTTATTTCGATTGCCGACGACGATGTTTTATTTTCCAAGGGATTCCTTATTTTTTAAGATTTTATTTTAATGCACATTATATAATAAATGCGTATTTTCCTACGTAGAGTTAGCGTCTGTCAGTGTCGGATATAGTTTTGATCATTTTGCGAGAGATGAATAAATAAAACGTAATAGTTGCCATTCAAATATTTTTAATGTTGTTTCTGAATATTCTTATAATATATTATAGTTAATAATATTCTATTGGGTAGATAATTTTTAATTTGTTTGTAGTTTTGTAGCTCAATGAAGTTAAAAATATTTTTAAATTTGTATGCAAGTCGTATTGGAACATAAAATATTAAAATTAGCCAGGTTCTTTTATATTTTATGTTATAAAATTCTTTTTTATATGCGTTATGTAAGTTATGCAAGTTATAATAATATGATCAATCACTTTTGATCAAATTTCATGATTTTGAACTAAAAAATTGTCAAATAACATTTTTTCTAACCTAATAATATGCTGTCTGTACACTATTGTTCAGATGTTCAAATATATGTTTACAAAGGTTGATTTCGGAGCGATTCGAATGTTTACGACTTATTTCGAGGTGGTATGATTATCGTAAAACCAAAAAGTTTTAACGAGAAAAAAGCGCGGCCGCAAAACAGCAAACGCCACCGCTGTCGAATCCCATGTCGATTTGATTAAAACTCCCTCTAGCTTTTTTTTTTTTATTGCCAGTCCATGTTTTATAGTCGAAATAATGAAAAAGTCTAAGGAAAAACGTAAAGAGAAAAAATACAATAATTACAATTACAGAGTTTCTTTTTTTTGCTTTTTTTTTTGTTACCATTTTGCACTTCGTATATATAAAAATACGTGTATTTGACCCCTCGACGGTGGCGGACCGAAAAAGAAATTAACATAACATAAAAGAAATAGCTGTTTTCGTGTGAAGGGTAGTAGAATAAAAGTCGGAAGGAAATTACCTCCGGGGGTTCATTTCCGTCTAAAATTTTAATACCCTCCTCGCCCTGACGCCCTAAGATAATCCAATAAAAACGAACTGTTCCCTTAAGAATTCGGCAATCGGTATATACGCTCTCTCTTCCATCGGCCTCTTATGCCCATTTGTCACCGGTCACCGGAGGAACCCTTCTCCTCTTTCTTTCACCCAATACCGAGACACAAATAGCTGGAAAAAACGTTTGTTTCATTTGTTTTTCTGTTTTACTTAATGGGCCGAAATAATACGACGACACCATGACTGCTGTTAACTGAACATTCCGATCATTTTCATATGAAACAAAAGTGTATCATTCACTTTTCAATACATCAAAATCTTTTATAAATTACCTATATATATTATTATTATTGCATAATTTATATAACTATGCATCTTATAAATATATTATACAGTTCAAAGTACATATATAAACCAATATACTGTAACCTATACTGGCTATACTGTAAACTGTGACATTGTGACAAATATAGACATTCCTAAACAAAGAGACACTTGAATGTGGGTCGTTGGTATATCATAAAACAATAGTGTTCGAAAATGTCATGAAATATTTTAGTATTTTAATAAATATTGTTTTTTTTTTAAATAAATTATTTTTATATTTAGGTACATATAATTGTCATATAATACCTTCATAATTTTATGGTATAATATATAAACCTAACCTTTTGTTCACTTATGTTTTCCTCTCTAATACCTAACTGTTAAGCTATAATAATTTAAGTATTGGAAGCTAAATAAAAATAAACAAATAAAATATACCTACCAATGGTATTAATAAAATAATAGTCACTATTATACATTTAAAATGGTATTAAAAATCTTTATATTGGAAAAACATACAAAAATGTTTAAATGCTACAAATATAGAATATTATACATATATAATACTAAAGTAGTACATCAACTGTGGTACTCATATTCCATTAATATCAATGATTATACCGAATGAACTTTATAATTAATATTTGATAAATAATAAAATAACCATTATTAATATTTGTATGAAAAAAATTTCAATGTCTTAAGTTTTTGTGATACTTCAAACACTATAAAACAGTAATACTTATTTGAAGTTACCAATATCAAAAGTAAACTCAATAGTATTTTAGTTTTTCATTTTTATAATTTATTATTCATTATGAATTTTTTGTGAAATCGTAAATAACTTAATACAAACATACCAAGACCAACTATTTATACAGTTATAACTTATAACTTATTATATACACATATAAAATATTATCAATCATTTTGAGGAAAACGAGGTATTTTTTATTTAAATATGTATTATTGATCAATAAAATTTCAGTATTTTCATTACATTTTCATACTGACTTTATATAGATTCTTTAAGTTGTGCTAAAAATAATTTAGGACTTACAATAATAATTTAAATGTGATATTAATATGCATATATGATTAATTAAATGATTGATAACGGATATAATTAAATGTCACGATAATATGATATTTAAACGGTCTTTATAACAGGGGCTCATTAATTATAAGACATAATTTTAAAATGGTCGATCGAGATGAGTCACTTCTACTGCGTATACTAACTAATACGTACTCGGGTCCAACAGGTTTTATACATGAAGGGTCCTTATAAGTAACGACAGTTACTACACAGTACGTACATATATACCGTAATCATACCGTCGCCGCCAACAAGAGAATCGTGTAACAAATGACTTTGTGAAAATAGGACAGGGAGAGAAAATTAGCTTGGTGCAGGGGCAGCATAATATTATAATGCAGTATACATAATATTATATATATATGTATACACACACAATAAGACAAAGGTGTAGTGGAGTACGAGTGGTGGTAGTGGCAAGAACGGCACAGAGATATTATCAATCTGGATGCAAATAAGAGAGGAGATGGATCCTCCGGGGGCCGCCGCCGTCGTGCCCGTTAATGGGCTGTCATTTATACATCGAACTGTGACGATGACGTCTTATTTTAATCAAGTACCACCACCAACACTACCACTGTTGAGAAGTTTGTCGGCACGTTCCGTGTTCGAATGGGTGATGCTCGTTCGAATGATTCGGCCGCACAGTTCGAAACGCGTAAAACCAAAAAGTAATCATTTTCCACAAAATGTAATTTCGTAGAAAATCAGTGCAATGCAACGGATTGTAAGCAAATATTCAAAACTCACTAGATATTAAATTATTGAAATTATGTTTCGGGATCAGATATTGTAGTATTGTTATGTATGGTAATTTGGTAGGTAATAATAATAGACAAAAGTTAATACTTTTAAAACCCTATTTTATTTATTTTATAAATCAATGAATCGTATAGAATTAATGTGATTTAGTTAACAAATAAAACAATGAATAATAATCATTAAAAAATAGTCATCGAAGACCAAAAATAAATTTAAAATTTTAGGGGCTCTAATTAATATATTGATAAATCCTTAAACTAAATTTATAAACACCTATCTAATACCTAAATCAATACGAAGTAAATTGCTACAAATGCATTCAAAATTATCAAAACAATACTTTTTATATATTTATTATCATTTCTTAAGCTGTAAATAATAATATTAAAGTTTAGTAGTTTAAACACAATTCAACTAGGTATATAAATTATTAAATGCACATACATACATATTTACTGTATGCCTGTACATAAGATACATCATAGGTACCAACTTATACTTTTTGAGAATTGAGTTTTTGTTAAAATAGGATATATTTGTAACTTTAACTCCAACACAAATCATCCTCTAGTGACCTAGCTAGACCAATTATCTGGGCCTCAATCAGATCAAGGCAATTGAGTGAGTGACCGCAAATTTGTAGAGTATAAAAGATAGTGAACACATTATAACTAAACTGGATGCATCTGACAAATTAAACTTTTTTTCGTAATTTTAAAGGTTATATACGAATATTATCAGAATAATGTATCGTCGTATTGAATTTATTTCTGCAGAGTCCATATTTTATGATATATTTCTATATAGAATTATCAAAACGCATTTACATCAATACGACTACAATTCCATGGTCTACCTAACCTTACTTATAACACGTAAAAAAAGTTGTATTATTTTTAGACAAAAATAACGATACTACGTATTATAGGTAAAAAACCAATATTAAGTAACCGTGTATGATGTCTGTATCGTATTACAGTTATTATTAAAATAAAAATGTCACATAAACATTGAATGACTTTTTTATTTATAATCAAACGTGAGTCTATAATATATACTATATATGTATACTGCTATCGTGTCCATTTTTCATCCTATATTTAAATACAAATATCATCTAAACGAGTAGCCCATTACAGGGGTGTATTTCAAAAATCATTCAACATACCAATGTAATTTTGTTTTTAGTCATAGATTAGGTTAAATCAATATGTATATTGGATATAACCCCATCGAGCCAGGTCTATTTTTTTTCAAATTCGTCGTACGGTATATATTCATTTTTATTGGTCGATTTAGCTGGCTGACCCTACAGCTTTTGGTCAGAAATACTATGGATAGGGCGCTGAACGTGGATATAAAAACAACCCTTGACCCAACGGGAAAACAGATATAAACTTATGTAGGGGCAAACAGCGGTCACTACTATTTTGATGACTCTCGTTTACATAATGACCGCGCCGGCTGCACTGGCAGTTTTTATCATTATTGTCCCTTTACATTGCTAGCCCTTCTCTGTTTCTTATTAAAACGTTTTTCGTCCCTCAGGTCGTCCCTTCGTTTACAATACTATCTCTCTGTTTTATTTTTAGCGTCTATGACAAGGTATTTCAGTCACTCACCGCAGTATTAAAATAATATTGTTTCCGGCGTGTTTTCAACTAAATAATTGCACACGTAGGTAAATATGAGCACTATAGTTTTCAGAAAACTTAAAGCATTACATTCAATTTTTTTTATTGGTTTAATTTAGATACTATTGTATACAAATTAAATGAAACTATACAAAAAAATTAACAAATCCTATTGGTTTATATAATAGGTAGATGTACTTCTGATATTTACCCTATGAAATTCATAGGGTGAATACAAATGAGTTATATATATTAAAATAGATGTTATTCGCGAGGATGCTTTCCACTCTTATCTTTGCATTTTTATTTAAGTAAATAAATGATAACCCAATTGTATACCCTTTTATACAATTCGATGCCATGTGCAACTCTGAAGTGATATTTGTAGTACATAATAATAAATATACATAAGCAGATCATTTTCCGATTCTTCAATACACCTCGTGTACAAAACTAGCTGATATTCATTCGTACTTTTTGATGATAAGTTAATAACATATATCTTTTGAAGTTAAAATTTAAAAAAAATAATGGTATACCTAATACTAATCGTAATTTTTTTAAGTCTCAACAGTGATATTGACTAGTCTTTTAAGATGTATACGGATTTTATGACGGGAACGTAAATAGATTAAAAAAAAAAACATACGTAAACTTTATCACGAGTAACATGACAATCGAGGACAAACTACATAAATCACTATGTGATTTACTTCTTTGTCAGAATAATTATTCTCTTACCAAGTTAAAATACATTTTTTTATTAATATTCACTAGTTATTCACTTCAAGAACATAATATAAGTATGGCTATAAGTGTTCCAAAATTCCAAATAATGAATCTATTTAGTTTGTAAGAATTTTTATTTAATTGTTCTAAAATGGTAATTGGTAAATCTACATAGTACATCCTTAGGTACCTGTGTTGCAAACATTGTATAATTTATAAATATATAATGTAATTATGAACACACTGCTATTGTATGTTTATATGATTTACATTCCTCAGTTGTGACTACCTATATTAACATTTTAAATCATAAAAACTATTACAAAAATTTGTATTTTTAACAGTATAATATGATTCTAAAGTGGCGAAACCTGTGGCTTTCGGCGGTAAAAACAAAAAATATGATAATGATAAAACAAGTTGCGCGCGCGTCGTTAAATTAAAATATCGTGTTTAGATGTTATCATCATTGGCGGCTGTGGCGGCGGTGGTTTTTTTTTTTTTTTTGGTAAACGGGACAGAAAATATTATTACGTGCAACATTTTCCGTCTCTCGTTACGATATTATTTTTTTTTTGTTTTTTTTTTTTTTTTTTTAAGAATGAGTAACAAAAGAGGTGTGGCAGGGAACGCCGGTTGTTGAATGAAACTGGTATCTGTTTTTTATATACATAGATACACTGAACAGCAGGCTATGTCCGTCATCCTTTAAGGATACGATCGCCGCGCACAAGTATACAGTAGACTATGTGACGTCACCAACGCCGTGCCGCCGAGGACATCTCGCCTCAAGGGCCTCGTTGAAACAATAGGATTTTATTATTTTTATTATAATAATTTTAATTAAATGCTTTACGAAAAACGAAGTCGGAAATCGGAATAATATTTCTCTTTCCTACGCAATGAATAATGTCGAGTATCAACATGTTTATGTGTGGACCTATGTATATAGGTATTCGTAATATATAGTATTAACATAATATAATATATTTGAAACCCGCATTTTGTTTTATTGTCGGCAAATATACATTATACCACTGTGACCCCTTGCCGGGAACGTATATCTTTACCTGTGCTAATTGACGCATTATTATTGCACGTTCGTAGATATTATTTAGATTTAATATTTTTATTACAATGTTGTACGACACGATATTTACACTTATTGAGAATATATATGACTTACACATTATATTATACAAGCGGTCCGCGTGGCGAGATGATAGTCGATGAATTAATTATCGGTACTCGAAAATCGAAGCAGTAAATTGTATTCTTATGAATAATCAAGACTTTGTGTATCTATTTATAGTACAAATATATATTATTGTTATTTATATTTTTGTAAACCTTATTATATTATAATATCTAAGAAGTAATGACTTATATTAGTTAACTCATAAGTCATAATTCATAATGATTGTTAAAGATGAAAACATATTTTAATAATATTGAAATAATTTGTAAATATATATATATTATATTAATTATTATAACATTAAAAGTAAAATTTTGAATATACAATAATTTGTTTTATGTATTATCATTGAGTTTATATTGTACTTAATGGACATTGGTGTTATGTATAATTTTTCATAAGTAAAAGTAAATTTATTAGGTACCTATATAGATATTATACATATACTACATATTACACCTTATCATAAATACATCCTCATTTTTTTGATTCAAGAAAATATTTATTTTTTATACACATAGGTATTGATACGGTAATTATAATAAAACACACGATGTAAGTAATAATTTCTTTATTTTACTTACTAGTGCACCTAGGTTCTGCTATATTGAGTTTTGAGTACCTATATATAGATATATGTCTTACAGATACTCAAAAGTACTACTAGGAGTTGCTTTCATTTTGAACTGTAACTTATTCAATCAATAAAAGTTTATCAAAAAATAATATGTTTCTTTGAAAAAATATTAATTTGAACCTTACAATTAAACGCCTGTTGATTTGAGTGAAAAATAATTTCAAAAACATAACATACAGTTACGTATTATATCTATATGTATATTATATTCAGGTATATTTGGTTCTACCTACCTATATTTATAACTTTATTAATTAAAACCCTTGGAGTAATATATTCTGTGTTAAAACTTATCATTCAGAGAAAATATTTATAGTTTTAAAAATTATACTTATATACAATAACGACTGCTGCATTATCCATCATTATGATAAATTAATAGTTTCAGTGATCAGAGAAGCTTTATTCGTTTATATGAACTATGAAGGGTTTCATTGTTTTAATATGCATTATATACTTTTAAAATACTATGGTTAAAATATATGTAAATTTGATAAATTACAGAAAATATATTGTGTTTTGTTGGGTCGTATTTGTTCAATATCCTATTACACGTGAAATCGTCCAGTTGTGTGTGGACCTCAAGACGAAATTAAACCGGGTGATTTATGCGCACGCGATTAACGCAGCATAAATCATAAGGCGTAAAAACTAAAATGAATTATCGCCTGTAACAAATAAAAAAATAATGGAAGAGTAAATACTTTCCACAGTCTACGCAGTTGTATTTTTAATTTCACCCCATTCGGATGTCTAAATGAAACCAAATTTAAAACTAAACATCATTTGAATTAGAGATAATTTTTCTTTTATTCTCTAGTTATATATAGGTACTTCATTTTTAATATTATATTAATAATTAATATATCTGTTTCAACTGTATGCTTGTATACAAAGAATACCTATGTTCTAAAATTAATTTTTGATCATCTATTTGTCTCTAAAATGGGGTTATTTGAATTAAACATCATCGTAAAATATTGATTATAAAAGCAGTAATATATTTGTGTTTTTAATAAAAACATAAATTAATTTTGTTTTATATTTTAATTTATAAATATTTACGTACCTAATAGTCTTTATTTTATGAGAATTTGCATGTGTTTCTTCGCCAGTCTATAATAAATCCCAAGCGACCAACCATCATCTTGTGTACATTCCTCATATGAATTCATATGAGTATTTTGTTGAAAGTTCTTTAATAAAATGTTATAGCTTAGAAGTATTTTATAAATTAAATTGTATGTCCTTGTCATTCGCAAACAATTTTAATTAAATACAAACTATTGAGTTATTACTTATTAGTTATTTATGCTTAATAAATATTAAGAGCGGCTCGTGCATTTATATTTTTTTTAAATTTTAATACATCTATTTATAAAGTAAAACTATAGTCTCTACAGAAATCAATAAACCGTACCTATATTCGAAATTTCGAACATCAATTTTATTCCCATAACTATTATTAATTATTATATTGATGCTAATTGTGAAAGTGTAACTTTTTACGTGTTTAAAAGTTCCAATAGATATCTACCCGAAAACCCTAAATATTGATCATGTAATGGCTAAAGTGACAGTAAAATATTTCATGATGATGTAAGATTATCTGGGTGCGCATGATACACCTGAACACCTTATATCAATGGATTCGGAATTTTTAGGAGTTACATATCTTTCAATATAATATGTTCTTGATTTATAGTAGACCAAGTAAGAAATTAAATTGTACGATATTATTATGATTAAAGTAATTTATTTTGCTGTTATTGAATCTAAAATGATATCGATGAAAAAATATGGGTTTTTTTTTTCAAAAATGTTTTGTAACGAATTCAAATAATTTCAAACTATAATAATAATAATAATAACCTATATTTGTACGGTTGGTTTTCGAATTAATGAGTGTCTAATTCATTATAGGAATCATCCGGTACGTATTATGCGCCTGTTTAAAATATGACCGTGCCGACGTAGGTATGCCGTATGCGTATTGCGTGATAATGGTAACCGTATCGGTCGGCCGTTGGTCCTGATGCGCGCGCGTTATCAAACAATCTGCCGCGGCGGCGTGGGAAGAGCGAAACTATTATAGGTCTTGCCCTAACGACGGGGCCCCATTTATCACCCGTCTCGTCATTGCGCGTATTTTTTTTTTCACCTTCAATTAATATCGCGTTGACCGCGACAAAAAGCTGCCGCCGCCGACCGATACGACAGCACAAACGAGTAACGACTCATCGTCGATGTATTATAATATTATTATTATTATTATTATCATGATAATATTTTACATTATGATGTTGTATTTATTATTATTATTGTGCGTCCGACGAGATATTTATTTGTTTTCCGACATTATATAGACACCTACCTAATACGATATTATTATATTCGCCTTATGGATTGTGTTTTTTTTTTTTACTTTAAAATATTCACTTTTCAATTATCCGTCCACACACCCGCTGTGGTTTATATTTTTCATGCCCGTTCGACCGTTGCCCTATAAATTCAAACGAATGGGAAATAATGAATTTAAAATCATATAGGTAGGTACACCGTATACATGCAATGACGTAACGTATGTGTGTTTGTGTGTGTTGTGTGTGTGGTGAAGTTCAAAAGGTCATGACAGATGACCGTGTGTGCACGATAACGATTCAACGACCACGGCGACAGGTGTGCCAACGTTCGTGCTAGATGTACCTATATATTATATATATATATATTTAGGTATAATATTATATCTACGCTTCCGATCTGTCGTTTCGTGGTTTATTAATGCTAAATCGTAAACTATCGACGAAATACCTATAAAAAAGAAAAATTGATAGTAAAAAACACCTATTGCCCATAGTTTTGCGTATAATGGTATTAGGTATATTTTTAATACATTTTGAATCATCTCATTATTGCTTTATACTTCCTGATCTCATTTTAATATCAACCAGTATTTACTTATTATTTTAAATAGTATTGTCATCATAGAATTTGGTGCTAGTAAGTAGTAAATAGCTCTAATAGTTTAGATAATATGGTTATTATTTAAGAAAACCGTTATTTAAATAGGACTTGTGTTTTTTTTATGACTTTACAACGTTTAGTATATTTAGTAGCTTGTACAGTATATGATATCCATAGGTAAATAATATAAATCTATAGGTACCTATATACATATATTTAAAACAGTTATTACAGGCTACAACTATATTCTATAAAGCAGGAACTATATTTAGAAGGTAAAGTTTATAATTATTTTTGCAACTTTCAAAGAATTTTAGCTTAAAATATTTTATGGCTAAAACGCTTACCTTTTAAACAATTTAGATGCACTGTTTAGATAAAAAACCAAATTATTAAGTAGGTACTTAATAGAATAGTTAAAAATTAAATTTCATATCACAATAAGATATTAGACATTATAGTTCCGGGTATTCTATATTATATAATTTTTTACTAAACATGTAATTACCGATTATAAAATTAAATAATTAAATGTAATAATATTTTTTTATAGATAAGCATAAATCACTATAATACGCACGTTGATTTTACTAATAATTATTTCATATTTTTAACTTAAAAGGGAAAAAATATTAAATCATAAAATAATGGGCTCTCTAAAAATTAAAAAAAATCAATTTAATATTGAATAAAATAAGGTATACTAGATGAGAATATGTGATATTGTATTATATGGTACTCCATTAAAAAGTAATGTAACACTCTGTATAAATGTACAATAGTTTATGCCCATGTTAATGTGTCATGTACCTACCTATAAAAAAAGTTTAATTAATAATTATTTATAATTAAGATATTTTGTAAACTATAAAAAATCGTTAATAGTAAATAAAATCTAAGTGTTAATTTAAATAATCTCTATTTAATTAAAAATTGTTGGTACGATGATGGTGAAGACTTTAATTTCTATATTTGGTATATTTATTCCTTTTAAAAATATATTAATAAAAATTACCTAGTGGCTAGCACAGTTAGATATTAACATGATACATTATATTATAACGATCATATCTTGCATTTCGACAAAATATTTTCTGTCAAATAATATTATGCGAGTAGCCGAGTAGGTATATTAAATTATCAATGTTACATAATTACTAGTTAGTTTCGTTTTCGTATGTCCGTACTAATGATGCATAGTCCATATTTTATTAGCCTGTATTAATTATTAATTGAATAGCGGCATTACATATTTTAGTTTATGAGCGTAGCAATAATCAGTGGTGTGCACAGGAAGGGAATGATGGGGGACATATGAGAGGGGATCCCATCATTCCCTTCCTGTGCACACCACTGATTATTGCCACTCTCAGAATCTAAAATATATAACACCACTGTTAACAATTAATACAGGGGGAGGGGGAATGGGCCTTTTTTAGTTGGTTTTTGACGTAGTTAAGGTTATTTATTCTAATAATATCATGTCGGTGGTGAAATCAGAAAAAATAATATAGAACTCATTGTAAATTAATTTTCTATAAAATCCAGATTAGAATTTTTTTCTGTTATTATAATAATGATTAAAAAATAATACATTTTTGTTGTTACGGCTTATGACATATGCCCTTAAACCAAATTCCCGCGCATGCCACTGGCAATAAAAGTAAGTATGAATTGGTCTTACAACTACGCGTGCGTGTGTTTTAAATTAATATACCTTTTTTATATTAACGTCATACCGTAGAAACAATAATGCTATAATCTCCAATATCAAAGGTGGTTCCAGGCAGCAAATTGGATCTAGTTCGTACTTTTTTTTAGGAGGGGAATCAAAGGTAAAAAATGTCCAAGTACCTGATTAATATACTCTATCTAATAAGTAATAACATTATATGATACGATATTGTAACAATTATTATATACTATATCAATATACCTTTGCCATAATTTTTTGAAAAATAATAGCTTAGTGCCGTACAGTAACACTAATGATTACAAATTCTAGCATTTATTATCATTGGCATACCCAGATAACAAGATAACATTTTATTTACGAAAAAATATATATTATTTTTAAAATTATATGATTATATAAATGAATTCAAAAATATGCTTAGAAATATAGACTGAGTGCCGGCTAAGGTTCCAACTCAAATTATTTTTTCGTATAGGTGTGCATTATTCATTATTAAATTAAAATTCAAGATATCCATTATACAATTATAATGACTAGTTTCAACGACAAGATACTCACAACCTGCTATACTGCAGAGTAACTTATCTTGCATGTCGCTTATTTTAGTATCATTATACATTTTTATTTTTTATTTCATTTTATTCAATCTTATTTTTTGTGAAATCTCGTAGATTGTAAGTTTAGTTATATCTATAATATTCACTTTTCATATTTTTCCTTGTTGTTCTTGAAATGAAAGTTCCCTCACATTTAAACCTTGCCGAAGGGGTGAAAGAGAAGTCATTTTAATTTTCACACCTCCGTGGCTTCGTAAGCTACTTATTATTAAAGTAAACACCCCGAGATATTTATCTCATTCGGTATTATATCATAATCTACCTTATGTATATAGAGTATAATATTATAATATAGTGCACTTGTTGCTGAGCAATCACTTATATTATTGTACTGTAGACTGTAGAGGAATACGAAGCCTTTTGGCACTCTGCCACAAGCAAATAATATTGAATAACTGTTGCAAAGGTATTCAAAGGTCAAATTGAAATAGTTTTTTTTTAATAAGCTCGACGTAGTAGTAATTTATTTTATTCACATATAATAATTTAAAACCGCAATATATTAATGGATAATGGATAACTATAACCTAGGTACTAGATGTATACTCAGCTATTAACATTTTTTTTTTATCATATACGTTTAAATAATAAATGTCTTCTTATAATAGTAAGAAATTATAATTAGGTATAAATGTATAATACTTATTAAAAGTTGTAAAAGTAAAAATTTGATGTATTCGTTGTAAATGATTTGATAGTAGATACTGATAGTACGAATAATTTGAATAAAAATGTTGGTGACAACTTCCTTGAACAAAACTTATATTAGTTTATTTTTTCAAATAATATAACTAAAATAAGTAATATTGTTTTGAAAATAAAATGATATAAGTATTTTAATAACATAAAAACTACAAATTATTTTAATTATCATTAGCTAAATAACCACAACTATGTATTGTTATTATAATCGCATAAACGTGCACAAACATTGCTTGTAGTTAGTGCATTCCTTTTTACTATTTACCTACGTCTACTATTTTTTCCACCTTACAAAATGTTTTCCTATAACAAATATTGGAAATATTTGGCGTGGTTTCAGTTAAAATAATTTTAAAATAGCTTTTGTTTGACAGAAAATGAATACTAATAAATATATTAAAATAATTATATGATTAAATATTATATTTAACGATAATAGATATATATTTTATTTGCAGTTATGTTGTAGTTTTAAAAAATAATTTACTGAACAATAAATTATTTACTTTAATATTTTTGTAATTATTATTGTCCTAACTTATAAGTTTGACCAACATGTAATAATATAATATATAAGAAAATTGCCTATACTGAACTCCTTAGAAACGGCGGCTTAAACGGAAACGGCTATTGAATCCAGAGTAATATTATTATTATTGTATGACGAAACGCCTTTCTGGAGAAAGATAGGCAAACAACAAACCATATGTGAGTTTGTAAGGTAAGATGTTTTTAGTAATTGCCTTAGGAGAGAAAATTTGGTAAACACTTTTACTGCTTTATTTTGTATTCATATTTTATTGAACCCGAATACCTTACCTACTATTTATTTCACATATCTATATCAAAACCACTAATTCAGCAATAATATATAACAAATATGTCTAATAATTATATAATTCATAGATATACAAGTAGGATTGATTTAATTGGTACCTATATGAGTAAATATTACATAAACACAAAATTAATGCAATAAGATGTTAACAGTTAGGTACCTTCTATTGTAACAGTCTCCGGGGATTCATTGCCTATACTAGTTTTTTCTCTGTTTCTCAGTCAGTCATGGATCTTTTAGAGGGGTGAATGTGAAACTGGGTCGTTTCACCACTAACCCACACGTAACCGTGGTAGTCGTCATCATCATCGATATCTCATGTGGTACTTAGAGAGGTCCATGGTCGTCTTGCATATTAAAATTTCGTCTTTATATAGACGTGACACGAATTCGTCCGGCCACAGACAATCGGTCACGCGTTAACAAAACAGCCGTTTATTATACAACACGATCAATTACATAGTCTAGTTGACGTGAATCGATATTGGTGTTACAAACCAAATATAATGATATTATCCTGATGTTTGACAATAATGTTCAATGTTCAGGGTTTTTCAGTTAAAATTTTAAATAAATGTTTTTTTTTTCAAATTATGTAAGGATTATAGTATATTTTAATATGTTGAATTTCATCTAGTTTCAAGTTATATCACAGATTGGAGTAGCTCCATACAGATAAATACAACATTAATCGAAAACAAAAATATATCTGTAGGTACAACCAATTTTGAATATATATAGTTAGAAGTTTAGATGAACTATTCTTATAAAACATAATAATATCCATTTGTGTGTACACTGTACCCTATTAATTTTTAATAACAATCCAGGAATTATAAGTACCTAATACATTTTATACAATTTATTGAAACATTAAATTGTTAGCTCCGAGTGATGCTATTCATTTTCCGATAAAACTACTTTTGAAACTGTATCTAGGCAGCTTATTAACTACAGTCCACATAATATTGTTTATATAGCACACAGAATTTACATGGACAAGGGATTTCCCTAGTTTATGCCCCAGCTACTCTTAAAAAGTGAAAGTACATATATCGTAATATTTTTCATGAACTGAAATTTCTACACGATTGATATACTACATGAAACTTTTCAACAGTTTAAACTGCAAAAGTTTTTACAGGTACAACAGAAAAAATAACCATTGATGTAAGACCAATATCGTTCCAAGTCTAAAATTAGAAAATTCGAAATAACAATAAATTCTTAAATGGACAGATTTATTGGTTATAATTGGATATTTTTATCAGCCGTAAAATACCTGTGTAATATTGTTTGTTGAACTAAATTAAGATAAGACCTTGTGAGTTTTGACGAACATTCTCCTATACATGATGCGTACAAAATACAAATACTGCTGCTAATGGCTAATGGGTAATTATGTTAAAATAATAGTTTTTTGATACCTAGTAAATATGTTTATCAATGTTGTGTATTATAAAGTTTTATGTGTAGGTACCTATATATTTATATAACACAAGTATAGATAGGTACTATGGATTCATAGATAAATCGGTCGTTTAACAATTTGGCATGAATGCTATAGTTTATATTATAGCACATTTTAGTATTATAAAATAATGATTCATATTAAAAGTTATTTTCTCATGAATATTCTTCTATTGTCTAATACTAACTGTTATAATTTATAACTGCTACGATAAAAATAAAATTAAAACGAGAATGTCGTATAACAAAAAGATAATATTAGGCATTGGAACATATTACATATTGTGTTACCTAAGTTATTTAACTATTAATCTAATTAAATAGTATAAAAGTCTCCTATCTTCTTCAAATATTTATTATATAATTTTTTAAAACTATTTGTATGCACTATGGTGTATAATAAACTATAAAACGGCTTGTACATTTGATTTAAAATTCGTACAATTAAGTGCAATAATTATTATTTATTATGTTTTAAGATGTAAATTGTCTTTTGTGTGCAGTCACAATATACCTTTACTTCTAAGTATTGATAGGCGTCATGTTAAGTTAATATATATATATATATATATGTATACTTATAGAAATAAAGAGAGGTAGAGCGAGTGAAAAAGATAAAGAGAGAGAGAGAGAGAGAGAGAGTGAGAGTGAGAGAGAGAGAGAGAGAGAGAGAGAGAGTGAGTGAGAAATGGACAGAGAATAAGCGCCCGGCACTATTGGTTTGTATATGCAAGGCACGTAGGCCGCCGGCGTCGTTATTGTGCTACTCGAAGCTCCACCTCTCCGCCACTAGAAATTCTCCAACCCTACTAGTGCGCTTTACAAACAACTGAGCTTTTGCACAGTTGTTCCATTATTTTTGCCTTTTATTCTTTTAAAATTTCTAAAAAAAAAAATAATGTTCACGATGGTTTCTACTTTATATCAACAAAATTTAAAGTGTAATGTTGATTTTAACGTCATTCTAAACACATAAGTATAATGATTGAGTTATTATAATAACCAGCAGATTTTACTAACCTATTGAGTTTTTGTTATATTTATCGATATTATAAACAGTTATACGTTTGCGTACTGCGAAGAACCTAAATATTATTACCGAATCATGAAAAGTGATGCGATATACCTAGGTTATTGTAAAGTCGAGAAAACGTTGCTCGATTAGGTACCTCGATATTTTAGCCGCGTGCCCACATGTTGGTTACATACATTCATTCCTTTCTTTTATGAGGAGTCTTTTAATATAGTATAATAATATACAAAATAGCGAGTATTGTTCTTAAAATTGTTTATACAATTAAAGTTAAACATATTAAGTATTCAATACTATTATAAAAAAATAATAGGCTTATAAATTATAAGTAACATTTCATTTTTGTTATTTGTTATTTTGATATTTTAAATTTTTAGATTATACACTTAAATAGAATTTTTCACAGAATAACTTATATAATTATTAAAAACTTAAATCTTATTATTTTAAAAATAATTATTTTGTTATTATAGGTAGTAATTATTATATACTCATACGTATTAGTACAATTAGGTATACAGTTAAATATCAAAATATTTATAAAATATAAGTTGTTTTATATGATGAGCTGCAATTCTATATCAATGTATTACCTAAGAACAATTTAAATTATAAACAATTTAAGAAACAAATGTATAATATTACCAAAATGTGTTAGTTGTTTCAATATTTAAGTCTTATTTTGAATTTAAAATAGTCAGTTAACTTACCTTTTTATATAAACATATAAATATACCTATATAGTAATTGTTTATACTTCAATAATTAAATAATATTTTTATTTATTTGTAAATATAAGTTTTTTTTTATGAAGATGCTATTATTTTTTAAAAAATTAGTTTGAATAAAAACAATTTTGATTATCTACTTGTTAGTATAAAATAATAATGATAAATTTATATGAAATAATAAAAAGTATTTTTTAATTTATTATCTCTATAACTTATCTCCATAAGTTAAAAATAAGTTTCTGAAAATTATTTATAACTGCAATTTAGATATAGAATTTAAACACTCAAGTTTAATAAATCCTTTGAAAATGAACAGATAATATACCAAATCAATTTAATTTATCATTAAATGATCGTGAACAACTTAGGTAAATAAAATTATTTTATTTATCATTTCAATATTGCTTTAATTTTCGATGTTATATGCTGTGATCGACGACCGTAATATTATAAGAAATATAATCAACCATGTAAACTAAAAAGGTTTTGCGAAGTACGTACTTAGGTATAATAAACTCAATCCATTCACATATATTTTCCAAAAATTAATTTTTTTGTCGTTCATTCACACTAGTTTTATATAATAGAATTATCAAAAAAGTCATAAAATGACAACGGTTCGGCTTAAGACTGCACATTTCTTTAGTCGTTCAAATGATTTTTTTTTCCATTTCTAGAGCTTTTGTCTTTTTATCCATCGGATATGGTGCAAGCTCACGGACTCCAGTGTTATCGCTAATAAAAAAAAATAAAAGTCACCAATAATTCATAGATCCATTTTCAACGAGTATTTTTTTTATCTTACTGACCAAGGGTGGCATTCCCCCTTTTTTATGTCTAAAGAAATTGAATTTAGCTCATAAATTCCTTCCAAAAATACACGCGGAGGTACCTACATCTACCCTTGGGTCTAACAATATTTACAACCTTTTTAGTTTCTACCTTAAACTTATGATCAACGTGATTACATAGAGAAATCAAAAAAAAAAATTTAAAACTAGATTGAATATTTTTTATTTTATGTTTGAAACGTTGGAAATTTGTTTGAAACATAAAATATCTAAATATATAGACATTTATTAAAACTATCATTGTTAGATATAAAAATAAAAATGTTTATCAAATCAAAATTATAGTATAATATATTTTATTACGACTATCTAGTGTTACAAGTTGATTCCCTTTTAAACGTTGTTTTGCTAATAATGTTTAACTGTTTGTGGCTTAACCACATTCATAATGCTAAACGAAAACTTACATAATAATAATATTATGTTTGTGAGTTATTTTGACGATATGATAATAATTTACTTTTATACCAATAAAAATATTATTATAATCAGACCAATGTCTGACAGAACAAAAGTTATTTGTGAGAAAGATAACGTCAAGGATTTTTTTATTTTTATATGAAGTCGATACTTACCGAGAGAATGGAAGGGGGCGAACGAGGATAGATGTTTCCGTCGCATAATTTTTCATTTATATCTTTGAATGACGTTTGATTTCCATATAGATGACGCGATTTTTGCGGGCAAGGTAAAAAGGCAGGAGGGAGTAGCCCTTTAAACGATGATTTATGAATGTTAACATATTGGAACACGACAGCAACAGGGACCCTCCGGTCAGGGATCTCTTTACCTACCCTCCAGTCATACCGACCCTAAAACTACACAGTCATATACATTGTAATAATTCTGGTAAATATTTCACAACGAGAGTGCATCGTGTTAACTTGGTAGTTTAAGGACATTTTTTGGCGGTGTAGATAGTTAGAGCATTATTTTAAATAGCACAGTCTGTGATATACTTTAGATATACTTTGGTTTATTGCAATCGAGAATGAATATTTTTGTTCGTGTAATATGTAATGTGATCACTGTATATATTATAATATAACTTTGATAACGATTTTGGAAACATTTGCAGATGTAGATAAAAAATATTGCAATTACGTGTTTCATAAATAGGTACTTAATAATTAATTTTAAATTATATTACATAGGTTATCTAGTTATCTTAGATTTTTATTTTTATTATATTTTTTTTACATTTACAAATTTGTTTATTACGGCGCATCCGAGTTGGGTCCCGAGTACTAGGGTTAAATCGCAGGTACTACACTAGTTAGGTCTGGGATTATTTTAAGACACATAATATATTAAAATAAGAAGCTCAGAAATAATGAAAAAAAGAAACTGTATTCTACTAAAATAAAAATGTATAAAAGACAAAATGAATGAAAAAAATACAGGAATAATTAATCGATTTGATTTTGTAAATTTTGTTGATTTATAAAATTTTTAATATTTTTTCTTTGTTTAGTACCTACATGTTATTGCCATTTATTATTAAAATAAATTTCGAATAATTTATATTTTTAATGGCAAAGAAACTAAAAAAAATGAACTGTAAAAATACATTTTTTACCATACTTTTGGTCTAAATAGATCACATAGGTCATAGACAGTCCTAAGTCTGTTAAAATGGGAAAGAAAATTATATTATGTAGTACTCACCAAAAAAAAATTAAGGACCCAACTAGTGTTGTATCCGTGAAAATCTCGGACCCAACTAGTGTAGTACCTGTAAAAATCCCGGACCCAACTAGTATAGCAATTTTTAATTCGGGACCCAACTCGGATGCAGCCGTTTATTAATCTTAAATAATAAATATATATTTAAATTTTTAACACACCTTATCATATAAACAAGTTTTTCATATTTTGATAAAGTACAAACTTAACCAACTACATTTACCTACACTAAGTTTTTATACTTTATTCGATTATAAATCAATATAAAACTACTTATATCAGATAAGACTCTTACATACCTACAATACTTATCGTATTAAACTAATAAAAATACATCATTTAGAACGTGACTCAGATATGCGAGCAAAACGAAATCCAATCCACCACTGAACGGATAACGTCGAATCCGCATAATTTTACAGTTTCATTATACAAGTTGTGCCTTGTATTAATGTTATATGTGTGTTTGTACTTAAACAAACGTATATACATAATATTATATAATAATAACTGCAGCGTGTTTCCCTAAGACGTTCGAAACCGTTACTTGCTCCCTTTATAATATCTTGTATAATTTCCTGGCGCTTGTCTAGATTAGATTTAACCTCCACCCCAGTTTCACGGTTTTCCATTTAAGAAACCTCCATCATCCGTCCCACTTTAAACAGTCATTAAACTTAATGGGGACACTGTGTGGAACCACCGGTATGGAAACAAAACGCATATGTATATATAATTATAATACAAAGTAAAAGGATACACGTTATTTAAATTTTTGATTAACAAGATAACGAACAGAATAAACATAGTTGGAATCATATCATGTCTCATCGTTATATTCGATATACGGTTTACACTAGCTTAATTTTGATAATCGATGGTGAAGATTTGAAATCACGTGTCTATGAAAATATATGTGCATTTACAAATGTTGGTTTTTTAATAAAAACCTACTTTACTAAAATTAAATTGTAATACCTACCTATAGGTACACAACAATTATTTTAATATTTGAGAGTAGGTACTCATATATAAATATTTAAATAATTTTTCATTTGTATTGTTATTTTATTCTACAAAATGTTTTCAGATCTTAAAAGTTGGGTTCATTTTTAATACTATGTTATTGATCTTGTTAATATTAAATATTGAAATAAAAATATAGTATTTAATATTTATAGTATGTAAAAACAATTTGTAGCTATAGCTTTTAATAATAGTTAGGTAAGCCAAACAATATCGCATTAAAAGTTTAAACTGATATAATAGTATTTACATACAAATTATAATTAAAGTTAATTTTACTTTATATATAAGTTGACTAACAGCTAGTGAGGCAATAATATAGGAGGTGGCTTGGGATGGGTTAGCCCTCGAAAGCTTGACAATGCCCATCAAACAATACAAGAACACAATGGACATAATATTAGCAGTGTAGTTAGTACTATACTATATTATATTAAGTATATTGCTACAACATTATTCTATTTTAGATCCCTATGTAATAAAACGTGAGAATTAAAATATGATCTTAACGTAAATTATGCAAAAAAGTGCATAGGCAAGAAATGTATAGATTATTATTTCAATTGATATTAATTTTGAAAAATATCTATGAATAAATTATAATATTAACATTAATAAACCAATTTTTATTTATCTGAAATGTAATAGTATGAAACAAACCTGTCTCGTCAATCATCGTTGTATCGGTTTAAAACATTATATATATTAATCAAATTATTTTTAACTACATATTTTGCTAATAATTCAAATTTGAATTCTTAAATAATAGTTATTACTATACAACCTATGTATTTCTCAAATGCTTAAAAACTTTTAAATCAAATTAGGAAGATTTATAGCTATATTTGATTCAGGAATTTGAATCAATATACATTTTATGATTTATGTAAGCACTAGCCACTAGTGCTACTACTACTATTAAGTTCTTTGTATTTTTAAGTTATTCTTTAAAAAGTAAACATAAATAAATAAGGATAAAATGGATTGCACAATATTATAGTAGAAAAATTGTCGGGGGTGACGTGCATCTGCGACTGTGTTCATTCGTCGTCTACTCCAGTTTTCCGAACGCTGTTTGTGCTTTGAATACTAAGTTGCGGCTGAGAATACAAAAACGCGAAAATATGAATTTTCCCCTTTTTTTCGTATTTGCTGGCTTTACCCTACCATACACAGTATTCGTTATATTTCTGAAAAAAAGTCTGAAATCGATTATTTACCACAACCACTATTTCATATTTTTCGAACGATAAAACTCTTTCGCATTGTTTTCCAAGACTTGAAACGTGCTTTTAAATTCACCACATACAGTGCTACGGTCATATTATATGACCGTGCTGACGAAGTTCACTGACGTTACAGATATTATACGATAAGGAATAGGGGTGAAAGAAACGTAATTAGGACCAAATAAATTGTCATTCACGATGCGTCTTGTCATGGATGAGGAGAGGGTATGTTTTTCTGACCCTTATTGGATTAGCAGTCCGTTTTTCTGAGAATTCTTGAAAAAGTTTTTTTCGAGAGGTCCATAAAAGTATACCCACCCCGACCATCTACAATTTAAATCTTACAGTTGACTTGTAAGTTTACAAACAAAACACAGCAATTATACGATGAAGCTGTGTTTCAAACAGTCTTATTTGAACAATATAATATTTATTACGATTCCATATTATGCATGCAAAATTCTTATATAATTTAAACACGCCTTTCTTGACCCTTTCACAGGTCACATGTGTTAAATTATATGATTATATTTTAAAAGGGCAGGCATTGTTATAATATTAAATACTGAAACAGCTAAAATGTTCATTTAACATAAACGTTACATAATAGGTACACACTTACAGCTGGTAGACTTCTGAAGAAATAATCATAGAAAAATATCTGTCAATTCCTAAAAATAGTTTTATATTTTAAATGTGTATATAATATGGCCAATAATAACTAATGACTTGTTTACTATATTTAACACATTTTAATTATATTATAGACAAACTGACATGTTTTCAATAACTCTAATTTATTTAAAATTTTCAAAAAAACTATAAATGTGTAATTATTAATTTAATATATTATATTAAATGAATAATTTTTGTTTAATGTAAAAAAAAAGATATAATAAAAAATAGGGTGATCCAAGTACATATTATCATCATTGTGGTATCCTAACCCAATTTGGCTACACTTATAAATATAGATGGAAAATGAATCCCGGGGTCGGCATTATAGCATAATCCGTAGATGGCTATAAATCTACGACCAATTTTTCCCATAACGGAATATATATTTATATAATATATATTAGGTATATATCATTTTCCAATCTCGTCGTAGATTCCACTTGGTTATATACAACACAGCGCCCTTGAAGTTGGCCGCTTGTTGCTGGAAACAATATAATATATAATATATATATATATATATATTAATACAATATTTTTTTTTTCACGGAGTTTTCCTTCGCATCGAATGTACCACACTACTGACTATAGTCGGACGTGAAAAATGATCGGCTCGCCTCGTCGTATATTGGTCTCTGTATGATAAATGTAACCAGATCAACACGAAAAGGGTCCTACAATAATGCCCAAGACAATCCATTATTAGGGTGCGATTTACGCACCAACGAAGAGGTGGTGGAGAGAGGAGAAACAAGACGTTTTTTTTCGCCCTATGACTTTTTTTCTTCTTTGCCCGATCCTACATTTTACCCGACACCAGTTTGGAAATATAGTATATACTATTGTCGGGCGCTGTAAGTAAAAAAAAACGCAGTTGACTTGTTTTACAATTGGTAATAGGTAATAACAATAATAATACGAATACACGTTTAAACCGAGTGTTCTAGCTAAGAACCTGTATGCAAATAACAATAATATTAAGCCTCACTAGAAGATATATTATTTGTTCTATACTCACCGTTCATATACATACATGACACATACACAAATGTCCCTTGATTTCGTGTTCTAGAAGTTAAATCATTGTGTACTACTATAATAATTCAGTGAGGGGGAGAGTACTACTTCGTCTTGTCATCCAAAGATCAGATAAACGCGCAGGTCGTCATCGTTGTCGTTGCCCCTCGGGTCTAATAAACTGTTTCTCCTAAGTGTTTTAATTTTTTTTTCAGTCTTTGTGAATTATAATGAAAGCAAAATACTACAGAAATAATATCACCGTTCTCACCGGTCTTAAATCATCTGGCATTTGTAAAAGACCAAAGCGTATAAAAAATTAGAATTTCATATTTTTCTTATATTTTCTCCTCCCCGCTGTTAATTTATTTTTATTATCACCTTAGGACGGCTGTTTTATTTATTACATCTTCCCCAACCCACCCTTGATATACTTTCATTTCCTCCACTCGTTTCTTTAACTCTTTTGATAAAAAGCTCAAGATTTTTTCAGGGATATAACATGCACATATATATATATTTGTAATATATTTTTTTTAAGGGTAGAGAAAAATTATTAAAAATTCGTGGGGGAATATTTTAACGCCGACTCCGTCCAAAATTAATATTCCTATCGCACTATTTCTCCCTTTTAAAAAAAAATATATATATATATTAATGTTGAAGCACAAAAACAACCCTCTCTCCATTTGAAGCATTTACTGAGCGATTTAAAAATACAGCGGCTCATAAAAATGAACAGTAAAAATACGTACGTTTTACAATAGTAGTTTTAATACTGAAAATATAAGTCTTCTATCATTCATATTTAGATATATTACTTTTGGAGGCTATTCACTGTTACAATTAGATCTTATTTTATATCCATTCTAAAAATAGTTATAGAAGATTTTAGTATCCTTGTGTAAGTTTGTGTATTACATTGTTCATGTTCAACGATACTATTCATATTTCTATAGAAATGTAGAAGAGAGTATGAATTTATTTTGTTTGCGAAGTATTTGAAGAAAAACTAAACAATCTAAATTAATAAGATTACCAACATATTATAT
This sequence comes from Nasonovia ribisnigri, assembly GCA_027563435.1. Classification (NCBI taxonomy): domain Eukaryota; kingdom Metazoa; phylum Arthropoda; class Insecta; order Hemiptera; family Aphididae; genus Nasonovia; species Nasonovia ribisnigri. The sequence continues at coordinate 1,069,514 of JANEHU010000048.1, forward strand.
ATGTCGAACTAAATTAATTAAATACTTAAAAAAAATAATATTGATTAACCTTTACTTCAGTTAATAATGTAAATATTTGTTTTGAGAAAATGTTTGTACATGTAGACATGTATTGCTAAATAATCATGTCTAAAACTCTAAACCATGCATGATCAATAAAAAAAAAATAATAATTTTTGTTTCGTCATAAAATCAATCTTTATAAAAAATTATACACTACCATAAATGAATAACTTAAAACATATTGAAGAGGTATTTATCTAAAATTATCTACTAAAATATACTGATATCAGAAAATATAAATAGCTAAATATGAAGTTTTCATATTATAGTTTAAAATTAAACTAAGTATTACTGACTACATAATATATGGCACTATTTATTCATACAAAATAAAACTATATTTATTTATTCATCTATTTATTTAGAATTCAATGGGGCTAGCTCTTTTACAGTATTGAATGTGGTATAAATGACCAATTATGAATACAATAAAACAAATTTATCGAATAAAATATGTACAGCACTAAATAATAAATAAGTATATAAGTGTATAAGTTGATAGTTGATAGGCAATAATTAATCTTTACAAAGAGAAAAAATAAGAATAAAAAAATAAACAAATATAAATAAATATACAAAGAAAAATATTAAACAAAATACAGATTGACAAAGAATAATTAAAATTATAATGTTTTTTTAAAAGTATAATTTACTTAAATCTAAAATTATCACGAATTGTATTTAAAAAATAGAAAGCAGTGGAAACTAAATTAACTAGTTTCAGAGCTCTAACTTTATAGAGATATTATACAAATAAACATTTTTTTATATTTAAAATGTTTTATGGGTTGTCGAAGTGTCAACATTAGTGTTAGATTCACGGGTGTTAATGGAATATTACGTTAGAGGTGATTTCAAAAAAATAATAAGTACTTGAGAAGATGAGGGTCGAGTTAATCGGTACACAGATTGTAAAGATCGTTCTAAAGAGAGGAGCAAATGGCCCGTTGTTAAGTCGTCAAGTGCCGCAGTTTTTAGCGATTTACCAACCATAACTTTTTGCAAGCACTTCTACCCCTCCCATGTTTCTAAACAAATACCCTCCTCATTTTAAAAACAAAAAATATGTATTTATATTATATATATTTATATAACAAGCCTGAGGAAATGTTTGCCGAGAATTGTTGCCAGCTCTGAACTCTCCCCCTTTAATAATAACAGTAATAACAATAACGAGATTCGTTTAAGATGGAAATCTGAATAGGGTGGCCTGACTTAATTTTGATACATATTTTTCATAAGTTTCTCATTGAAATTGCATGTTGTTAGATGACCCCCTCCCACATTTTCTCCGTTGCTAATTTGTACGAAAACGCCTCACCAGCTATTCTTATGTGTACCTATGTAACGTTTTAGTCAATTGAGTTGCCTATACCGATCTTCGTCATTTTACAGAAGAAATTATCATAATAATATTATAGTATTAATAAAATACAAATACTTCCACGAATTTATATATAAATTACTTTTAAATTAAACTATTCAACACGGAATACCAAACAAAAGTTTAAACTGAATTTAATTATATTTTTCTATAAAATAATGCTATTTATGTATATAATGTTGCCATTAAACATAAAAAACTTAATAAAACATTAATCGTTGTTGGTGACTTAATTTAGTTCGATGAACTTTTAGAGGTAGTTTAGACTAAAGTGGTTGCGCGAAAAGTTTAGTTATTATCATAACATAGGTACAATTAGTTTACTGAAGTGTATTTATTTGTTATTGTAATTCAATCTCATATAATGTATTCCATATTATTTTAAAATATGAAGAAACTAGGTATAAGTTCTAAATGAATAGGTATTAACCATAATCTACAAAATATACAAAAATAAAAATTTACTATTTGTGTGACAAAACTATTCCTATGCAAGTTAATAATTTAAACTTTAAAGACAACATAGGTACCTCCTTAAGTACCAATACGGCTATAATGGCTATATGAAAAACTAAAACAAGTACTTTAGGTCAGTAATCAATATCGTTTTAACTACATTTTTTAGTTAAAACGAAATACTTAAATGAATAACAATAATAATATCACCGTGAATCAAACGCTTTTTCTAATTTCTGCATTTTAAACAATTAAAAGCTGCAAAGGTTATTATTTATAATACATTGGTTTGAAACATATTAATCATAAAGATTTACATTTTAAATAAAAAATATATTTTAGACCAGCGTATTTAAAAGTTAATTAGCATATAACATGGTTACATTTAAAAATGTCTAAAACTTTATTTTACTTCTACGTATATACACAGACACACGTTACCCCACAGTAAAATATTTTAGGTTGAAATTTACAAGATTTATTCTTTATTCAATTTTTATTAACAATATTAACTGACTTTTAATATTGAACTAACTTTATTATAGTACATTTTCAGTCCACAGTTTCACACAAATATTTGAATGAACTTAGTTTATCTATTTTTGTAAATATCACAAATTATTTTTTAATAGATCCTCAATGTCTACAACCATTTTTCTATAAATTAAAATTATTGTTTAGGGTGTTAGGTTGATGGTTTAATTGTCAGCGCCTTCGTAATAAAATATACCCACAATATTGTAGTGTTCCTAACAATACAATATTAGGAAGGAATTGTAATTAAAAAATGTTTTGAAATGGATCATTTAATTATAATATGTATTCTATTTTATACTACATTTAAACTATGTTTGTATTTTTTTTACAAAATGTTTAACTTTAAAAGTAACATTCTATATAAGGTATAATTTATTTTTGAAGATAGGCATTATCTAAAAATAAACACCTGCAGAAGTTTGATTTTGTAATTTATATATCGTGGCGGAACAGATTATAAATACCTAAAAAGTGATATGCAGATAACGGCATTCTTACAAAAACGATAGATATTTAGTCTTTATCAGTCATCACGTAGCAAGCGGACAAAAGAAAAACAGATCGACCAAACGTTGCATTGTTCACGCTAAGGTCATTGAGATAACTTGTATTATGTTAGAAACTAAGAATATTTTTTGAACATATTCTCGTAATATTATGCTTACATTCAAACTCCTATTTAATTAATAGGTAATTATTGTAATATTTGTCAATTTTAAATATATTTTGTACTCATAATATACCAAACAAGTTTAAAAAAAATATCATTATTATATACTAACAATAATACATCGTTAAAAATAATACTTTACCGTATTTATTTATATTAAGATATAATAATTAAGATTAAATCTTCGATAGACAAATTTTAAAGTGTTGCATATGCGATAAATAATAAAACTCGCCTGATTATAATTTACTTATATAAGCACAAATTAATACATTATTATACATCTTCATTTTATACTTTTATTATAATCAGGTTTGAATTTAAAACCAATTTGCATCAAGGAAGAGGTGCGTAGGGTCTTTTTATTTTGTTAATATTGTACGTATAAGAAAAAAAGGGGGACCGACTTTATGAGGTGAAACGTTTTATCCACCGTTCAGGAGTTTGTCGTGGTTTCAGGGCTAATGTTAAGGAACGGTAAAAAGTCTGGGGGAGTTGGAAAGCACAATATCCAAAGACGTTTTATGAGCCACCAACACATCGAAGTCTATATAAATATGTGTGTATATGAGTATTTGTGTGTATATATATACAAGGGCTGGATTTATCACGGTTGTAAAAATTTAATGCACCACAGAAATCCGAATCCCCCACCGATTCGAACGTGAATATTTTACATTAATATAACTGTATTTTTATAACACACTGCTACTGTGTATACTATATCGCATGCATCTGTATAAAATTCAACCCCAAAGTGTTCGGTTATAGGATTTTTGTAAGGGAATATCAAAACACACACACACACACACACACACACACACATTTTTGTATATAGTATACGTCTGTTAATTCAAAACATAACATTATGCTCTTTTATCGTGTTGTTTAAAACTATAGTGTAGAACAAGGTGTTAAAACTTAAAACCTAAGTAGATATACCTATTATAGTGAACGCTTCAAACAAAATATGATTTTCTGTATTGTAAAATATTTATTGGGATATGCATTTCAGAGGACCTACTCCTGATAACGAATTTGAAAGTTTACCTTTCTCTAGCATGTTGATACATTTTGGAATTTTGAATTTGAATCGTCGTTTTTAAAATATTATTCCTGTAAGAAATCATTTGACTCGGGTTTTTGTGTACTATGCCTATACTATAGCCAAACGTCGTATTTACAGACCTATTAAATTGAATATTTTTCAACTCAAACTATACTTATTGCTAGACGAACAAAAACTTGTTTAATTTTTAACTAAACGTTGTCCACACGAGTCAAAACTGCAGGAGTCAATTTATCGAGATATCTGCAGCGGAATAGACATGGCCACGATTGGCTGTAGAGTAACCAAGTGTGTAGCCATTATAGGTATTTGTTAAAAGCCGCAGTCGTTGATAAGAAATTCATCTACAGCCCCTTAATGATAATAATAAGAGGAAGTTTAATAACAGTGGAATAAAAACGTTTACTATCATTTTTTTATTTCGTTTTATCGAACTGGCGGTAAACACAATATAACAACAACGGTCCTCAGCAGCAAAGTTGCCGTATAATACTACTCGGGGTGTCCCCGGGGCAGCAACGGACGGGTGTCTATCAAATTCGGTTTGGTGTCCCATCAGCCCGTGGGCGTCCGGCCGGCGGTTCAATGTAAACAAAGCCGTAACGAATGCCGCTGTCACCGTGAGCGCGCGCGAAGGCACATAGTATAATGTGTATATACGTACGTGACGTACGGATAAAATTGGTTTTTTCAGCGCCCATCGACAACGGACGGTGTTATTGGTTTCCATTCTCCGCGGATGTATAATATGGAAGCGACCGGCGTGTTCCGCAGCGACTACCGACTCCGCAACAGCCACACACACACACACACACACACACCACTAGCTGTGATGCACATAATGTGTCACGGGCCTGTGGTCAAATACCTTTTTTTTTCTCTTCTTCTTCTCCTAGTTTTTCCTCTCGTTCTATCAACACATATATAATAATAATAATAATATAGGTATATATGATTCATATAGGTACAGATATAATATACGTATCGAATTTTTCGATGTCCATTATGCGCGTGTACAACCCATTGTTATGTTATATTAAGACTAGTCTATAGTATATAATCGTGTCTATAGGTAAAGGTAGTACAACACAACAGTCCACGGGTTTATTATAGATATGGAAAAGCGTGCGCCTGTGATATTATATTTGTATACATTTTATGTTATATATATATAATTTTGGGCCGTCGCGCGCGCGTTACGTGTATAATATAGTCTATGTACAAGCATGTATATAAATATAATATTATACTCTGTAGGTACAATAAACGAAAAAATAGTGGCACAAGCACCATATTCTGGAAACGAATCACAATGGCCGTGAAAAATCGGACACGGGTTCGGGTCGAGATGTAGTCGGAACAACTCCGACTGTTGTGTAGGTATATATATTATACTGTATATAGGTAAGTATATATACCTACACGTGTTTGGTTTTTCACGAGGGAGGACTACACTGCACGCGCGTGATGTCCGTTTGGGTAGGATTATATAATTATTTTATTTTCATTTTTTAGAATTTGTGTATTATAATAATATTATTACTGTTGTTTTTTATTTCATTTTATTATCTTTTCCTCCTCGTCCCGGCAAGTTCAAACCCTTTTTGTCGGTTCGTGTTGAGATTGTAGAAATGCGCGCGTATCTAAATGAATTAGTGGTGGCCCACGGGGACCGATATACGCGTAATTAAATGGCGATTAAATCCCAGCCCCGGGATCCCGGACGATCCTTGAACTTGCATCATAAGTTAAAATACGCCCTGGACAGATACGATCTTATCGATATGCAATATGGAACCATTTTGTGCCCTGCCAGGAAGTACTACGACACTAATTGGTCGCACGGGATTTATACTACACGTAATGAAATATTACAGTAGTTGTTCTAATTTGTTTAGTTTCGTGGGACTATATACACCACAGAGACGTATTCAGAGTTTTCTCAGCTAATTTTTTCCCCTCCACCTACCTCACCTTAATAATCTCAATTGTTTACAATTCATCTGTAGGTATATACGAGCTTATACATAATCAGTAATCATATATTATATGGAGAACAAATTCAACAAAGAAAAAGAAAATCATTACAGTCGAAAACATTTTCAATTCGTCTCTACATGATCGATTAAGAAACAAGAGTAAAATGATATTTGTTACAAAAGAATGTAGGAACAATCACCTCTCTCTAAAAAATCACCTTCTCAATAAATATGTCCCCGCTTATTCAAATTCGGAATTTTGGAATACTTGAGTAGTCTAGACTTAAGTCTTTTCGTAAGGCATTTAATGATATGACGTTTACGCGACTATTTTATCAAGGTTTTAAAACATACTCGTACATGACTATTGTATAATAGTATATGTAATCAAACAACATTATGAAAAAAAATTAAAAAAATGTAAATGTAAATGCAATAAATTCTAAATAATAGCTGTAGTGGCATTCTACGGTAGAAGCAACTTGAAACTCGTGAAAGATAATAAATAATAACATATAGTTAGCTAACCTATTATAGGTATGTGTGTCTTACTTTGACGCACCACCCTCATATTATCTTATTCATCTGTAAACAGATGACACGTTTCACCGGATCCAACGTGATGAGGCTCAAAAATAAAACCGTAGAATATAGACTCATCGTTTCATGCAGAATCGAACGGCAAGCCAGTGACCACCGTTTTCTGGAATAAAACGGACTGATCAACGGAATTATCACGATTACCTACCAGCTTGCGAGTAACATATACCTAATAGGTATACGGCGGTTACCTTGGCCGCAGTATAAATTCAGTAACCGCAGTCCAGGTTGTTTAAACCGTTTACGGTGCCTATATCTTCACGAGATATTTTCCATCGTCGGTTAATCGGTCTTATAGTAACAACGCAGTCGCTGCCAATTATTGTCAGCATTTTTCTTCAAGCTGTTCTTGATCAGTTTATTTTCACGTCCGAGAGTGCGTATTATTTAATGGTGTGCAGTACGACGAAAGTCCAGTGAAACGCGTCTAGTGCGTATATTTGCGAGCCTCATCATTTCCGGTCCGACGATACGCGTCACTTGTTTTCCGAGCCGAGGGCGACGCGTCAAGGTAAGACGCACATCACGTCACCTATATATTCCTATGTATATTATTCACGAGTTCTTTTTCGGATTCATACGCTATATGCATGGCCAATATTAGTGGTGTTTTTTTAAGATTATTGTATTTACACATAGAATATTTATGTTTGCCTAGACGAGTTTGTAAGATCTGAGTAACCCTTGGTAAAATATTCGCGTTATACACCGCCACCGATTTCCAGTAGGAAGGTATATATAAAATCATATAAAATATGATTTGATCATAAAGAAGGAGTGAGTGAGCTTAAAAATGGCCCTGTTATACGTATGCCTATAAAAAATATATATATATAATTATATTGGAACCTTGATTAAGTACGTTAAAAAAAAGTCATACCTATAGAAACCACCGTACCTATTCTTTCGTTCGTACCAGCTATACCTATGCTATATCGTTACCGTAAAACCACAAAAATTTGCACAACGCCAGTGTCCAATATAGAAATATAGTAATGATACTACTTCAGTAGGTACTAGCATGTAATTTGGCATAGGTGTACATACTACATTGTGTCAGTACTCAGATAAGTTAATGCATTAGGTATTGTTTCTATTTAATAGTTTTAACCTGCAGCTGCGGGTATACGTGTATTACAATTAGTAATATAATATAATTTATTAAAATATTTACAACTTAGTATGTTCATTACATTGCACTTATAACCAATGATAATACTATTATATATCAATAGTAATATAGGTAATATTGTAACACGTAATGCAACATTATATTTGATATTATGCAAAACTACTCGAGAACGCGCGCTTCGCCTATATATTATTATATTATATTATGTTCAGCCCGGGCCGTACTTTCCTATAGTTCCTATACACTATATTATATTATACTACATAATATCTTTAGTCCACTAAACAAAATACAATGCACACATATACTAGCTGTTAAGGTATAGCAGACACACGTCTTCATAATTTTTTTTTATTAGCATTAATATTGTACATTTCTTGGATTTTTATATAAAGTAGGTATGTTAGTGAGTAGGTTTTTTTTTAATCGCCATACCATTATGCAGCCAATTAAGTATTTCGTGCGTTCTGTTTTGTGGACGATGGCGGTAAACATTAACGCCTTGAGATGTGAGTACAATATGTCAACTTTTCCTCACGGGCATCCATCATGTACTGAATTATAGTCAACAAATATTGTACCTATTAGTTTTATAATATTACCACAATATTACACCAATTTACTTTAAATGCCTATAACATATAACCCAATATATACTATTTATAGATAACCTAACCTAATTTAATATAGAAATGTATGTTGTAAGAAATATAATGAAGGTATTTTAATAAGATATTCGTTGGACATTAATAAAAAATAATACATTTAAAAATTACGACTATATAAATAACGTCTAATGCAATGATTTTAAATGTTTAAGATTGAGTACCTATAAATAATATTTTTATATGAATTAATTTAAAAATATTTTTTGCTTTCACATTTATTTTAATCAATTTCGGTGACCTCTTTATTTTACAATGACCAATATTTATTTCAACACAAAATATTTCTATTATTACAGTTGAAGTAAACATGTTGATTCAATTTTTAGTACATATATGTAATATGAATATAGTATACTATTATATATATATAATATTATAATGCACATAGTATATGATAGAAGTATGATACATTATGCATTTTTAGGAATTAAATACCGATTATATAGTACCCGTTTGGTTGTCACAAGAAAAAATTATAGTGACAAAGAAAAAAAAGTACCTATTTCCTAAATACCGTATCAATGTTTTTTTCTATTTACTACATAAAATGCCACTTTGAAAATTGATATATGTGTCAAATGCTATAAGTAGATGTAATAGTAATAACTTAACATGTTTTATGAACACAAAAAATGTATAATCACTTTCTCTTTTTTGGATTTTGTTACTACCATTACTTTATTATAGCCATTAATCATAGGCATTATATAAAGAGTATGATCTGCATAAAAACGTAAATTACAATCATATGTTTTAATATTTACAATAGTCAATAAGTCTATAACTGTCAATATACTGTCATCAAGTGTCAGTATTTCAATATAACACTGAAATCTATTTTTTGACTATGATATTATATATTTATTTTTTTATCACTGTTTGCAGCACATTATATAATCGATCATAAAATTATTTTTCAATTATAACTATTTTTAACTGCTGAGGAGATTCTTTTATTTTTACTTAGACGTCATAATTTTTTTAAAACAATAGTGCTTATTGGTTTTTTTTAAAACGTTTTATAATCAATTTTATTAAATGTAAATTGCCTACTGTTTCCTACCGGCTGTCATATTGTATAATGTTATGTCATACAATAATTAATTTCAAGCATACTAAGATAGTTACAATAACTTTGTTCCTCCACCTGTTAGGGCCCGATGGGATTGTTCTTCATAAATCCAATTCAGGAGGGGGTAAGTTAGGAAGATAAGACCGAATGATATGGGATAGCGTGTGTATATTAGGTATTGCCACCCTTCGTTTTGGAATAATATGAGGCTAGAACTGCAGGGGTGATGTAACTGGATCAGAAAGGGAGAGAGGGCTAATGAAGCGTCTGCGGCCGCTTGATTGCACCGTATTTACTGGTCAGCAGTTGAGTTTTCTTTTCACCTAAACACCCGATACCAACATTTCAAACCTTAAAATAAAACGATATATAAACGACTATAGAAAACACTTTGATTGATACAACAATTAAATACTAAAATTAAACATACTTTATAAAAATTCTCTGTGCCAACCTATATACAAACTTAAATTTTCAATATTACGTTATTGTATAATATGGTACCCATACCTATGTAAATAATATTTTTGTACTTATAAAAGCATATTATTTTATTTTTGTATAAATGTATAATTACATTATACATTAATATTCTTTTAAATAAAATGTATTACCTATTTAAACATATAATTTACGTCATAACATTAATTTATAGTGCTATTTTGAATTATATTTAAATAATATTTATTGATTTAGATATAAATAATATAGCGAAGTTTTTGGTGAAACGTAAGTTCACCCCCGGGAAGAGTATTGGTCACCATATAATCAGTGGTCACGTCTCAGGGTCCATGCAAAGAAAATCAAGATTTTGACCCCTTTTGACCCAACAGACACATATCAACCCTCTACCCTCCGGAGTCCTTTTATGCGGAAACAATGTCTGAATGAAATGCCAAAATAATGTTTTTTTTTCTTTTTTATCCATCCCCTATTCACGCCTCTGAGTTACAGTAATTTTTCTCCTCCAATGCATATGATACATGTGTCGATATATACGCATATATTGCTCATCTATATATAGATTATAAAATATACATATGTATAAGTAATAAGTATATAATATATACACACATTATACATGAATAATAAACGAGTACCTAATACCTATATATAGGATATCTGGATATGTTATATTGTTACTACTTAGTACTTACTGCAGACTTGTGGATATTATTTTGTACACAACTTTACAGTTACACATAAGTATTTAGAAGATCTTAGTTAACATTAATTTTATATCTAATGACACAGCGATCAATTGTTATCATAGACGAAGATATTGGCCAATATTAGCAAATGCTTAAATATTCGATACCATAAATATGAGCCACGTGTTGGCTCTACCCCCATATCACTAATAAATTTACTAATGCAACATTTTTAAAAGAAACATTAAATACTCAATTATTAATTAAAATAGTTATTTTAAACAGATATTATAAAATATAATATTAATAAATATTATAAAATTATACAGTCTCTATACTTTAAGATAATATTTCTTTTAGATTCTGAGCGGTGCGACAATAATGTGTACCTACGTTGTTTTATTTTTTGTGCGTCTATAGCTACCTATGCATGATATATAATAGGAAAAATTCATTGAACTTCATCTTTGAAGTTGGTTTTTAATAGAATATAGGATCTAGTTGTTTCATTAAATAAGTCAAAATAGAAAATTCTCAGTATGTTTAAAATAATCAGGAAAAACCAAAATGTTTCTACATGTTATACTTAAGCAATCAGTATATAATAACTTATAATGATTTAACATCTCTCTAATTTATATCTTTATATTTACCTACTACCTACCTATTACAGAGAATAGATTTATTAGATTGTACAATAATTGAATAATGCATATAATGTTATATATTGTTGATGGACATAATTACGTTTAGATTACATTTTATTTGACTTCTCCATATTTCATAAATAGGTACAATCTGTTCTGACAGATTTAGATAAAGTTGATTCTATTAGAGATAGGTCTTCCGTAAAGAAATGTAGGTACCGCTATCGCCGCTAATCTTATAGACAAATGCAGGTTATAGTAGTATTTTGACGTGGACATTTTGCAGAAATACTTCAGACAGAAAATATTACGGACCCAGGCTTAGGCAAATGTGGTTGGTCATAATGGCATCATTTGTCAGCCTTAAGGAGTATATATAGGCTTATTCTTTTTTCTCCTCGTCGTCGTAAACATCTTCCCTTTACGTCGCCGCCTTTTTAAGTTAGGTACATTATATATACCCCCGCTGCACTTAAAGGATTTCATGTACTGCGTAGCAAATAAATTGGTGATATTCTTGCTGTGAAACTATATATCATCCATCAATATTTTACTGTTATTATTTTTTTCAAACAGTTGCATTAATTTTCCAAGTTTTCAATTATTTTCTTATAGGTCCTTTGTCAAATTTTGATTAGTTATAAAAGTTCATTATATTCTATTTTCCAGTCTACGTCAATAATATTTAATATAATATATTAATATTGTTTCGAAAAGTTAATTCTTTTATCAAATAAAATAGGTACCTATACTGCCTTTCAAAGTTTGGATCGTACATATTATGCTCAAAGCTACAAATGCAGTTATTTTCTGTTATTATTGTATTATTATTGATTATACATACATAGGTAATAGTGTTTATAATCAATGGTATTTTTATTGCGTATGCAATTGTACATTATTATACCCATATACCTGTTTCGCTGTCTTATACAATTTACATTTTTATAATTATAAATATTCATCTATTGTACTTATCTATTTATATAATTATAATAAATTAATACCTATAGGTACCAGTAATTAGTATAATAATTATTTATTACTATAATAGTTAGTATTATGGTGTATCATATCATATATTATGCTGCTAATACTAACAAATACTGCTGGCTACCATAGTCTAGGTACGTAAAATCAATTTTGGCACATTATGCGCATGTACTATTTAAATATCTATATAATATGGTCATAACAATTTACTCATAAAATATAAACTCATTTTTTTTTAATGTCAAGCTGCTCATTACAAATTCCACGTAATGAACGATTGTTCATCGGTAGATCACGTCGATCAGGCCCCATAAATAATATAAATATTCCATTATATTTTAGTGTGCTGCAGGAACAGATAGGACTGTGACGGAATGTCGAGCCGGCCATTTGCCAAACACCGACGTCGGTGGCGGTGGCGGAGGTCCGCAAGCGAGTAACGTCCTGAATATTGATTTGGGTAGAGACCCCCTTTATACACGCGCCCCCCACTTTATAGGTATATATAAATGTATACAGGGCACTCGCTATTTTACGAGAACGGTATCTCTGCCACGGTGTATATATCTATATAATAGTATGTCTGAAAATATTATCTCTTCGCCCGTAGCACGCGGTTACATTTGGGTTTTTATTTTACTCGATCTGACCCAGTTGGAAAGATTTTTAGATTGAATTATTTATTCATCACCGACATAATACGATATTATACAATGATGTACATCTAAATTAAATTAGTTCGTTATATTCTATGTATTATATCGTGTGTGCACTGTGCACGGCGTGGAAGTCAAATTTCGAAAATGCGCTCTCGTGACACGTTTAGCCTATTGAAAATTATTGGACGTGATTTGAAGGTATAAGTGACTATACCATTCGCTAACCGACTGTTATTTTCACCCCCATGCCTTATTAGTTTTAGTTCTTTTGTTTATACATTTTAAGTCTATATAGATAATTAGGTATGCTTATAATTATTGTAATAATATATACCTACCTATCATACTCGTTCACACATAATAAACTATATATAGATATAGATGTACCTCTATTTAATTTTCGGCTTCAACAGGAATTTACATTAATTTATAAACTATATTGAAATATTATGTGTTTTGTACATTCGTAATATTAAAATCATAGATGATAATAAAATTATTGGGACAGTTTGTCTGCCTTAAATGGGTCGTGTTGAACCACAAAATGAACGTAGTGTAATAGATTTTTTTACTGGTTAGTATATATGACCTTTACACGTTTCGTGGTGGTCTGTATGAAATGAATAAAATATAAATTAATGTTTATTCTATTTAAAAATGAATAGATGATTCACTGAAGTGTGACAAATTACGGTGAAAACATATAAGAATATTTTACGTATAGGTAGGTGTACTTAGGTGTTTGAAAAAATGATTACATTTATAACAAGCAATGCTATATCTATCTATAAATTATCCCTACTTTTTAAAGACGTTTATAATAATAAACATTATTTTTAGTTCCATCACTTAATTATATATTTGAAAATTTAGTATCAGAAGTATGTTTTATAACTAAATTGTAAATAAGGATTATTACTAGCTACCTATAAATAATTAATATAAATTAATCCTATATAGATACATAACTTTGTGCATATGATTTGAATATATGTGATTGTCGATTGGTACCTACCATATTATTGTTATTCTAAATAATAATACAGCATAATACTTAACAGAAATTACTCTGCCTCTAATACGCGATTCGCATAATCGTATGTAACATATTATATTTAGTATAAGTATACCTATATATATTAATAGAACTTTCACATTTATAGTCGTACGTAAAATGTATTAATTACTATAGTATACCTTTAAGTTTTAACATTTAAGTCTTTTTTTCAAATTTGTATCAGTTTACCATACATTTCTGCAGAATCTTCAGAGATGATTTTATTTAAAGAATTGAATATTAAAATCGTTTTGTATGGTACCTACCTAAACAATGTATACCTACATATTAACGTTTATAATTTATATAGCCACTAGTCCAGACAGCCAGTCTACCTATACTATGTATAATCATGTATATATCAGCTCATTATTTTTCGGCCATGTGAACGCATATTATAAGTATATCAGTATAATAGAATATATTTCATAACTCGGGGATATACAGTCTACCTACAAGCTATACCTGCAGTATACATTTAATTAACAGTGTTATTTATATTTTACACTTATAAAGTATAACTGTATGACTATAAGTTGTAAAGTGCGTAAGTGAACAACTGTGCCGAAAAGATAATAATTAAAAATACCTATATAAATTGATAAAATTAGCACCTATATACCTCTGTACACAATGACGCGTTACACGCAGTACCTATATAGGTAAGTATACTATACACATCACAAGCACAGCAGTCTACAATAATAATAAGGAAAATCAGCATCGGAAACGGGGCGAGAAAATGGATCGTGCTGAGGTTCTAAAACCCACAAGATTCTGCAGCTTTGTAGAAGAGCGCCACGCACCCACACCCACCCACACACACGAACAAAAACACACCCACTCACCATATATTGATGTACATATATATACAGCCATATAGGTATTCGTTAAGGGCGAAGGGGAGACGCACGTGACGGCCGTTTCCGTCGTTAATGAATATAGTTCGGCAAAACGGTATAGCATAATATAATATGCGCGTCGTACGGTGTAACAAAAATAGTAACAGGTAAGCGGCGGCGGTGACGTGACGTTCGCGCGCGCGTACGTGGGTGGAGCGTGTGGAGGACCAATGGTGTACGTGCCTGGGCGTGTCCGGCGAAGAGCGCGCGCGCTCCGCCGCCGTCTGCAGCGTCTCGGTTGTGTCGCGTCGCGTCGAACCCTCCGCGCGCCGGCACGAACGATCAACGTCGTCTCAGTGCGGACCGCAAGCAGCCCGTCCCGGACGTGTCGTCTTGGATTTTCACGAACGCCACGCGCGCGCTAATATACGACGTGTGATTGCTGTACTGTAACACCTCTCGACGATATTATGCAACACGCGCGCACACGCATAATAATATTATAATTCGGATCGTACGTTTGCGCGTGTTCACCTCATCGAATATATACGTACCTCGCTACTATCTAATAATAATAATAATATTATATTATTGTCGCATTACATTATCGTGAGAATTACGGATCGCCATGAAAACCTGTAGTGGAAAAACGAGACGCTTGTCATTTTAGTCCGACTTTGATTTCGTCCGCGTGCTGGTACCTTACGCGTGTACCGGGTGCAACATTCAATATTATATTATACGTGACGCGTACACGTGCATCGTCCTAATTGTAGTATAGATCGTATGACAGTGCCGCTGTGTGTGTTCATCCGTCGTCTTCGTGGTCGGAAGTGTTCACCGTCGTCGAATAATATAATTTTATAAATTACGTACGCGATGCGCTGCCGCAGCTAACAATTGACGCACGCTCACGTACGCTGGATTTTTCACACGCGCACATCATGCTGCCATACCAGGCGATGGCCATGGACTACGCGTCCGCGTCGTTCCAGCGACATCCGGCCGCGGCCAACGTGGGACACCATCACCACGCGGCCGGCGGGCCCGGCGGCGGTGGCCCCGGGTCGGCCGCCGCCGCGTTCAGCCCATCGTGGTTTGTACCGGCTGACTTGTGCATGCCGTTCGCTAAACAAAATCAGCCGCTCGTCGAACCAGGGTCAGTTTTATATCATCGTATATGATACATTATTATTAAATAATATATTTTATTCTTTTTGGTTTTACCGAAAGTTCTAATCATTTATTAGCTGTATGACTACCGCGTATTAGGTACCTATATAGGTACAGTCAATAAATGAGTATATATTACCAGGTATATATCGATTGCTATATGGTTTATATTATATGCACTAATACTATATATTATTATGTGTGTATAAAATATAACTTGATAATCCAAAATTAACGTTTTCCAAAAATGAATTTTTCCCCTAACCATATTGCGTACTCGCTTATACATCCCTACAACAGGTCTATTATGAATTAGGTACCAAGGTATCTACCATTTACCAACTATTAATGTCTATATTGACTCATTATATATTTTTTTTATTTTGAAGATTAGATGAACCCGAGTAAAACGCACATATATTGATGGTCGTCATTATAATATAATATATTATATATATTATTATATACGTGCTACGTCGTATAATGATGCACATATTATAGCTATAGCTAATCAGTGCTATGTAATAAATAATATTGGGTATATAGTTTATATTTTTGGCGTGTTATAATTTCTGTGCTGATATTTCTACATGTGAAATAGAACAAATCGGAAATTTAAGAATCAGAAATTACTTGTTCACGAGTATGGCTTATATAAAGCCTCATTATATTTGAAAACTGATTACATTCAAGTCATTGAATCATTCCAAATCTTTGTATAGGTTTTAATATAATGAAAATTATAAAAATTACTCTTTAACGGGTATATACAACAAAATATGCCTGACTTACCTACTGCATATAGCTTTTTGAGCTTTTTCAATAAAAGCAAATCACATTGTAAAACCGAGAATAGTCCTTCTTCACTATATCTATATTTTGAATTTTAAGACGAAATACTCTAGCTACATTGAAATATTTAGGTATCTAAAGGTGGAAAAATTCGATACCATCAAACCTTTCCAATAAAGAATAGTTAAAATATTTAATTTATATATATACTTATATAAAGCTTTCCATTTAACAAACAATGACCTACACCTAAATGTATTAAATAACTATTAAGTATTAACATATGTTTGAAAATCTGTAATTTGTTGTTAGCTGTTAGAAAATATGTTTTATTGTTTGTGATTTATGAATATTTTGTTTTACCGTTAGCACTTTGGTTTTAATTAAAATATATAGGTGAGTCAATGCCACAAGATTGCAGGCTGCATATACATAACTTTAGCATTTTATTTTAAGTTTGTCAACTTCTTCAGATTATAGGTACCTCTCTATACATATATTACACATAATTTGTGTTGTATGTACCTAACATATACTGTAATACCATATTTGTATTTTCTCAAAAAAAAAATAATATATTAATATACCTACCAATATTATAATGTGCGGATATAATATATTATAATAATGTATAGTATACGTATATTATAATATAGCAGGTGTGTCGCATTTGAAGCATATATATGAAACGAATAATCAATAGGATTCTTTAATTTTTCTTCACCCGTATGGTCGTGTACCTACATTTGTCTCTTAGTATAAGAATATGTTGCATCTATCATAAAAATATAGATGGATAATGTAAAAGGATTACTCAATTTTTTTACCTGGCAACGGCGTTCTATTCAGATATAAATTTTACTGGAAAAGCGAAGATAAGACGCGTGCCGAAAACGGTTCGGAATTCCTGATCACAAGAACTACGGTTGTCATTGTTAACGTTAATTGGATGCGGGTGGCCTCCGGACGGCCATGTACTTTTCATTAGCGCCCATCCGACGACTGTACATTATATAGTGTGTACCTACTACCTATTATAACTATACGTTTCACGGTCTCGATAATAACTGATGCTACTGATCACCGACTCCTGAGTTCTGTTACGTCTCAGAATGACTTTGCTCATTTGTTTGTTGTTTATAGTCACAAAGCTGTAGATTCATCAAAACTACACCTCACTATTAATATTTTTTTTTAGATTCCTTTCATAAATCCAATCGTTTATAATAACTATAACTATTCTTAGCCCCCTCCCCTACCCCTGAGTGTGCGTGCACGACTCGTATTATAACAAGTGTTTATACTAATCGCTGATGGTGCAGAACGGGTGCATCCTAGGGACGCCACATCACAAAGTGTTAATAAAAATATGTGATATAAGATAATACCGTTCCACGATTTGGTTATCTTTTTATTTAATCTTTTGTTCTATTCGGAAAGCCAAAAATATCATTTCATTTGAGTGTGAACTATTTAAAAGGAACATATTGTTGTATAGTTAATCAAAAAACTTAATACTATATATACTTATTATGTAGTTTTTTTTGTGTGGTAGACGATATAGTCGGATTAATACGCGCAATTGCCACCTACAGGCAACTTTTTTTCGTCCCTAATCAAATTTGATTTGATTTTTCTTATGAAATATAATTATTTGATATTTCAAACAGACATATAGGTACTATTATAATATTATTACAGCAATTTCTATAAAAATTACGCAAATATATACGATATGAAAGATATTTGGTTAATAATCCGATTGTATAATCAAATATTCTCAAATCATTTTTTATTTTTTCCACAAATTTAATAATAATAATTCTTTAATAATAAATCGACAACACGCTCAACACGCCATAGTGTATTGTCGATTCAACTAATGTAATATCAGCTTTACAAAATGAACGACTTAGAAAAGAGACAAATTGTTATAATTTAATCGTAGTTACACATAGCTACCTATATAAGGAAATATTATTGTATGAAAAAATAGTAACTTAAGTTAGATACTATATATAATAATGCAATAAACGATGTAAATTTAAAAAAAATTTAAACAATAATCGTAATAAATATATTTTTCCATGTTCAATAAATATTAATTTGGTATTAATTTGGGTTAGTAAAAGTTTTCCACACTGTGCGGTTTCTAATTTGGTCCGATCCCGCTAAATGTACCACTGAATCATTAATATATATTATATAGTATGATACTATATAGGTATATTATTATTTATTAGGATGTATAGGTATATCTTATTAGGTATATTATAAACAACAACTATTATATAAATTTTATTTTATTTTATTTATCTACAATATTAGAAACATTCTTATTTTATCTACTGCATTCTTTGGAAATTGTAAATAGTTAAAAGTAGTTAATTTAGGAGCATAATTAAAAATTTTGTGATTTTACATTAAGCCATATAATATGGACGCTTATCCCCATATGGCATATTTTTTTATAAATATATATTATATATTATGCCCTTGGCTTTCATATATAGGTATACTATCATAAATCAGAATTATATATCGTCGAATTCATCATAATATATTAAAACTATTAAATCATTGTTCGAGAATTTTAAGATGTTCTATTGAAATTGTAGAGCTATATTAAAAAATAACGCATAGGTGTATTACTGTATTAGGTCTTTTTTGTATTATCTGAAACGACTGAAACGTATTGTAGTTTGCCATATCAAAATAAAAGTCTATATATATGGGTAATATAATAAGACGCCTTTAGTGTTTTCTTTTTAATTTCCTGGATTGCTATTTATTATCGCCTGTTGATAATAGGTAGGTACACATACGCAACCTTACGGTCCAGCACAGAACAAACGTCAGTGCGCCTGTGATCGTATCGGTTATTCGGTTGCACCCGTATTTTAGCAGCTCATTTCCGTCTGCCTAGCCCTTACACATTATATTCCTATGGGACTTCAATACTGTTGCTGACCAAATGCCTTTATTTCCGAGTTTTATGGTTGTGTGGCTGAAGAACACTCGTAAATTCCCCTTTTTCTTACGCCGCCGTATACCAGTCGTATTTTTTTTCTTTAACGACCAACCCATTACCTGAGACCGTGTCAATATTATCTGTGTGCAGCAAATAAAATATTTTTTCCGTTATCCATTACAGCTGTATATACAATTATAGTTAGTTCAAGTACCATTAACATTTTATTTCTAAGTAATATTATTATAATTAGTAACCTAATATTATGTTTTATATAGTCACTAATATGGTATAGTTTATGTCATTACGATCATAAATCATAGTAAATATTCTATTAATGTATATAATATAGTCATTATATACTTAGAAATTTAATAATATATATACATATAAACAATTAAAATACTTTATTTACTTAACGTTTAGAAAAATTATAAATTATAATATTGATTTTCGTACACTCAATTATGATTATGGGTAAAGGTACTTTTTGATTTTTATGACTTGTACCTTCCTATATTTTTTAATCAGAAAATATTTTTAGTTGATTGTATTTTTTTAGTAACTATATTAGTTTGATATATTGATATAATATGTATAATGTATATGCTCCATTAAATAAATATATGAAATACTCATAGTTTCTATTAAAATGTCAATTAAAATCATTGGACGGTCGATTTTTTTTTTATATAATGTGATGCCAAAAATGTATTTCTTGTTTTCATTGCGATATTTTGCAATTAGAAATCAAATATAAATATCTGTATCCATTTTTGTGACGAGTTATTCACGAGTGACGACTTCCAATTCACCACACCTTATATTGCATTTTACAACTGGTATTATATTATGTATGTCGAGAAATTAAACCAATGCAACAATTAAATAATTTATTTCAACAGTATTTAAATTGTATAACTTTATAATATTTATGTTTATAATCATTGAGACGTGAAACGACATAAGTTTTAAACTTAAAATCGAGTTGACGGAAACAAGGAAAACTACCCTTTTAAACCCAGCGATTTTTCCTCCCTCTGGAGATACAATACAAACGACTATGCAACGGCTGATTAAAAATGTACCCACCATAAAGTTAGTTTTTTTACGAGTGTTATTCCCCTTTCCTTCGCTCAACAATTGTAATTTGTAGAAATATTTTTTTATATGTAAATATGAGTATATTAACACGTGCTAGAAGTATGGTTTTAAACATACTTAATGCGTAAACAAATAATAAAAACCCGATGAATTAGTATTTGTTTAAAAAATAAATCAGTGTTGAATATTATATAGTTCTACAGTTCTGCTATACATACTCCGTTATAATAATAGCTCTAGAAATATGATCGGTCGAGTACGTATTGGCACTAAATTGAAACCTGACGGAAACCGCCATAACGTCGAATCCATTTTATATAGATTTCTGCAGGCAATAGATGATGATCCGAGGGCAAGAATAATATAATAATATACCCGACCCGACCACATACGCTGGGATGTACAAATACTGCATTAACGTTAATTTGACTTAATTTTTAATGAGGAATGTCTACATAATTTTAACGTTTTATTGTTTTATTTAAATACTTTATTTTCATAATGCATTAATATACGTCTTATGTTTATATTGTCTGTATAAACTATAACAAAAAATGGTAAAATGTCCTTATTTCAAACTAATAGTCTATATTATGTGTTCTCATTCGAGAAGTGTATCGCTCAACTCATCAGTGACTTGTACATACCATATCAGTTAGTTGTTATATTAGCTGCATATTAGTTGGGTTTGTTATAGTTGCCTTTTAAAAAGTTGTATAGTATTTCTATCTTAAAATTATCGTTATCTGATAACAGCTAGTTAAATTAAATTAAATCATATTGATGTTATAATAACACGGCTACAAACCGCTTATTAACTTCATTAGTAGGACATACCTACACATATTTTAGATTTTCTGGTGATGCAGATCGATAATTTGGTACCCCCTCATATTTTTAATAAGAGGTGATCAGCGTGCGACACATTTGCACAGGCCAATGTACACCACTTCAGGATATAATACATATATATATAACTGTTATGACTGTGGGTACGTCATCAGTATACACGAAAACTGCAAACAACAACAACAACAACAACACCTCCGTTACGGTTACGTAAACATCACGATTTGCGAGTAAAGTAAATAATAATATAAGAAGGAATAAAAATAACCGAATCGATTACTTTCGTCTTAACCGCGGCGAAACCTTCGTACCAGCTACCACGGCACCGGTAGGTTATTATCGCTCGTATAATATGTTACGTTATACAGGAGGTCAGTTATCGGACAGATACGTGATTTCGCGGCCTCAGTGGAGTCGGCACCTGCAGCAGCGTGGTCAGGTCGCGGCCGACCCTCATCCGATGGTGGGTCGCTGGTGGGTCAGCCACCGGTTGGGGGTGTAGTAGGACGCGCGTCACGCCACCGTACTATATCGTCCGCGAATAAACGTGATATTGCGTCCGCACGTACCTATAATATCGCCGCCCGAGCAATGCTACGCGTACCTACCTATACGCACCGGACGTGACCGCGGTCAGCGGCGGTGGTACACGCACGCACGTGATACCAGCTCCGACCGACCGTCAGTAGTTGTCGTCGTCGTCAGCTGTGCCGCGTGCCAATCCTTGCACATAATATACGAAACGCACGATGACATGACGACGACGACAACAACAACGACGACGAAGGTAGTTATAATACAACACAGACACGTTCGACTTTAACGGTATATCATTTATATACATTATTTGTATATATATACCATAAAGGTACACACCAGGTAATTGGTTGCTCATCGTTTTCTTTTCTTGTCGTTTTGATTACCACCTATATTATATGATATTATTGTTAAGTCCATCCTCCATCGTATATAACGTGATCATATTATATTATTATATTATACGACTTTACATATAAGTAATATAGTTTATACATTACTGCATAACCCTTATACATAAATAAATATAGAGGTATCTGTTTTCGTCTTCGGAAACTGAATTGTGTTGACTGTTGACTACCGACCAAATTTATAACGATGAACGTTTAACAATATTATATTTGTAAATAAATTATAGATACACTATTAAATTAACAGTATTTCGGTTTTCTTTTATACTATATAATGTAGTATATACCCACGTATAAAGGTAAGCCTCACACCAGCAATATTACTCTACCTTTTTCATAAATGTATATTATATTATTATATTAATATCCAGTTAAACTGTGTAATTTCCTCTAAAATAAAATACCTACTCATCACATTGTGTGTCTATAAAACAGGATACATAGAAAAAATAAAGTTATTGTACATGCGCAAAATACAAGAGTTATCAATTTGAAGTCATGGCAAATTACGATCCAATAGTTTAGACCCATGTCCCGCATACAGAATTCAAAAATATGTATAGAGTACAGATAAATATAAGAAAATAAGTTATAGAGTATATACCCGGCTTTTGTAGACACACGGTACAGACGCATATATTAATTAATATTATTAAAACTATTAGTAAATTAGTTTAAACCTACTTCTATAGTTCTATGGAATAAGCGTAGCTTCTGGCTGCCGGGAATCATGATTAGTTTGAGAACTTGTCTAATTTTATTATACTATATAGGTACTCATTATAAATGTAGGTATAACACAAATATATGTATATATATAAATATATACCTAACATACGGGTATTCAATGTTATTTTCTTATGAACATGATTTGGAATAGCATTGAAGTAAATTTGATTTGATATTTTATACCAGTAAGATACCTATAACACTTTTAACTAATTGAAGATCTTATGTAAAAGATGTAGAATTATAATTTAAGCTAGATGCTGTGTAGACGAAAAGTGATAACATAAAATTGTCCAGTGGGATTTTCTACACTGGAGAGGGTTTGTAAAAGTTACAAACACAGTCCCACGGGAAGTTCGATTTTCGAGGATGTCCAGTTTTCATAGGTCTCCGATGAATTGCAGGTAATAGACCTTCTTGCTGGCTTTTACTGCTTTCTCGTCATAAAAACTTGAAAGGGAGAAAAATGCATTTCTAGTGAAAATAACAAAAATCACGTACAAAATTTTTCGCCTTAAAATCGGTCCTACAACTTTATAACAACGCTGTTGTAAATTCACAGAATTTATTAAAAAAATAATAATAATAAAAATATGTATAATGGTTGATGAACAGAGGATAATTCTAATATTTCCCTTGCCTTTCTATATCGATCGTTCTCTCTCTTATTTTATTGTTCAAAAAAGATTGATGATGGATTATTTAATCAAATACTCGGGTGGCGGCTTTCAGTCCAGGTCAAAGGCGACAAGACCCGGTAGCTGTTCTGGATTAACACGGTCTTTCTCGCACTCTCTTAAAAATGTCGAACAAACAATAGAAATGAACAGAGAAAAAAATTAATGTCTACGAATATAAAAAAACAACGTTTTATGTGATCCGTAACGGAATGTTATTAATATAAAATGAGATCAACAGCCATTTGTATTTTACTTTGTATTCAAAAAAAAGAACAATAACAAAACAAAAAAAAAACTATTTTCAAACTACTAACATTCACTATAGTATAATAATTTAAAATATTTTTTGCATATTACTTCTTATTATTATATAAACGATTATAATAAAGTGAACTAGAAATCAAATCTAAAGATTAAACTTATTATATCTGACTATTGGTCAAAGAACTATATAGTATAGATAGTAAGGAAAAAATGGTACATCAATATGATGAAATAACTAGAAAACGAGAGTATCATTTATTCATACCTTTTTTTACTTAAAACAAAATTATATAGAAGCCAATTTAATTTCCTTTATATGGCAAAATAATATTTCATATAGATACCTACATAATTGATAATATAAATTAGGTATGTATATAAAAATAAGTGTTTATCAAGTTATGTATAATAATATAAAAGTATTACAATATTATAATGTAGTTTTAATTAAAAATATGGTTTAGTAATAGGAACTTTATATTTTAGTAATTATTAAAACAATTTCTTATACTTTTAAACAACTCAATAGTGCATTTGAATTTTGAATGCACTAAATGCATAATGCGATTATCACTAGGTACCTAACACTAATAATATTTCTTGTGCAGTTTTAATAACTTTCATTCGAATACATTAATTTGGTTTCAGTGGGTTTATAGGTCTTGTTGTTGAGTATTGTATATTGTGTTTTAGTCCTTAAGCCATACCTAATAATAATATCTAGAATTATGGCCATTAAGACATGTGGACATACCGCATGGATCATTTTTAGTTATCAATTTATCATCAGTCATATTGTTTTGGTGAATAGGTGTATATAACATTATGTGAAAAAGGGAATATTTAAATGGAATGTGACTGCGCCGTTCGACGGTCATTCGATACTTAAAATGTTTTTACACGCACGCATGTCGGTGTGCACCCACTCACAGACACACACACTCACAGAAATATATATAAGTCCGTCTATAAAAGCGAAAATGTTTTTCGAAAGAGAACCGGTAACCTAATAAACACGGTGTGTATGTTGGCGCGGGGTCCAAAGTGCCGAGTGGCCGCCGACACAGCTCGTACGGTCCCGCGGGAACTTCGCCGCCG
Source organism: Nasonovia ribisnigri (assembly GCA_027563435.1). Taxonomy (NCBI): domain Eukaryota; kingdom Metazoa; phylum Arthropoda; class Insecta; order Hemiptera; family Aphididae; genus Nasonovia; species Nasonovia ribisnigri. The sequence continues at coordinate 1,095,100 of JANEHU010000048.1, forward strand.
CCTCTGGTCGGGCAATTTGGTCAATTTGCTTCGTAAAAGAAGAGAAGAAGAACACAAGTGGCTGGCGCGCGCCAAGGGGAAACCGTTGTCATTGATAATTCCTTCTTTTTTTTCCTCTCTTTCTATTTTCTCACTACACCTTGTCCCCTCGCGTACACCGAAACGCTAACGTTTTTATTTCCTCCACCGCCAATCAATGTGCACCAGATCGTGTGTGTGTGTGTACATATATATATATATATATTGTACTAACGTTAACTTCGTTTGCCTTTGAAACGCGTACAAGGGCTGCAAAATACGACAGCAAAATTATCGCGTAATTTCTCGGACACTGCAGTAATCAACGGCAGCGCTATATAACGACATACCTACCTATATTATGTATTTCATTATCGCTGTTCCCGTAAAATCTCAAAATACACACCCGAAGTCCTAAACCTCAAATCATTGCCAGCTGTCAAGCTTATCATTAATCTTGAGGTAAATTGTTGAACATCGCTGTAAGTCTGAATATATAAATTCAAAATTTAAAAAAAGTAAAAATTCGTCAAACATCGGCAACATAAAATGTATATAGGAATTTTAGTTTTTAGACAATATTATATACCTAGGTCCTAGATGAAATAAATATATAGGTAGTAAGTAGTAACTACTAAAAATTACTAGAATATCTGATTGTCAATCTATATTGCTGTGCATACAGTACCTACCTCATAATCATTATGTGTACCTACCTATTATGATTTATATATTATGTAATACGTTTTTAATTATTTATTGAAAACTAACTATTGTTTTTATACAAACGTCAATGATCTATTATATACATTTATAAAAACACAATAATAATATTATAATATTTATTTTATCTTAAAGCTCAGAATATGTATATTATAAAATATTACCTACATAATATCTATCTTAAATATATATTTATGACTTCTAGAAAAAAAATGGGTTGCTATTTGCTATATATTTTATTTAGAATTGTATGAATAATGTTAATACGAATTTCAGGGTTGTAATTCCTTGTAGTAAGTATCTAATGCAATGACGTATTGTCTTCCAATAATTATGTTTATTTTGATACCAAAATTTTAACCCAAATACATGCGTGCTTGAAATTGTTTTATGTTTAGAATTTTCGTCTGTCTATTATATAAAATAGTTAGTAGTTCTTAGTTCTTATAAAGCACCTACAGTTGTTATTTTTGCTAATCAAATGTAAATTTTTTTAAATCATAATAAAACTTTCTGGTATGGATCGATTATAATATATAAATAATATCTTGTTGCACTTTATAACTATAATAACTTAAATTTATTGTTAGAATGTATACACCAAAGTTTATAAATATAATATAAGAGGATGATATCCTAGAGTAGGATATATATATATTATATCCTATATATTTTTGATTAAATGTTCAGTATATATGTAATATATGACTCGGATGCAATTGATTATGTGGAGAGGGTAGTGTTGGGTCAAGTCACTCCCAAGGGAAATCGGCAGATATCGGTGGACATTATTTTCCCCTTAAAAACAAACAGTCTTATTAATTTAAATCCGTTTTCTTTTAATAACTTCTGGGGTCTTATATGTTATATATTTAATTGGTAACCGACGTAATGATTATATTTACCTAAAGTTATTTTCCCATCACACACGTTGTCGTGACATAAAAAAAAATGTTTATATCGTATCTTTAGTTCATTATTTATTATTATTTTTTAATGTATCGTTGACAGTATTTTTTTCTCGATCGCTCTTGACACAATATGTACTAAGCGGGAAATTTATTGCTCTTCTGACCAGGTTGTTAGTGAGAAAAATGATACGATCGGTGTAAAAAAAAAAGATAACTTATACAATTTAACGATTCATAATACCGAAAATGGTCGTGTCAGAATATGATATGAATGATCACAATAATGAAAAAAATATATAACCTACCTATTGTCGTCTACACAAGAAAATGGTCTTCGGGCAACACGCATTGCTCATAAATATTGAGTATATTGACTGTCCCCTATCGTATTTAGATCGTCTATTGCGTCAGCCATGTAAAATACTCCAGTATCAACCAACCACATTCAGAAATGGTAAAAAAAAATTCATCTTTATTATACATTTATAAGGCAACTATACTGAAACCATATTCAAATTCAAATAATGTATTTTGGATTATTTAAATATTGATATTCGAATATGAATTGATTTATAAAAATGTGTTCAATGTATAAAATTAGTACTGTATTATAAAAGTGATATTATTAAACTATTGTAACAGATTCAGATTTCAGATATAATTCAAATAAACAAATGAATTAAATTGATGAAATTACAGCCAACAAATGGTAAAATAAATATTCTTCAGATAACTGTTTGATATTCTTATATAAATAAATATTAAATTTAATAAGCTACAGTTACTATAATATCATCTATATCATTGGTATAGCGACAGTGGAATTATTTATCTATACGAGTTGGCAATTCGAAAATTTGCTAAGGTCAGATTTTGAAACATAACATCACGCTACCTCGCACTCAGACGTTATACCTAAGGTTACTACTTACATGATGCACATGATACACATGTATTTGGCAACGACTTCTCGCCATCTCGTCGTTTTATATGCAACGATGACAACGAAATAATAATATGTAGGTATAAGTATTAAATATAACGATACCACATATACGATCGAAAAACCGGTAAATTTGAATTGTTGACAAATCCGGAGAAAAGTAATAATAGTTAACCGGCGCGCAGTGTGTGCGATATTATGATGTACATCGACGCATGTGACTTGAATATAACGCTCGAGGGTTCGTCCGTCTATTCCGTAGTTCCGTACATGGACTCGTCCGGTTACTTGATCAATATTATTGACGAAGACGACTACGTGTGTATGGTTTAATAATTAAAAACGAACTCTCGACAGCTCGTGCATTTTAATCGTCAGATTTATAATATGTTTCAGCAACAAGTTCCATTAAATTTATTATTCCCATTAATCGATATTATGTGTGAATATATACTTCTTATAAGGCTTATCGGCTATCTATGGTTTTTAATTTTTATTTGTTTTTAATTTATTATTATTATTTTTTTTTTTAGAATACTGGAGTTGAGAAAAGAAAAAAGTCGGGACGCAGCTAGGTCGAGACGGGGCAAAGAGAACTACGAGTTCTATGAGCTGGCCAAAATGCTTCCACTGCCTGCAGCAATTACGTCGCAGTTGGATAAAGCGTCTATCATACGACTGACAATATCGTACCTGAAACTGAGAGACTTCTCAGGGCACGGTGACCCACCATGGACTAGGGATGGTCCACAATCTGCATCCAAAAACCTAAAAGGTAAAGTAACACACATTTTGTTAAACTAAATAGTAAATGTATAAATATGTGGGAAACGATTGTGATGATATTGATACAAATAGTTGGATATTCTATTTATATAAATTATATTAGTCTAAACTAATTATTAAAGTCACATCATTGATTTATAATAGAAGATTTTTAATAAAATTAAAACGTTCTATATTACAGACTATAAAGAGTAACGTTTCTTTTTAATATAGTTTATTTTTCGTGGGGTCGATGTCTGCACTTGTCGTGGATGTTGCTTTTGACAATCACTAATTTGACGAATTCAGTTTAACTGCGCCGACTTCCGTACTGTAAAATCCCGTTTTTTCTTCCGGGTGTGCGAGTACAGTTTTTTCGGGGGTTGGATTAAGGAAGACAAAAATAACTTTTACACTTGACCGGCATTCAATTAAAGGGCAGATCTGTTTGAAATTTAAAAAAAGGGACTAAACATATAATTTAAAGCATTTTTCGTTACATGATAATGTGTTCTTTACACAGTTTCAAATTATACGATGCAATTTGCAAAATGAATGTCCTTATTTCTACGTATAATTTGAACAAATTAGTTATTTATGTGAATACAGGTTTTGAAAAAATTTTACATTTCTTTCTGCACTCATTATTTTATATATTAGATTTATTGTTACCGAATGGAAATTATACTGTATTCAATAAATAAATTCAAACCATAAACAAAAACATGCACATTAAATTATCTTAATTTACGTTTTGTTAAGCTACAAGAAATACACCTATAAAAAACATAAATTATAATAAATATCGTCTAATAAAATTATTACTTCTACAAAAGGTTTATATACTGCCCAATGATTTAAGTAAATACATATTGTAATATGCTTTGAATTTAAAATTTTGATAGATATTCAGAAAATAAAATGTTAAGTTTCCATAATTATTATCAAAATAATTTAAATATGAATAAGCAAGATGTGTGTAAAGTGTAAGTACTGTGTAATGTTTAATGTTCTTTTAAAATATCAGTAACAAATATGTTGCATTTATTTTAATGTAGGTACCTACTTACTTTATTGTTCGTATTATAATTAATCATATATATATAAATATAATGCAGGTCTAATAAATTATATTTGTAGACTTTTGGTAAGGTAACCAACACGATTTATTTAAGTCTTTTGAAATTCTTCCCAATTCTTAAAATACTTTGATCACACTCTTCAACTCTTGAGTACAATTTTTTGATACGTTTTACGTTTAATGATTCTGCAGCTGCATTTATAGTCTACCACCACTCTACCATGAAAAACTTAGTTTTAGGTATATACGATATACTTCTTTAATTTTTATATGTGGCGATGACCACACTTTTACCACCGCACAAATGTCAATCAAAACATTACCAGCCTGCCGCCTGGTGTAATTTGATTTAGCGTTTAAATGCACTCGTCGAACGGTCAAGTAAATTCGTTTATTCTATCCAACGTTTATCGAATTACCAGTTATCGAGTGTCCGTCGGGAATATATAGCCCGCGGGTGACAGCGGTCTTTTCGTCAGTGTAGATTGTGTTTGCTATATGATGTGGTTTTGCACACAAAATATATTGTAGGTACCCCGAACAATTGCCGAACCTTAAAAATACCTAATTCAATGATTATTTTCTATTCTTTTAAAGACTATACATATATATTAAGGAATTAGTAATTTGTACAAATCCGGTCAACTCAATGCCTATGTAATTTTACAGCGAAAATGTGTAGTTCGTTATGTTGTAAGATGAACAGCCGAACAGCTATAATATTAGACCAATAATAATCAATAATTATAATATAGTGAATAGTGATAACATATAATATTATAATATTGTAACAATTTCCTGTTCGTTTGATCGGCCGCGGGCGCTGCACGAACGATTGACTCCGCGTACATATTATGCAGTTTTCTGACTTCCGATGATAATAATAGTAATAATAACAGTAACAGTAACAATAATAATAATAATGATAACATTGGTATATAACGTAAGTCGTGGGTGCGCGCGCACACAATACCGTTCTAACTAGCTAAACGTCGCGCCGCCAATATTACGCGTATAAAAGAGGGTGACGGCGGCCGATTTAGTTAACGGCGGCGGCGCAGCGGTAGTGTTATTAGATTAACAAGGAGGCACCCACAGCCGACATCCCCGTGACGGCGTGCGCAACTTATACACACGCACACGCACACCCACACATAACCCATATACACGCGTACGATGAAATTTGCGTACATTATAAACGAACACTTTGTCACGAGCCAATTTGCATATGTAAGAGGCGAGAACGCGTAATAGGTTTTGTGACGGAAGAGGGCGATGGGCGTGGTCAATACTCGAAAATCATCGAGCGTATCTCAACAATATATTATTAATAATCGTAATAATAATAATAATAATAATAATTAATATTCACCGTTCAATTATTATTGGATTGCTCGTCGCGATGCTCATCTGACCGCCCGTTCGCGTGCCGAAATTATTATAATATTATAACGATTGGCCAGCGACACACAGGCGTACCGATTTTTCTACCCCTATAAAATATAACATAATGCATATTTTTTTCACAGTCAATATATCATTATTTTAGTTAACATCATTGCTATATATTATTATTATTATTATATAATGATTGCTGAAGAGGCCGGCGGTGTCCGAACCATGCACCATCTCGTGGAGTTAACCTGTTTAAGTCACCAGCCCCGTGTTCGATTAGACCCTCACAGAATGAGTACCTCAAAAATATATATAAATCTATAATAACTATCAATAATATTATTTACGTCGTTGCCATTCCACGCACAAAAATGTTAGGTTAGATTTTCTAATGTCATGTTTCATTTATTTATTATATGGTCGCATTGTATTATCCATGTAATGATATGTAAGATTTGAATTTTAAATTAATAGATATTTATATTTCTTTTGGGTGTATATAAATATCATTTTTTTTAAAAAATCTTATAAACAAAATATATATTATAAAAAAAAAACATTATTAAAGTTGGTAAGGTTGTGAAATTATTTTTTATGATCCCGATCAAAAATAATATCTTATATATCAGCTATTTCATTTTTATTATATTGTATCAAATGTTAATCCTTTAATATATGGCATAAAATATATTTGTGACACTTCTATTCTGCATTTCTGCATGAGTAATAGGAAAAATTACATTTTCTGTCTACGAAAACAGCAGACTTAGGTTTTTAATTTTAAGTGCATTTAAACGACTCAAATAATAAAAATCTTAAAAATAATAGGAAATGCAAACATATAGAATAATTTAGTTTATATTGCAATATGTGGTCAGATAATAGATGCTGTACCTCTATGCCTGTACTCTGTATAGATCTTTCTGAAATAATTTTATGACACATAAAAATTGGTCACAACTCACACGTCACAACATGTTAACATAATGGATACAAATTCTGTTTATACTTTACTGAATTGTCTATGTCAGTTAATCAGCTCATTTTAAACACCACTCATTTTCAACTGCCTACTTGATTTTTTTTTTTATTGATTATTATTTTCATATTATATACTCGGGTTACACCGAAGTGTATCATGAAATATTCTCGGGAATGCTTTCCAATGATAGTGACAAAACGCAGTGTCTATATATATTTTATATAAAGTAATTGTAATATAAAGATAATATTATAGGTATATATAAAGTAATTCAGAGCTTTCTTGTTCGGTGACACAATAGGAGACTGGCGTGTAAAAAATAAAAACAGAGACACAAGGACGAAGAAGCTAAAAGAACAAGAGACAGTTGGTAATTTGTGACTCGTGTCTTGGAAAAAAAATGACAATTCTTTCCACGGCTATCAGCACGAGACTCAAGAGCACATGCCCATTGTCCAATACCTAGACCGCCAAACTCATCTCTCTCCACGGTCAATCATCCGATCAATATTTATATCGTACCACCGTTACGGCTATTATTTTGATTACACCTCTTGCCAGCAAAAATTCTATACATGCTATCGACATCAACATCATCATCATTCACCACTATTGTACATCGTACCTACGTTGCTTACATCCACTAAAATATGCCTTGCTCCGTTACATTTTGTCTGGTACAAAACACAATAATTTCATTGTAGCTATTTCAATTTTTTTATTTTAAAAATCATAATAGGTAACTCTAATTCTAAAGTGTTGTGTCTAAAATTAAACCTATTTATATATTAGGCACATTATATTTGATATAATAAGTTTTTCAAAAAAATTCTTCACCTATTATATTATAATTAAATATTTCAAGAGGTTAGACCTAACATTGGTTATTCATGTTATCACGTAATTCATTCAATCATAATGTATTTATTTGATTTAAACCGCAATCATATATATTATAAATTATAATATTGGATCGATAAACTATAAGATAATAATATTAATGTATGTTAAAATATTTATTTGGTGGTTACAGTGACACTGTAGTTTTTGGATCATAGTGAAATCGTCACCACCATGTGGTTTTAAACTAATAATAATTCCATGTTGACAATATCTCAATAACCACTAAATTTGATTATAATTCATGGGTATAATAATTGTAATAATATTTTCGTCAAACAAATCCGGCCGACATCACTTTAAAGCGAATTAAGAGTGCCTGGGGGCTTGTTATCATCACAAAGAGGAACTTAGGGTGAGAAGAGTTTAAAACACTACCCGACTGATTGCTGGGACCCATGAATAAACCTCGAGCTAACTGAGTTAAATGCAAGGGGAGGGCTTTAAACATTCCCCCCTTTCTCTTTTTATTTTTGTGGTTTCAATCAGCCACCCGCAAAATAGGGGGACGGGATTTGTTAAACACACACGCGCGCCACCGACTTAAGTTAATTTGGATAACAAAGGTGCACTTTTCCGCCCTATGTGTATATATTTATTTGTGTTTACAGCCAAGTAAAAAAAAAATTCAAAAAACTGATTTAGGAAGAGTTTTAAATTACAAGTTTCCATTAGTTTGACAGAGGTCAATTTCTTGTATTCGCTAAACCTTTGAAATATATAATTAGTAAAATTATATTAAGTGAGAAAATTGGTATTTAAAAATGATTAATATTAAAAGAGTATTTTAGTTATAGTTATATATTTTAGTACAGATAAAGTGTCTTATATAATTGATGCATTTTATTTGGTTCATATAATCTGTGCCTATATTTCACTAATTTATAGAATTATATCAAAATTACTATCACTAATTATTTAGGTAGTGTTAAATTACTAATTTTTCTGCATTTACTATTATTTTAACGAAATCCAACTTTGTAATTGGGCATCCACCCCTTGGTACTTATAAGTTAGTTATACCCACTATTACTATAAATAATTAATAAATACCTACTTATACCTCACAATCGATATTAACTTGATTCAATCATATGCATATAGGTAATCAGCTACTGCCGTTACTATTGTTGTATTTGAGTGCCAATTGGAATCAAATCATTATAAAAAATAATGAATCAAAATCAAATCTGGCGATAAAAATTATATATTGTTGTCGGCCCAAAATAATATCTAAAAGTACAATTTACAAAAACTAATTTTAAATAGTAGTTTATACTCATATAGCACATATTCCAAAAGTTGGAAATTTTCCCCTTAGTAAAAAGAACAATAAATAATTGTTGACACCGCCAGGAACACATGTGGTAGTTGTCCCAAGGGACGATTCTCCTGCTGCAATACGTTATGGTCCCTGGTAGTAGTGGTATAGGCGATATTAGTATTTGGAATATGATATAGGCACCTAAGCAGTGTCATAAGCATTTTTGAAAACATAACAACGTATTATTTGTAACTAAACAAACGAAGATAAATTCATATTACACGTTTAAGATAGGCACATTTTTATAAATAAATGGCTATAATAATTGTGTATAGACTTATTGCGATTGGCTCGATTATTATACCGATTAATAAATAAGGGAGATATGTTATTAATACCAACACATAGTATTACGCCAGACTGTTTGTGCAAAGTAAACGACCAAGTTGCCAAATGAAAGTCGCGAGGGTGCTTAGGGGAAGAAAATGTTTACTCAGTTGAGGATTAGGATAGACTTTTTTGATTAAACTGGATGTATTTATGTAGGGGCTATGGAAACAGTTCTTATATTTGAGGGAAACGATATGATTTTGTGCATTTAATGAAAAAATACACAAACTGCAGGATACAATATAATAATATATACTATATATAATATGATATGTGTGATGAAAATTAACTAGAAAATATAAAATGTTTATAAATGTTTCAGGAACCTCAGCTCGAAATAGATCTCCTAGCACCATAGCCTTGGAATTGTTTGAACAGCACCAAGGCACACATATACTTCAAGTAAAAAATTTAAGCATACGACTTAATACCACGTCGATACTATTAATATATCTTATTATGTTTACAGTCGTTGGACGGTTTCGCTTTTGCGTTAGCTGCTGACGGACGATTTCTATACATATCAGAAACCGTATCGATCTACCTAGGTCTTTCTCAAGTGAGTATTTTGAAACACTGTACAATATTAAATTATATGTGTTACTCAATAAAAGTGTGTACGCTTAAAAACAACGTAAAATCCAAGCTATACTGTATTACTACAACGTTGAAGTCTTCACTTCCCGTATACTAACTCCCCTTTGAATATGGCACATATTATATAATATGAGTCGGACAATACTAATTGCGCTCAACACTGTTCTACTCGAAACAATCGGGAAACACTTTGCTCCCTGCTTGTTAACCACCGCATATAATAATATATTAATCCAGTTTAAAATGAATAACGATATGTAATTTCATAATTATTTAAATACACCGTAACGTTGCAGGGAAACTTGATACGTACATGACGTATGAAACAATACCAAAATATAATTTATATCAAACATTACCAACTTTACTTAGTACTTCCGTTTTGATAATGACCCGAATTTGACCAAATTATTATATCTGAAAATTCGATAACATATTTTAATAATAGTTTTTACTTTTTATATAGTATTTGAAGTAAGTAGTTACCCTATAGATAGTTAGTATAATTTATTTTCACGCTTCTTTCAGAAATATTAAATTAACGTTAGGTATAGGTATGTATTATAATGGCATTAAAATAAATTCCCTTGTTTAGTTCATTTAAATTACTTCTAATTCGTACATTGTTGTTTGAAATACTTTTATAGTACCTATAACGTTATCTATTGTTTTAAATTGTATATTATTTCTCGTATTCTCTTGGTTGTGTATAATTGTTATTTCTTTAAAGTCGCTCATTCTTTGACTATGGACATAAACTTTTTTTTTTCATGGAAATATTTAACCACATACTATACACCTATATTATAATTTATAATATTATAAAACCAGCGCACATACCTACTGTTTTAATTTATCATAGTTAAAATAATTTGACTCCTCTTCTTTCTTTAATAAGACATTACGAACTTGTTCTAATAATATTTTTTTATAGAGATTTTAATTTTAAATCTAAAATCTGAACGAAATCAGATTTTTAAACAAAGAATCACGATTTTAGTTATTTTATTGTAATTTAAAAATATTATTTGTTCTTGAAACTTTTAATATACCTATATTATTATAATATATTATATACACTATGACATTTTTGAATGCAGTATTATCGACAAAAATTAATTCAACCTATTTCTATTACTAATATTTTAAAATAAATTACTATAGTGGAAATAATAATATGTTATAAATTAATATACTTATAGAACACTGCCAGACCATCTTCACTCAAAATTGTTTTTCATAGGTATGCAATGATATATAATAAAATTCAAGTTTAACACATCTATTACAGTGACCTACTCAATGATAAGGTATCTACTGTACAGAAGAGCGGTTACCTACTTTCCCCATTTTTTATTTGTGATTCCTGAATAAATTATACCTCTGAAAGATTTTATACACTATTATGTATACAACTATATAATTCTATAATATTATATTGGAACAATATATTTTAATACCTATTTATAATACTAGGTAGTAGGTACTACTACATTTTCTTTACCTTTTTGTCAACTAAATTTGTTATATTCCTCTGTAATCAAATCAAAATTATAAACTATTAAAATTAATAAACCATTAGATATATAAAAAAATATACACATAATATTAACTTTCAAGTTGATTTATAATAAGTGTTATTTTAAAAATAGGCACATAATATTATTTTAAATTTAAATTCCCGAATAGAATATATTTTATATAAGTTGGATTATGTAGTTATTATTATTATTATTATTATTATTACCTAGGTGTATATCTACATTTTTATAGTCTTGTTCACATAAAAAAACACATTTTTCGTTATAATATTTACTTTTATCAACTAGTAAACATTTTTGTCCCTATTTTATGTGTGTTCTTATCATACTAATTGTATATTCAATTTGTAATTTCTATGAAACTGTTACATCTTAAATAATAAATAACTATTACGCAAATAGTTTATTAGTCATTAGTCATTATTTATACATCCATAATACTAGTGTAGTTTAGTTTGTTGGATGAAATGTGATGTAGAAACAATCGTCAGTTCTAGAAACCTACCCTGTATACCATAGTCCTGTGTACAGGCCACGTCAAAAGCGCAAAAACCCTGGGTCTCCCCCGTGTCGGCCTTTGCAGCATAGCTATTGATTGTGTCAGGCGGGCGAGAGAGAGTACGGTTCGGAATTACGAATGAGGAACACGCTCGCACGGCTCAAGTGTACGTGAGTCGAATTCGAGTCGAGCCGGAACCCACCCGCGCAACCTTTAAAACCCGTCAATCCTCCCTTACCTTTCCCGAAGAAAGGGAGATGAGGGGGGGAGTGTTTGTAGACCATGCAGCGCACAGCCCTATATATAGTCTAAATTAACGTTACGGACGGTAACAATGATGGACGATTCGGGAAGATTTTTCACTAAGTCCGAATAGTTTAATTCCCCTTGTAACCTACAACCAATATCTCAAGAGGCTTCCAAATGTCAAACTTCTATGTTAGTTCCTTTACTTATCCGTGTTATTTTTTGCAGGTAGAGATGACCGGTAGTAGTGTGTTCGACTACATTCACCAAGCCGACCATTCTGAGCTGGCTGAACAATTAGGCCTAGGACTGACTCAAGGCCAGGGAATGGCATCGCCGTCACCCAGCAGTGCTGGTTCCGAAGAAGGAAGTTCCAATGTGGGCACGGCAAATCCCGACGGTGAGTTTTCATCCCTTCAGACAACGGTGGCAACACTCTACGACGTTTCACGTGATTAGCCACACGCTCACCCTGAGTGTTTTTTATTGCCCCGTCACGCCGTATAGAACACTGAAATGCAATCCAATTTATAACCAAAAAATAAAATAAAAAACATCTAGTCCGAGGGAAAAATTAGTTTGGTCCTTTTTCAGTTACAACGCTCGATCCGATAGTGCGTGACGGAGTATTTTTACGAATTGATGCTAGGGGCTATGATTTTAAATCTAAAACAAGTTCACACAATATAATTTTCATCAGATACTAAATTTATCTTAAAAATATTAAAAATATATATATTGAAATCGTTTTAATTCTTAAACGTTTACATAGAATTCTTGTAATATGTATGAATAACGAATATATATAAAAATATAACCATTTTACACATTTTTCACACATTTACCACCGATCATGTGCTTATAGTTTGGAACATTATAATATCGTATAGAATTTTTGGAATATATAAGGAAGTACGGATCATTAGTCCGGCCGCAAACGGTCGTGACTTCGAACACATAATTATATATAAGGTTGTATCCCATTGCTATGTAATAAATAATATTATGCTGACATAGTGTGAATACGACCGAACGAACATTTTGTTTTTATTTTTTAATAAATAGGTAAAACAAAAATTATTTTACATTATTCGTAATAATTAAACAGTTAAAACTTTAAAACTTTGTATTAATTATAGGTAAACACAATCATGTTTGATTTTAAAAGAAAAAATCTAGTCACGAATGATCAATAAATTAATTCATAATAACGAAAATAATAAAATAAAATAACAAATACAAAATTTACATCATTATACTATAATCATTATTTCTTTATACAATTTTCAGTTTCGTCAGTGATGTCTCTATCCAGCACAAATGCATATAAAGGCTTAGACAGAGCGTTTTGCATTAGAATGAAGTCTACGCTGACTAAACGTGGTTGCCATTTCAAATCCTCCGGATATAGGGTGAGCGTACATATATATATACTTTTCTAATACGGATATTATTACCACCGTATAGGGTGTAGAATTATACATTTCATCCCACTTTCCCAGTAATATATAAATTCTCTTATTTGGAGGGGTGAAGTGTAATTTTCAGACCAAAAATGTAGTAAAGGGTTGATGGTTGTGTGATTATTAAGCTTAAAACAACCGAAAATGAGTGCGTCATACTATACCTATAGGTATAGTTAGAAAATATTTCGATTCAAATCAGTCGTCAGCAATTACCAATTTCACCATACTACGAAATGTCATTGATACAATTGTAAATTTTTGTATAAAACACTCATTATTTATACACTGACAAAATATTAAAACTTATTTCCTACTTTCTTAAATAATGTTTCAAAATAAAATGTATTTCTCTGCACAACAGAAATACAAAAACAATCATATTGGAGTTATATAAAATACGAATGATTGTGTTGACCTAATGAAACAAGGGGATGTGAAATAAAGACCAGGAAAATACAAGGGTTGAAGGAAAATTCTACCCCAAATATAAATGATGATTCATTGAAACCACTACTAAAAATTAGTATTTTTGTTCGAGATACTGGTTCTATTTTAATTGGATATCTCCTCGAGCACCCAAAGCATGGTTTCGGTCCAAATTTAACAAGCGAAAATAAAAGTAGAATGTTTTTTTTTAAATTATTATTATTTGTTTACATAAGGGTTATTCGTGTATAGGGAATAATCCATTAGTCTTGTGTATATGTAACACATACCTATAATATACAAGATAAACTCTTATGTATAAACACATGGTCAATGATGCATTTACAAATTCTATACTTTGGAAACCTGTCACCACAAAACTGACCACTGCTTAAATGTATAAGTACATAGGTATAATATAGCGTAATGTGCGTATGTATGTTTACATATTATGTGGTGACAATGACAAAGAGAAAGCTGTTCAAACGATGATAAAACAATATTAACACTGATATTGTAATAAAAATAATTATAATAATGCACAATTGGTGTTCCACAATGGTTATATTCTTACATAACAGTGTTATTTCAAACGAATAAAAAAAATTCAATATTCGACAAATTAAAGAAAATAACCGTTATAGGTACCAGGTACCTACCTATTACTTATTCAGTTATTACATCATCACATTATTCACCCCTATAGGTGGATATTTTTTTCATCTTGATTTTCAATTTATACTTCAGATGGACTAATGAAAACTAGATATCGGTTAAATAACCATGGATAATTATACACTTATTGGGTCCATAGACGGTAGATGAGAGACAAAATCCAAATGGTTTTTTATACCTATATAGGTACCTACGTATGTGTATTTGAATGATTTGGGTTTTATGGACGAACAATTCTGATAATTTTGTTAAGGTCTATTCTGAATGAGCCCAACTAATTAATTAAGTTGCTAAAGATCCGTGTCCAGTGAACGTTCTGTTTTAAAAACAACTCCCTTAACAAGTTTGCACTAAAAGAACAATAGAATACAATTCAATAACAATACTTGTGCGTGTCATGCGTTTGATAATTTAGTTCCGATTTCATTGTAGCCCGATGAATGAAAGACAAAAAGCAGATGACACTTAAGTATTCAACGATAATATACAAAATTCGATTCACATAGACACGAAAAAAAAACAATTACTATAGTCGGAAGCGTCCTAAAAAAAAAAAAACAACAATAATAATAATAATGTACCACATAACGTGTAAACGTTTAGAGTATAGTAAAACGAAAATTGAATGACCGAAGTAGGCGGCCGACTTAAGATCGTTGTCAGAATGTACAAATTATATCCAGTGATCGTGATGAGTATACAAGAAAAGAACGCCTCTGGTTCCAAGAGGTTGTTTTTTCCTCTTTTTTATGTAATTTACGTGTCAGAACTGTTGATGTCGCGTTAACCACTGTTTTTTTTTTCACACGCCACTAACAGTCGTACATTATATATATGATGTATATCATACGATATTATTAAGGCGATAAAAACTCGTCAACAAACTTTACCTTATGACTTATAGTATATAATAAATAATAATATACATTACATACACTCTAGCCACACAAAACATTAAATTTTAATTTACTAGGAAATTGTGTTTTTACAATCTTATACTCTTATGTCTCAGGTGGTGCTGTTGATTTGCAGACTGAGGCCACAGTACACGTTTTCGCACAATCGAAAATGTGCGCCACCGCTTTTGGGCGCAGTGTCCCTCGCTATCGCTCTACCCCCACCAAGCGTGCATGAAATCCGACTGGAAACCGACATGTTCGTCACAAGACTATACTTCGATTTTCGAATAGCTCATTGCGAACCAAGGTAATTATATCGACTGAGATGATCAGATATCTCTAAAATCTAGATATTCGTTAGAAATATTGTAATTTAATATGCAAAAAAATACATTGTGATGAACTCAAATATAAAATAAAAACATGGTTTTTTTAATTTTAAGAGCATAAGACTTTCGAAAAACTGTACCAATTTATAACTATAATTAGACAAAAAATATGCCTATTACCAACAACTCTATTTTATACCTACTTATAGTTTATGTTTTGGAATATATAACTATGTATTCATCAATTAGGTATTTAGCTGTAGCATATAATTTTAAAACATACAAAAACCGTGAGACCCACTTTTGTTGAAGTCATATACGTTTTGAGTTGCTGTGTATAGATACGCAAATGTATAACGATGATTTATTATTATCACAGGGTGGCGGAAATACTAGATTATACGGCCGACGAACTGACTGGTATGAACATGTATACCCTGTGTCACGGCGAGGACGTGGGGAAACTCCGAAAATGTCACCTAGACTGTAAGTATATACTGCAACATGCAAGCACTATAATGTTATGGACATCAACTTCATAATATTATTATATTATAACACAATACGGTCGTTACTATAGTTTTGAATGGTATGACGCGCGACGGTGCGCATTGTAATATTATACGTTGCAGATACAGATAAAAATGTAAAATAATATAATACGGGTCTGGCGATGGTTAGAGTATCGTATAATATGAGGTGACTATAGGTAGGTACAAAGGTATACTTCAACTAGATATAACTCCTACTTATATGATATACCTACATTATAATATCTCGCGTTAACGGGCATATAAATGGTGGCCATTTATATTTATACGCGATCGTAATTGAATAACGACCGGAAGAGCGTCATCAGTATTCAGAACAGTAATACGCACAGAGTATAATATTATAATATGTACCTACCTACCTATTTTGTCTTCACCGAATACATCGTTCACGAGACGATGACTCTTGTAGTCTTGTTGGTGGACGACACGATAACATCTAACGTGTGGCCACCGGGTTAATGGCTGTATGGTCCGGTAATAGGGGGAGGGCGGAGCTTCCGGTGCGATACCTGCCCGGCATATTTCAACAGGCGCAAGTGCCTCTGTATACCCTCTGTATGCCTCTGTATAGCTATAGATGTGCGTGTGTATTATAATCATCATCATCATCATCACCATCATCATCATCATCATCATCACTGTCGTCGTCATCAGTACCTTTAGGTATAGGAAAGTACGATGGTATGGTTATAGTATTGTAATGTATAATATTTTGCCATACAATCACAAATCTGTGAAGGAGGAACCAAAAATTGTTGTGTACGTTTTATTGTATAGTGCATATTATCTGATACTCTGATATTTATATGTATGTATATTATACGCAGTTGGGGTACAGCTATATGTATATGTACGTACATTTCGCTCGTCTTAAGTGCAGAAAGTGCCTGGAAATTATGATACAGGCAGCGTGTTGGATTTACGTAGATGTGGATTTGTGGTCCACAAACGTCAAAATAATATGTTGAGCAATATAGTTATCAATTATTTTATTTTGTAAAATATATACCTAGGTACTTTTAAATCTATATCTATACTATATAATATTATAAAGCTGAAGAGTTTGTTTGGTTGAACGCACTAATCTCAGAAACTACTGGTTCGAATTGAAAAATTATTTTTGTATTGGGTAGTTCATTTATTAAAGAAGGCGCTATATAGGCTATATAACATCACGCTACGACCAATATAGGAGCACGTAATGGTGCTCAAAAAGAGATTTTGAGATTTACGATGGAAATGTTTGCTTATAAATGGTTGCTATTGGTTATAGGAGAAATAATTAGTAGAAATAATACTAATTATTATTGGTTGCCATTGGTTAATCGGGCAAATCAGGTACAAGCATGCATCAAATCAAATTTTTGCACATTTCCTAACAAGGTGGATTAGTTGCTCTTACTGCAGCGAGTCACACCCAAAAGGAGTTGAACAATCACAATTTTTTTAAGAATTATTATTTTTTACGGGTCATGAAGTGTGCGGATCAGCTATAAATTACATTGATATAATACAAATATATAAATAACATTATAGTAAATACATTTTTTTTTTTAAATAAATATGTTTTTGAAATACAGATTATTTTTCTGGACTGCTTCCTAGACAATTTTGAAAATCCGCCATTGGATAAAGTTAGGTAGATATCATAATACGTATTGCAGGAAACGAAAGAGAATTGAATGGATAATAATATTATCTCCACCGTCCCACTAACCGCCATTACTCACTACTTATTATACTACTATAATATACCATACTACCGTAGGTACCTACTGCAGGTATATAGGTAGGTCGTAGTCATGCAGTCGACAGAAAAACAATATCCATTTCGTCATAAAGTCAAGTTGAATGAGTTGAATGCTTAAATATTATTATAGCGCCGCCATAGATCCGTCTTCCCAAAATGTATGTATAAATATTCCACTCGAGTCGCGTGCAAGTGGCTTTCGGACAATAATAAAAATTGGATATATTGTTATAATATATGAATTATTCGTCGTGTGTCTGTATACATTATTTTATATAAAACTATTCCCATTTGTAAATTTTAAACTCTTAGTTCATAGTTTCCTACCTATTTATACACTGCTTTATAACAATAGCTGGATATATTATGTAAGTTCCGATATATATAATATATAAATAACTACGTACCTACATCGTACTATTTAGTAAATACAGTAAAACGTCCTTATGACGGCATCGCTCGGTACCAACTGATTTTTCCGTCATAAATGATTTTCCGTTGTAGGGAGACTAAAATATACGGGATATATGTGATTCGAGACTTTTGTTATTTTCCGTAATAAAGAGAATTCTGTCTTATAGGGATCCGTTATAAAGAGGTTTTACTGTAATTGTATGTATTGGACTTAATCATTTTTAGTGTACATTATTTTTTCAATGTAATAAAATTACCATAAATACATACACTTGTATAATTTTATAGTTACCCGTTAGGTAATATGGTATTTTTTTGTTGAGACAACAACAATTATAAGTATTGAACCAAATTATTATTACAATTTTATTAAATATATCAACGGTGAATGAAGAATCAAGATTAACCTAATTTATTATTATTCCAAAATAATTTAAAACTATAAATATAGATATAATATATTATAATTATAATCTTAGTAATATTTTACTGAAATGAGTTGATTTGTTTAACATATATATATTTTTATAAAAATATTTAGTATTATAGTAGAAGCTAGTTTACGTTTATTTACACATTTAAAACTAACTGACAATATAAATCATACAAAAATATAATGCGTTTCGATTCTTACAAATATAATTTATACAATTTTTACAAAAGTGTTCTATTTATCACTTATCAAATCAAATTAACATTTAAATTTTTTATTTCAGTGATTAACAAAGGACAGATGATGACGCATTACTATAGGGTAATGAATAAAAATGGTGGTTACACTTGGATGCAGACGTGCGGTACGGTCGTCTGTAACTCGAAAAACGCTGAAGAACAGAACATCATTTGCGTCAACTATGTAGTCAGGTAAGTTGTATTTTATTTTAAATTTTAGCCCCGCGCCAATTAGGTGTGTCCCCTCGTTTTGTATTCAGAACATTCACCAACTATAAAAAAAAAAAAAAAAAAATGTGCGTAACATTATCCGAACCTCTGCGGAATATTGATCGTGGTGTATAATATTATGTATAATGTATATATATGATGATTTTAGTGCCAGAGAATTTGACAATTTGATAATGGATTGTTGCCAAATGGAAGAGCATATTAGACAGAGGGCGGTAAAAAGAGAAGAAACAGGAGGCAACGACCCTGAGAACGGTTCACCCGATGGCGGTGGCGGTGGTAAGTGTCATGTTATATCTTATATGACTATTATATGAATCTAATGTCGTTGATACGAGTTTAACTAGATATCGGTTTTTTTAGATGGGCGAGGTGGAAACCCTAGAAGAGATCACCTAACACCAGCCGACCTGGACGACGGTCATTCGGCGGACGGACAGGGTGATCCGACGAGAGGCAGGAATCATGTGGACATAACGCAATTGAACAGCGCACCGTCCGAACGATTACAAGTGAGTTAACATGAATAACATTGTAATTTCAATTACTTATTTCAAATAATAGTGAAATTATCATATTTTATAATGACGTAATGGAATTAATAATGAATACAAAACTACAAAAGTAAATATCAAGTAGACTGTATATTATATAAGGTTTGACTACCAAGTTGTAGGTATAATACAACTATAGATACTGATACATAGGTTATATAACATATACTATACCAGTTGTACACTTATACCTACCTATGTGACTTTAATGCGTTATCGTTGTAATTTTTTTAATTAAAACATTATGAATTATAAAATTATATAGTATTGTTGGGTAGCAATCAAAAATAAACCTAAAAAGCTATATTATATCTTTAAAAAGTAATTGATCTTTGTTCTCATTTTTCACTATACTACAGCAGTTGTTATTTTTTATGTAGTTCTTGCATTGGTACTATGACTATAAAATGACAAGTTAAGAATTATATAACATAGATACTCATTAGTCGTAAGTCATAAGTTATGACTCATAACACTCGAAGACTATATAGAGATAAGAAGATTGAACATAGAACTATAATAGAAGTTTCACTGGTCGTTTCGTTCATTTGAAGGACGATTTTAGCGTTTCTTAAATTACCTATTGTACCTACCTAACTACATTCCTAACTTTCCTGCAAAATTAAGCATCCACAGTTTTTATTAATTGATCATGAGTTCTTACTTATACGTCTTAAGTAATCGTACTACTATACCTACGGTCAATTTATTGTCTTTTTTCTAATAGTGAATCTAAAGCCTAATCTATGAATGAGAACGAAGTATAGATATACCTACGAATACTATAAACTTAAGTACGGACCATCCTATCAGGGCCGAAGTAAAGGGGTGCAAATTTTTTAATCGTGTGTAAAATTGTACAGTACTTATTTATATCTACGTATGTGTTTTGTTATATAACTGTATAACATAAATATTATATTTACATAATTTAAAGATGGGAAAAATACCTGCCCCGATACGCAAAATATCTGAAACTTGCTTTGGCACCTTCGTATAATATGCATTATACATACAATAATAATATATTATATTATGTCCTCTAGACTATTTTGATGTTTATTTACGATTCGCTTTCGTTTCAGCTGAACAACAACAACAACAGCATAGGAATACAGCCAAAGAAGTCAGGTAATGACAAACGGAAAGCACACAAAAGGAAAATCGCTGACCGGGACGAGGCGGCTGCGGTGGTGGTGACGGCGGATAGCTGCTGCAGTAGTTCAGAAGAGGAAGCTTTGGTGAACCGGAAACAGCATTTCGCCAGCCTGAGCCCCGCCTCGTCGTCGTGTCAATCCACGTTGCCACCCAGTCCACCGAAAACGAACGGCGGTGGCATTGATAAGAGGCCGGCCGCGAGCGACCCGAACGCCGTGAAAGAGCTCGAGCACGCCATGTCCAAACACCTACCGCCGGCCACGGACAAGGCATCCGCGTCATCAGTGGCGGCAGCACACCAACCAACCGATTTCAGCACGGACGCGCTGCTCAAGCAACAACAACAGAAGAGTACGATCCAGTGGATCGGGGCGCACCACCTGGGACATCACCACCATCTTCATCAGCAGCAGCAACACCAGCAGCAACAACAGCAACAACAGCAACAGCAGAACGGTGGCCTACACCTGCAGCAGCACCAGCATCACCACCACCCGGCCGGGCCACCTCACCACCATCACCTCCATCATCACCAGCAGCAGCAGCAGCAGCACCACCACCACCACCATCAACAGCAGGGCGCATCGCCGCACAGCCAACAGTCGACGGGCGGTGCACCAGGTACCACGCTGCCCGCTTCAGCACTGCTCCGGCAAATATACGCCAACCGTGAGTCGGTGATCCGCGCTAACGTGCACGCTCCCCGTTCACCCGGCGCCAGTGCTGTCTCGTATTACGCGGGCGAAATGAGCACTTTGCCGACGCCGCCGGGCAGCGAAGGCGGTTATTCGGAACAGCAACAGTTCGGGCCGCAGAAAAACGAGTTCGGTAACGGCGGCGGCCTGGCCGTACCACCACCGTACAGTTACGCCGATTATCATACGGCCATGACGCCACCGTCGTCCGTGTCGCCACGTGATAAACATCAACACCAGCACCAGCAGCAACAGCAACAACAGCACCAGCAACAACACCAGTACGATCTGTACGGGCCACCGCCGACGTCCGCGGACGCTTTGCTGCAGATACGACAACAGCATTTGCACCAACAGTACGGCCATCACGCGGAAGTGACGTCTTCCGCGGCGCCCGCGCTGCCGCTGAAACCACAGCCGTATAACCCTGCGCCGCCGCCCCCGCCCCCGCCCGCCGTGCCGCTCGATCATTATGATCAGACGTCCGCCGCCGCGGCAGCCGCGGCCGCAGCATTTTATCATTCGGCCGCCGGCTTTCATCTTTACCATCCGTCCAAGTCGACTATGGCCACTGGCCCGCCGCTGCCACCTCCGCCACCGTCATCCGTGTACGCTGCTGACTCGTTAAAGACCCACCACAATTGGTACTCCACACCCACTTAGTATGCAGTTGGTATAGATTTATAATAACTATGACATTTTATATGTAAATTTCATCCCTATCACCATCCCCATAAAAACATATGGCGAGGAGTTCATTTTTAAATGCGACACGCACTCACTCGTATTTCCTAGGACATATTATTTTTGAAAAAAATTAAACAACAGGTATATTATTGTCATTTGTTAGGTGCACACGACAATTTGTAGTGGCTATCATATTAATATCTGGTAACTAAACTCTGGTTAGGTATTGGTACTCGGTAATTACAAAATACAAATTATAATAATATGTAACTCCATTGTTATTTATTGTTAGTACCTATTTTACATTTTGCCAGTTTTACCATTTTTTCTCTTATTTCTTTTTTAAACGCAAATAACGTTCACGTTGGTTATTATAAAACAGAAAAATAAAAGAGTAATAGACTGGAATGGTTTGGACACAATATGATCATTATGGATTACACTTATAAATGATAAATTATCGGAAAGAATATAATATGCTAAAAAAATACATCGTAAGTACTATAATTAGTACTGTACTAAATTCAGGTTGCTAGATTGGTGGATAGAAAAATACAATATTTATAATTTACAATAAAAATATCCCCCTCCCCTTATTTAAAGAGACATTAACTTCCCTAACTCGTTCATAAAAACTTTATATGATTGTAAATAATAAACCATAAAGTATAAATAACTTGATAAATATCACAAAATTTTAAACTTACCATTATCAAAAAATAGTCAAAAGGTAGTGTAAGTTTTAAGTACCAAGACGTAAAATACCCGTATATTATCTACAACAAGATATGCGTTTTCTTTTATTTTATATAACTCATTAGGTGTCCAAGAAAATACGGGTTAGCATAAAAATAGCACCGCTATTATGTGCGATTGATATAGGTAATACCTACATAGCTTTTAATTATTATATTTGCTGCAGCTGTATTCGTTTGAGACTGTAATATTGTCATTATTCTTATTTATAGTTATTAAACATGTATATTATACCGACTTTATAAAAACCTACCAAAGGTTGTATAAAATACGTAATACCTACTATACATATTATGCACATAATTAATATTATATGAACAAACTATATATATTTTGTTAAGACTACATCCTTTTTTTTATACATACATATTTTAACCAAAGATTGTATTTTAGTGTCGAATTTTTAAACTGCGTGCCTACCAATTTTTTGATGAATTGATGATGTACCTACCACGGCAGTAGTGTATTTCGGGGGGGGGGGAGGTGATTCCCTAAACCCCCCCTATATACGCCATTGACTGCAGGTGTGTATGTATATAGTTTCAATGTTTTTACATTAAAA
Organism: Nasonovia ribisnigri; assembly: GCA_027563435.1. Taxonomy (NCBI): domain Eukaryota; kingdom Metazoa; phylum Arthropoda; class Insecta; order Hemiptera; family Aphididae; genus Nasonovia; species Nasonovia ribisnigri. The sequence continues at coordinate 1,119,183 of JANEHU010000048.1, forward strand.
AAATTTACAATTTCGACATCAGCCGTTTATTTTTGGTTTGAAATGTAATTATGAAAACTTATTAAGTAGGTAGGTAGGTATAGTTAACTTAATGAAATGTTTCCATATTTAAACTCAATGTCATTGCACAAATGTATGTACCTATTGAAAAGTACTTCTCATAAAATTATATCCAGTGAGGATGGCGGTACATGTTTATACATATTATTTTATACATAAGAGATGAAAATAATGTAGACTTTAATTATAATTATAATTTAATAGGTTTGTAAATTATACGTATAAAACATCATATCAAATTTATTTTTAAACTAAGTGCTATAAAGACATCACAATGTTTAAGTCTTGCACTCATCTGTATTATTTGTAATTTACGAGGTGTTATTATTACGCTATCGTTATGAGTTATGACTCGGTAAATACTATATTATTATTTTTTATAATTCAAATTTGTTTTTTTTCCCTTAAACAAGAATTTTATTGTTTGAAAACATGTTAGGTGGTTAATTATTTTATTATTTTTTTTATTATTATTATTTTACGTTGGCTCAATTAATTTGTATATAATGTAATTTTTTACACAAATATGTATAATGTATTATATATATATTAATATTACTTATTATTATTATTATTATTATTATTATTATAATTATTATTATTATTACTATTATTATTACTACTACAAAGTTAAAGCTGTTAGTAGGTGTTAACTGAAATGTGCAATAGACACAAGTTTATATCAGTGATATTTATTCTTTGTTTGTAATTTAAAATATAAACAAAAATAAATTTTAAAAAACGGTTTCATGTCAATTGTTTTTTCATGAATGTTTTTCTTGATGTAACAACCACAGAAACAAGTTTTGATTCTTTGGTGCCACTCAAATTTCCACCATAAAATAAAATTGTCTGATATTGAACGTATCCAATAGTTTTGAGTAAAACTCTAGTTTGTCATAGTTGAAGACAAATATGCAAATTATAAACCCAATTTATAAAAATTATTTTAACAACTAAATATAATTTCAAGAACCTACCTTTATATAATATAGATATTAATCTATATTATTATTACGTTTTTATGTATTCTTCAGTCTTGAACAAATGATATTTTCCTACTCCTTGTCCTACGTAATGATTTACTATGAACCCTAAAACAATAACAATTTTCATTATAAAATAACACATTATGTTGAAATTGTATTTAAGGGTGTTAAAAATCAATGCAAGATATGTAGTAGGTAGCTACATTGTTTCAAACATTGGAAACTTAGGCAACTTAATCTACACAAAATTTTCTTTGTAAGGAATGAGGGTCTTGCAAAGTATCACAAGATTCTTCTAAACTGTGTACCACGAAAGATAGAACCCATAAAAAATAAAAAAAATTGAAAATTTTGTATGCATTAAGCTACTTTTTTTCATAACTTATAACTTAGCTTTTAACTTATTAAATAGTTATTGCCCACCTTTGCATTTTTACTAAATGTATATAGTATATATTATTATTTTCTATACACTACAATATTTTCAAAATGTTGACCGTCTTTGAGGTATTTATTATAGGCATACAACATTTTAAATTTTTTTAGCTTTTTACTAAAAAACATATAAATAGACAATGTAATTTCAATTTGGAAGGAATTAGGTATTTTAACAAATAATAATAATTTTAAATATTTTGTTATAATTTAAATATATTATTAGATGGTACTTATATATCTACCTATTTGAAACTTTTAGAGTATATTATTATATTTTAATATTTTATACACACAAAGACATTTTCAAATTAATTTATTTGACAAAAATTAATTCAACTATAATTGTATGCTTATTGTCTAATAGTCAAATTAATTACTTTAATAAAATTATATCATAAAATATAGGTAGTACTTAGTATTATAGACAGACGATTTATGAAGACAGCGGTGGACTGTCTCAGAATCATTTTTCGTTTATAGGTACAATGAATTTATATCTTTATATCATTGAATTAAAATTTAACACATATGTTACACTGAGCCTGGGAATTTATCACAGGATAATAATAATCATAATATTATCATATTATATCATGACAATATTTAATGATGTTTATGAATTTGTATATATCGTTTAGGTTGGAATACGCGGCACGTTTAAAGATAGGTGGTAAGTACTCACTGAAAAAATTATATTAATAATATTGACAAATATGTTTGGAACACCCAGACAGAAAAATATCTACCAACGATTGTACTAAATATATGTACATTACTATTATGACAATTACCTCTTTGAAATATAATTATAGGAATTTTAAGTAAGTTCGATGGAAAAGTGAATCTAGTTGGTGTAGTGACGAGAGGTAATTCCCTGTAGTTTTCAAAAAATTAATGAAAAACAGGAATTTTCAGATAAAATCGAATTTAGTTTTTGGTGTACCTATATACCTAACACTTAAACAAATGACCGTATAGATACATGGACTATTCACTGTATGTTTATACTAGCATTTTCCATATACCATAAAATAAAATATTTTGACTTGTTTTCAGCTAGCTGTTTCCAGATATTTTCAGTTTCCAATTTTTTATTTATTATCTATAAATGTCAATAAAATGTTAAACGTTGGGTCAAAATACTTGAAAATTTAATACATGGCTCCTAATATATTTTTACAATGAAAGTTGAACAATTTAAAAAAAACAGTCAAATTTTTTTTTACTATAGCATTTAAAGTACGAAATTTGACAAAAAATCGCGAAAAAAATGCAAATTATTTTGAGTTAAAAATTCATGAAAATTTTTCTTTTTAAATTTTAAATTTTAAAATGTGATGCAATATTCCTCATACATTTGTCTACCTTTATCAAAAAAAAAAAAAAAAAAATGTCCGCCGGAAAATCAAATTACATTTTTATGAGCGTCTGAAGTTCAAATTTTTACAACATTGAATTTTCACCAGATATTTCAGGTAGTGATTTTCTTATTTTGTTGTAATTCAAAAACGTATAATTTTACAATTGAAATTTACACCATATGTTTATTTTATCAAATTTCTTCTATACTTGAATAAAATTTTCAAAATGTTTTAACTCGTTCTGAGCATTGTTGTTACGTTTTAAATTTTAAAATTTTTTAGTTTTTTTCTATAAATGTCAATAAAGTTTTATTTTTTGGGTCAAAAAGCGTAAAAATTAATAAAAGGCTCCTAATATATTATTACAATATCAGCTTAAAAATATTGAGAATACATAGGCCAGATTTTTTTTCATAAGCTTTTAAAGTTCAAATGTTGACATAATTTTTCAAATTGAAAATTTACAAATGAAATGTAGTTAAACATTTATAAAATGTTCAACTTTTTTATAGGTATTTTAAATTAAAATTTGGACAAAATTACATAGGTATTTAATAACCAAGAATAACGATTTTAGTTATTTGTTTGTAATTTTATAATATTAATTCAACTTACCGACTACCGTATTAATAATAAGTAATAATATAAATTTAATATAAAGTGTCTACACTGACAAACCGTCTCAGCTCAGAATCGTTTTTCGTATATGCAATGATATTATATTATCATTGAATTCAAATTTAATACCATCCATTAAACAGTGACCCACTTGTAACATACGGTACAATAGAGCGACACACACTTATACGCTTTTTAAGATTTTACCGGTTTCAACAACTATAATAGGTACTCGCATAGGCGTGCGCAGACTTTAAGTTCGGGGCGTGCCCGTGGAAAATTTGAATTATACATTATACACCCATAGACAGAGTATAGTATAGATATTATAAAAATATAGATCAGAAACAAGTCACAATTTTTATAACTTATTTATTAATTATTATTGGTTACTGGTTAGTATATAATATTTACAGATTCATACGTCTATTTTCTAAAGTATTGAACTCATTGATGACAGAATCCAGGTTTATCCCACTTGTCAACTCTTGTTCGGTGAATAGTAACAGTAACGAATCTAATCGTTCCTGTTTCATCGTACTTCTAAGTTTTGATTTTACAATTGTCATTTTTGAAAAGACTCGTTCGCATGTACAACTTGTGACTGGGATAATAGTAAATAATTGTAAGATTTTATAAAAACAACTGTAGGTAGAAATACGATTGTTAGTTTTCAGCCAATCAAGCCACAAATAAATGGACTCACTAGATATACCATTAGGTTTATCAGATTTTGGCAAATGTTTTAAAAGGTTTATTTCAGTTATTAGATCTGTACTTGATGTATTTGAGAACCTAGCCAAAACATCAATCATTTCAGGTTTTGTTTCCATGTGTAGCAGACTAGCAATGGCTTCAATTAAGCTTAAAGTTTCTTGATTGAATCTTGAATCCATTGCCGATAATAAATCATCAAGTAGTTCATAATAAACCGATATCTTCATTTCATCTAATTTATTTTTAAAAAAAAAATTGAGATTTAGATTTTTTGTCAATTTGAGTCGATACTTTTCTACGAATAACGTCTGGAACAATTATTCCATGTTTTTTACATAAAGCAACTGCTTGTTCAAAAATATTTTCAAATTCTTTATTTTCATTTCTCATACTTTTAAGATTTAATGTTAAAGACCGTACATTATCAATTGCCAACAAAAGATTTATTTAGTTTGGGTGATTGAAGTACTGAGCTAACTTTTAAAATAAGATTTAATATTGGATGCATCATAAACATGCCAAAAATGAACTCAAATCTTTTTATTTGGTATAAAAGACCTTGACCTTTTGCACTCATCTCAGGATTGGTACAATTGTTACAAATTTCTTCAATTCCAAGAAGTAGACAGTCATAATTGTTTAATATACCCTTGACTGCTTTGGCTCTACAAGCCCAACGTGTTGTAGAACATGATTTAATTGTCATCAGCTTAACATTAGTTTGTTGAGCAATTTTTATAAGTCGCATGTCGCATTGGGCTGCCTTCAATGAAGTTATAAATGAATTGAATGGTTCCAAAAAAGTTAAAAACTAATCTATTTTTTTTTATTTGCTTGGAAGTTGATTTTTCACATACCGAATCTACTAATGCTAGATTCAAGCAATGCGAGCATAACAGTGCACATATTTTATGTTTGAATTCTGTTCCTTACATTTGGCTTGAACACCACCTATACTGCCAGACATTGCCGATGCCCCATCAAGACACACAGCTAACACAGAAGTCCAACATTTTCCCATTTCTCTTATAACATTATCAATTGAATTGAATATAGATTGTGCAGTAACAGATGTCATACACCTTAAAGCTACTAATGTTTCAATTGGTCTATTTTGCTCACCATCAAAATACCTAATAACGACAGACAGTTGTTCAGAAAGTCCTACGTCACTTGTTTCATCTGCTAATATTGATATATATGAATTTTCCATGTTACTTTTAATTTTTTTTAGAACAACGTTGTGTGTAGATTACGATTACTTCTGTATAATGCATTCCTTGCACCATGTTCAAAATGACACCGAAGAAGATTATCATATTTTGATAGTAAGTTCAAAAGTTCTCTAAAAAGTCCTTGGTTATTACTTTTTTCACTCTCATCATGTCCTCGAAGAGGTCGACCACTCTTCACTAAACAAATTACAATATCAATCAGACGATACATAACTTTTCTATTTTCAAGGCGTTCTTCTTCTTTTTTACTGATAGCTGCTTGACGAGCCAAATCAACTCGTTGAAATACGTATGTTTCAAAAAAATTCTGGGTAGCTAGAGTAAATTTATATCAAATAGGTATAATATTATAATATTGTATGGGTACCTACTAAATTTTGTAGAATTTAAAATCTAAATTTAATAATTTTGTGTATATATATTAGTTTAAGGACTTATGATAAAATAGTACCTTTTCTCAGCTACCACTCACCATTATACTTAAAAATTTAGTACTAATTATATTTTTTTATTGAGTATTTAGTGTAAAAAAATGTCTATCCTTCCCTAAGACAAATTTTTAATTACGCTTCTGGTTACTGTGTTACATAGGTATTATAATATAATTGATCGGATATAATAATTTTGATATTTGGTCACTAGGTATATTTTTAAGTTTTAACCTGCATTGATATATCCGAGTTAGGTACAACACTAAATTTTTTTTTTAATTTTGAGATTATTGGTGTATTATTGTAGTCAAAATAATGAAAAATGTTTTGGTAAAAAATCTGAAGTTAAAAAAGATTATTCAACAATAGGTATAATGAGGGTTGATGAATAGCCGCATGACGGGTGAGCAGCCGTAAAGCACGATTGAGCATAGACCTTTTATAGTATATTTTATGCGATGTTGCCACATTCACGTTACCAGCATTTTGTAATTTATTATTTTCACGTATTATTAGTTATTACACCAATTATTATGATATCTGACGCGAGCCGTGAGCTTTATCGACTTTATCAACTTTATCGACAATGTTATCGATTAATAAATTAGTTCCGGAGCAAAATGACGTTTTAAACATTTATTATCGGGGGAAAATATAAGATAATTAAGATACAATTCCAAAATTATTATAGAAATAACATCAGTGTTCGATCACCATTCACCTGTATAGTCAGTGGCGGATCCAGAGGAGGGGCACAGGGGCACGTGCCCCCCCTGTCAATTTTCTATCAACAATTTTTTTTATGTTACTACGAGTATCATATAAATAAAAAATACGGTTGTAAATAAAAATAATACTACCTTTTACCTACTAGTAAAATCATTAATTAGGTACATTTAAACTGATAAAAGGAGTTACAGCTTAGTATCTTATCGATCTCTATTTATAACCATTAGGCCCGGAGCACACGTCTTGCGTTATCTTGTCGCGCGACACCGCTGCGACGCCGTGACAACGACGTGGTATAGGTACTTACTACTTACAATTTAATTTCGTACTGGCCGTACTGCACACAAGCACACAGCACTGTTATAACAATAATTTTTATAAAATAATAGTGTAATTGTGAAATTGCTACAGACTAAGGGCTACGCTTCAACGCTAAATGTAAGTTTATATTTTTAATTTCATAACAATGCAACCAAAACCACCACTATTAAGCTTAGTGTAATTGTGACAAACCATTTATTAACTTATTGAAGTATGTTTTTTTCTACTATGTAGGTTTTAAATTTTATAAAATAAAAGACGACGAACTTTATTATATTCTACGTGATCCGTGGATTCCACATGAAAATTTTATTTTTCCTCTAATTTCTCAAGGAGATAAAAATCGTTCCTTTAAACTTCACTGGATAAATGAGTACCTATCCCTTTCAATGCTGGGTATAAATGCAGTTTAGTTCCCACGCGATTTTTTTGATTTTTCCCCCCCTAAAATATGTGTTTTAAAGCACTAAATACAAAAGTCTAATTCCAAAATTCTCGCAAATCATTATTTTGGAAGTTACATCTTATCAAAGTTAACGATTTTACGCATTTACGTATGCATGCGCGCGAAACGCTGTACACTTTGCTTTCCTACGTTTTCGTATTGGATTGTCGCCTATTATTAATTATGTTATCTTATTTTGTTATTATTAAGACTATTATAATTTATAATTAACGACTTTCAAAAGGTAATAGAACTGATAATGTTTTATTTTCGTATTAAATATTACTGTTTGAGGATTGCTATGTTAGTGCCTACATGCGTACTCCAGATCACCACAGTTTTTGTTACAGACAATACTACAACATATCATTTTAAAATGTTATTTGTTAATTTTATTGAGTTATATGATATATTTGAACATAAAACCAATGGCTCCGTCTCAATAAGTGTAATAGAAAAATTGCAATCGTGGAATTTGTTGGCCCATGACGGTGTGTTAAAATGTAAAAATGGTCATTATTTAAAATTATACCCTGATGTGCGTTCTTTAGACGGATTTGGTTGGAGATGTAGGGCACCTATAAATAAACAAAAAAACAAATGCGACTATTATCGATCGATTCGTGTAGATACATTTTTTCATAAATCGCATTTATCGTTATACCAAATAGTATCGTTTGCATATTTGTGGTTAGAAAATGTGTCATTGTCATTTATTGTAAAACAAATTAAAATTGCTCAACATACTGCTGTTGACTGGTCAGCGTTTCATAGAGAAGTCGTCTTCGAGGCTATGATTACAAATCATAATAAGATAGGTAAGTTTAAAACAACCTATCCTATAGAATTAAAAGTTAATCATATTTTTTTACACTATTAAATTAATTAATTCGTGTGATAGGTGGAGTTGGTCAAGTTGTCGAAATTGACGAGTCCAAATTTGGTCGAAGAAAATATAACCGCGGGCATCGTGTAGATGGGCAATGGATTTTTGGTGGTGTTCAGCGAGAAACTGGAGCTTGTTTTTTAATACCCGTAGAAAAGCGAGATAAAGATACTCTTTTAACAGCAATCAATGATTGGATCTTACCAGGGACTACAATTATCAGCGATTGTTGGAAGGTATAAAAACCTTAATACATTTAGTTTTTACCCTGTGACCTACATGAGGTGGTTTTGCACAGCAAGTCGGGGAATATTTTCGATTAGCGGAGCGGAGCGACGGCGCCGAGGAGCGTAGCGACGAGTGCCGCTAGCATAGCATCACTGACACACTTTATCAAAGCATTGATATTTTAAATTGCATGTCTAAGCATTTTCCTCCTAAAGTGAATTATTAATTATTGCTAGTTTTTATAATAGTTTTTTTTATCATTTTCACGGTAGTCGCGATAACCCACAAGTACCGCCGAGGGATATTGTGATATCCAGTTGTAATATTGTGTTAATTTGTTTTATTAGAGTTATCAATGTTTGGAAGATGAAGGATTTGTTCACTTAACAGTGAATCATTCTATTCAATTTAAAATCCGGAAACAGGAGCACACACAAATAATGTTGAGGGAATGTGGCGTCACGCAAAGGCTTCGCTTTCTCAATATTGTCGCAAAAAAACGGTTTTATGCTGGATATTTAGCAAAGTTTATGTTTCTGAAAAGGTATCGTATACTAAATATTGAACCTCTGACGGAGTTTTTTTAACTTGCTGGTGAGCTGTATGACCCAAAAGCGATACAAGAAAATAATTTATTGGTAAGTGATGATGAAGCGTCTTCTGAAACGGATGGAAATGACGAAGATTTATAATGTAATATTGACAAAATAAAAAAAATTTCAGTTTTCAGTTTTCAGTTTTTTGATTTCAATTTCAGTTTTTTGAATATTTAAACAGCAAGTACGATAATTAAAGTCTTTATGCATATTTCCATCCATCATAAAAACATACAATTAAAAAAAAAAAAATGAAAATGTAGTTTTGTTGATGTTTTTATCGTAAATATCACGTATTTTTGAAAAAATTACTATTTCATAGTTTTTTTGGTATAACTTCCAAAATAATGATTTGCGAGAATTTTGGAATTAGAATTATGTATTCAGTACTTTAAAACACACATTTTAAGGGGAAAAAAATCAAAAAAAAAAAAATGCATGGGAACTAAACTGCATTTGTTCCGAATTAAAACTTACCTACGATCGACAATGAGCCAGGAAAGACTTAACGGCTTAGCAATGTTGCATATAAATAAAGATATTCAAGTAAAACCAGGAGAAGTACTAGAATACTAGATGTGTTTGCTAAAAAACATAAACGGAAACTTCAATTCGACCTATGAGGCAATATGAGAACCTATAAAAATATTTTTACTTATTTACTTATTATAATGACTACATATATGTATAAATTATTAATATATGGTGTGTGATATTATGTAATCAACATTATTATTATTATTATTATTATTATTACCAATTTTGTTTAAAAATAAGAGTATGTATTATTAATTATATCATCAAAGAATCATTATATAATTTATATGTGCCCCCCCCCTATCAAAATATCCAAGATCCGCCCCTGTGTATAGTGTATAGTGCGTGTATACTTAGTGCGTTTTTCTATTTTTTTTAAATATGGATATAGCATGCCTCGGAAAGAGGCAAAGAATTGGCCCTAGTTAATTTATACAAATATAAATTAATTGGAGAGCGAAAAAAAGACAATCTTTTGAGATGGTGTACAAATAATAAATGTTCGGCAGTAATATTCTCAGGTTTAGATAAACGTAAAGTGATTGAAACTGCTGGACAACATAATTACGAAAACATAGTTCCTTTTTCGTGTGAAAGAACATATTGAAATTTTGTTTATTTTCTAGAGGAACATGGACGATTTTATTTCTTCTTTTTTCTTGTTAATTTATTCTTAGGTATATGAAATTTAAATAACTTTTAATTTTTAGAAATTTAGTCAATAATAATGATAATAATAATAATTATATTAAACTTATATACGACAATATAAAATAATATTGACAATATTTACAACATTTCAAATCAATCACAGTGGTCTTATCGATCTTAACATGTATGAAATAAACAATTTATTATTACCTATACAAATCATATTAAAACAATTTTAAAATTATTGATGTTCTTTATTTAGGAACAAGGAAAGGAACTACAATAGTTTCTTTATTAGCCATGAGTGAGAAATGATTAAGTTCATTTTTAACAAGATAAACGTAAGTGACCTAATTTCTTTTTTAAAGGAACTTTCCAGCACTGCTAATTTGTAATGTTATAATGTTACGTGTTACCTTTAGTGTTATTCTATTATACAAATTGTACTTTATCAGTATAAGTATAAGTATAGGTATATAATAGGTATTGATGATGTAGGTACATTGTTAAATTGACAAAATGTATGAGTATTATAATTCCTGGGATCTTAAATAATATAGTTGACTATCATCTAAGACTTTCGGAATCATAAATAAATTGAATTGGTTTTTAATTTTTCTGGAATATCCCAGCACCCAGGTTTTGTCAAACACTCATACATTCTACATTGGCATTATATACATATATATATATATTATTACATTTATTTTTATTATTAATTATTAATATTGTTGCTACTACAAAATTAAATCGGTTAGTAGGTGGTAACTGAAATATGTAATAAATCTACGATTATATCAGTGATATGTATTCTTGATTATACTTTAAAATATAAAACAAAAATAAATTTAATAAGTGTTTCATGTTAGTTGTTTTTTCATGAATGTTTTTCTCAATGGCACAATCGCAGAAACCATTTTTGATTTATTGATACTACTCAAACAGCCTCCATAAATTGAAATTGGCTGACATTGAATATATCCAAGTTTTGAGTAAAACTCTTGTTTGTCTATTGTAGACAAGTATGCAAAATTTAAACCCAACCTATACAAATTATTTTAAATTTTAAATATAAGTTCAAATATGTAGTATGTATATTATTATTACGTTTTTATGTATTCTTCAGTCTTGTACATAAGATATTTTCCTAGTCCTTGTCCTCGGTAATGATTTTCTATGACCACTAAAATAACAAAAATTTTCATTATCAATTAAACAAATTATGTAGCATATAAAACATTAGAAATGTAGGTACTCTAAACTCCAGTAATAGACTCCCATAGTCTGAGCCAGGCAAAAATTTGGGCAGATAAATTATAAATATTTTATTATTAACCCGAAATTGGGCCAAATTTTCTGTTTCTCCGGGGCTAATTTTTATTCCCAATCCACCCCCGCTAAACACCATTTTCTTTATAGGGATTTTTTTTCTTCTTATATTTCAGATGCAATTTTTTATTTATAAACACCAACTATACCTAAGAATTTAACAGAATAATATTTACCTGTTTCAATGAAACCACCATCAGGAATAGACGGTATTGGTGTAATTTTTGAATGTCCTAAAACTGTCTTGAAGTTATCTTCTTCTTTTTTAACCAATACCAAAGACGTTGGCAATGTATCACAAGATGCCTCTAAACTGTGTAACCTAAACAACACATACAAATTCATTAACATCAATGAATTTACACAAAATATGCCAAATTTGAAATTGCATGAACAAGCACTATTCGTTTAAGAAATCAATACTGAGCTAAGTCCCTTAAATATGATTTAGCGGCCCATGATTGATCCATTAAATTAATCAATTTTTGTGGAACTCGGCAATAGTATTGTTATGATGTGATAATTTCTATCAAATTTTACACTGATGTTGTAAATTGAGAGGCGGCTACACCCACATATGTTCTTTCTGTCTTACAAACGCATAACATAGCAAATTGTACGCTCATCAGATCACGTTTAGCTCTGTTAGTTTATAAATTATAGTGAATTGACCTCTTATAAAATTTAAAGGTAAGATTATTATACAGTGAATCTCATAGGTTTTTAATTTTAAAGCAAGTTATGAGTATTTAAAAATTGTAAAATGTTTGTGCATTTGAAAACACTTGCTTCAAAATTAAAATATAAAAAAAAACCTTTGAGGTTCACTATATAATAATCTTACTTTTACAAAACGTCGATTCACTCTCATTTTTAAATTAACAGAGCTAAACGTGGTCTGATGAGCGTACATTTTGCTATTTTATGCATTTATAGGACAGAGAGAAAGCACAAGGGTAGCTGTTGTTTTACCCTCTTAAACATTAATTTAAAATAGCAATAAAACTGAAAGCAAAATATCAGATATTGTTCTTATTAGATTAAATTTATATAGATTAAAAAGACAAATTTTTGTCACCTATATAAATCAATTATTATCACATTATTGTAAACACAATTAACAAATTATTTTCATATATAATTATAAAAATAAAAATGTAAACTGATGAGATAAGTTTAAAGGGTACTGGTCTAGTTGACCCCCGCCAGGAAGGCAATTCCCCCGCCACTCAAGTTTAGTTGACACCCGACACTTACCTACATCTCTTGTATTTTTGATGTTATAAAATGTATAATATACTGATATACTGCAGAGTGCAGATAAAAAAGGTACAAAATCATATAAGTTAGGTATTTGTGTGAAATACTCTAATTAGATATTTTAAGAATTATGTTAAATCCGTGTAGTAAAATGAATTATATAAGATAGGTATAACAGCGGGTGCGTATATAATATTATGAAGTACCTACCTCAGTTATTCAGTTGTCGTTATCTGATCAAAAAAAAATGAATTTCCGACAAATTAATAGTGACATGCATGTTTCATCGGCAATAATTTTTTTTGCAAAACCAAAATATTATCCATAAGACTAGTACAGTGGACACAAAATGGTTTTGGATACACAAAGGTTAATCGACCATTATATCTGATTCTTGGCGAATATAACTTTGTGGATCCTATAAGTGGAGCTCATACACAGGATGTTGAGAGGATGTGGAGAAGTGCTAAATGGGGCAACAAGAAACGTAGACGGACTAAGAGAAGCTTCCTAGATTCTTATTTGTCAGAATTTATGTGGCGAAGTAAATTAAACAGTCGCAATTCATTTAAAGAAATTTTGAAAGATATAGCAGTATTTTGGCCACCTGCATTATTATTAAAATATATTAATATAATATTAACATATTTTTTATATATTTTTATTTTGATCGCTTGAATTATTCTGTATAATCATAAATGTATAATGTATTAATAATCGTACATTTTTATATAAATTATTGGTTATCGAAAATACAAAATGTAAGTGGCGAGTGTCAACTAAACTTGAGTGGCGGGGAATTGCCTTCCTGGCGGGGGTCAACTAGACCAGTACCGTTTAAAGTAGTTAAAATTGTACTGTATTTGAGACTTGGAAAATTATGATCAAATTAAACAGTAATTGATAATTAAAGCATTCATCATTTTACTATAAATTTATTTTATTTTCACAAAAAAATTAACATTTTAACATTTTTAAGACATTTTAACAGTTATACAATCTTTATTTCTAAACAAATGTAAAACATTTTATAAAATGACTGAAAACTTAGTTTTTTTTTTAATTTTTTCAAATGTTATACCTACAGGTATAGGTAATTTAAATTTCATTAAACCTAAAGTATCATTATTTTCCAATTCAAAACTAATAAAAAATTTTTAGAAACCCGGTAAATTATTATAGGCTTGAAGAAATACCTGGCCATTTCACTGCGTGGCCATTCAGAATTAATTACAGCACAACATTGTTTGATGAGGTGTTTGTTTCGGTGTAATGGAAATACTTCAAATCGTTCCATTGTTATTATAATGTAAATATAAAAGTACCTGCAAATTTATAATCTCAAAGTAAAATGTTACATTTTGTTATCCAAACTTAAAAAAGGTGGGGGCAAGTGAGTATCACTATAATGTATGAGAAACCTTGTATTACTTTGTAACGATAAATGATAAATGATAATCAAGCTATAATGTATTATTAATGCAACTAAAATATGATCTCGTACATTTGGTTAATACTTAATCTGGTCTCAAACTTGGATCAGTAATCTGGAATCCTAAGCTACTATGTTTAGTAGATAAAATTGAAAATTATGATATATTTAAACTTCTGAATGGCTACATCAGTGGTTCTCAATCGGAGTGTCAAGTACTACTTGTGTGTAGCCAAAAAAATTGTTTATTTATATTGTATAAGTAGGTACATGTTCTACAAAATATAAATATATAACATTATTGTGGAATTATGATGTGATGTAAAAACCACAGATAAAAAAAACTATTGTGAAGATAGTCCCATTCTCAATTTACATAATAATATAGGCTTATAATTATTACTTTTTAAAAAATCCAGGTATAATTCTACTTTACCGGGCACCCATAATTTCGGATTTTTTCTTATGGAATCTTATGTATTTTTTAACGCCGAAATCGATGGTGCAAACGAAAAATTTCTACTTTACCGGGCACCCCTTTTTTTGACAATTTTTTTAGGGGGACTTGGTCAATTTTGGGTGAAAAAAACGTTGGTCAAATTAGAATTTGGCGCAAAAAGTTAGTTTCGAAGTTATAACTAATCCAAGTTTTAACTTTGTATGATAACCCTTAAATTCTTATAATGTATTGCGCGGGCCGCGTTAGGCCATGGCGCGATGGTAACAATTCAAGTATTATAATCACGAGGTGCCGAGTTCAAATCCGACAGATCAGAACGTACTTTTATGCACTTTTTTTTGGAAAACAAAAATTTCAACAATTGTAAAAAAACTTCTAAGCAAATTTTCCAAACATTTTTTCCCAAAAATATGTGTTCTACACCCTATTGTAATAATGTGAAGTATGTAAAGTACATTTACTGCCAGAGTGGTCACTCGCTCGCTCGGACATTAAAATCGAAAATATCCCTCGATTTGTAGTGCAAAACCACCTCGGGTGAATTTGGGATCTCAATTATACTTGTTTTTAAAGTACGTTTACTGCTAGCGTGGTCACTCGCTCGCTCGGACATTAAAATCGAAAATATCCCTCGATTTGCTGTGCAAAACCACCTCGGGTGAACTTGGGATCTCAATTATACTTGCGACAGCGTGAACGACAAGGACAACGACGATAATGATGAGAACCACAACCACGACAGTGACGATGACAATGCTCCAGGATATGCTTTTTTTGGAACATTTCTACTTTACCGGGCACCCCTTTTATTGGTATATTAGTTGTATCATCAATGGTATTACGTAGGTATATACATGTTATATTACACTAGTTATTTTACTCTTGCCTCTCCACAACGTTCAAGATACTTAAATATACAAATTAAATATTTAAAGCTAAATCAAAATGTATCAATTAAACTTTATAAATCACAAAATCTTTTATCAGACCCAAAAAAAGATATAAATCAAATATGGGAATTTACAATCTTAAATACCTAAGCAAATTTAATTGTTGAAATTATTTTCAAACAAAAAAAAGTACAAATATAATATAACTGGTAACTTACTTTTTAAAAGATTTATGAATTAAGATATTAAACACTTATATTTTTTAATTATTTAATCATAAACTTATTATTTCAATGATTTTCTATTTTTTTTTTTAAATTTTATACCTTAATAACTATTAGCAATATATTTATTAATTACCAATTTTATTTATCTTAATTTGATAGAAATATTTATATTAAAGTGTATAGTAGGTATATGATATTAAATATTATATGAAGTACATACTTAAGTTTATAATAATAAAATAATCACTAGTAAATTAAATTTAAAAACCAGACGAATACAAAATTTTTTTAAAATGTTATAAATGTTGAAGCTTTTAATAAAAAAAGAGAGTTGCTACTAAAAGTTCAACAACGCCATCTATTTGTTGAAAAGTGCAATGATATAAGAGATATTGATTATTTTTATTCTATTTTACAACCAATCCTTAGAAACCCTATCAAAATGTTATCATATAATAGACAATAGATGTACTACAGTCTGTAGTCTACAGATATACTAGTATACAACATACCAAATTTTACTCCTGTTAAAAAATTTTATATTATTTAAAAAATGAAACCAGATAAGTCAGAAAACAGCCACATAAATGACAATGATCTGAGGAATGGGTTAAAAAATCATATGTTTTGGATATTTGGTTACGGCTCATTGATATGGAAAACTAATTTTCCATTCATAAAAAAATACCCCGGATACATAAAAGGATACACCAGGCGGTTTTATCAGTTTAGCCCAGACCATAGAGGGACCAATGACTTAGTAAGATTCAAACAATGTTGTTTTTTAATTATTCATATTATGGTGATTTTGCAGCACTTGCACTATGTAAACCAAGTGATGTTACAAACTCTGATGTTTAAGGTCTATCCAAAATTGAATTGAACTTTTTTATTTTAAACAAACCCAAATCAAACTAAAAATTTTTACAGGAATACTTTTTTCATTATTCAAAAACCAAATTATTTATTAAGTAAAACAATAGGTATATAATAACAATAATATTAAACATTTTTTGTTTATAGTTTTTCAATAAGCTGAACTCAAATTTTTATTTCAATAGTTGGATCGACAATTAAACAGTTTGGATCATCACTACATCAATTAATGTTCATAGGTATTAATTATTTCTAAAAATTCTTAATAAATTTCAGCCTGGACGAGTGGTGACTCTTTTACCATCAACTAATGAGGTAAGTTTATATTGTATAATTTGAACTTTGCACTTAGCTTAATTTATTTTACAATTTATGTATGTATTTAGTTCAAATTAATGTATAATTATATGGTACTTGTTAGTTGTTTGTTCATTGTTATCGCCACCGCGCCATATAAAACTTATCAGTGGACTACCATCTGTTGTACCTACTCTGATATTTTTTATATACCACTACAAAACACTCAACATTGAATTTTTAGTAAAAGTAAATAATAATAGTAAATATATTAATAGAGGCATAGTTAACAGTAATACTCCATGATTGCTCATAAATAACCACAAAAAAAAAAAAAAACAATTTTCTAAAAATCCTTAAATGTCACACATTTTATTTGTTTTAACAAAATATTTTTGTTGTTAAAATTGAATGCCAGTTTTAAAATATTGTGGGGAAAACTACTCATTAAAATTCATTTTTAACAACATTTAAAAAAAGTTAATAATGTTTGTATACAGTCTAGCGATAAGTTGACAATATAAGTACTAAGTGTAAAACAATTTCAAATATAAGAATTTTTTCATGAATATATCACATACTATATGTAACTACATGTAAGATATTAAGATACAGAGAAATATTGGACATGAATATTGCATTTTTAGATTAAGAGGATGCTACCTGTACACGTGTTTATCCAATTTTAAAATTAAAACAAGTATAAAATAAAACCTATGAAATTCACTATATGACATTCTAACTTTTAAATTTGATAATAGTTAAATTTATTCTAATATTTAACATAATTAGAGTTAATTGTATATTTCAGAACATACAAGTTAGGCGTATGTAAGATGGGAGCGACACAACACATACAGGCGTAGTGTCCTCTTAAAGTCTACTGACAAAAGGTCATCTAGTAGCAGGTTAATATATTTCATATGGCTCAGTGGCAGGACAACAACAAACAAGTTTCACATATTATATTGTATAAGTATATAATGCTATTAATAAAACATGGTACCTATCTCAGTAAAAAAAACTTAATATTTGCGATATAATGTGATTTTAGAGTCGAGTATGGGGTATAGCATATGCGATTGACAATCGAGATATAGATAATGTATGTGCAGGGTTGGACCTACGTGAACGTGCAGGTTATACTAAGAAAGTTATCCAATTTCATACAAAAACAAATGAAGATCAAATACCATCTGAAGTCACTGTGTATATAGCAGATGAAAACAATGAGTGGTTTGCTGGTGAAGCATCTATTCAACAAATTGCATCCAGAATAGCAGTGTGCCGTGGAACCAGTGGATCAAATCCAGAATATGTACATAAATTAGCAGCAGAAATGAGACGGATAGCTCCTGAAGAAGATGATAAACATTTATTTGAACTTGAAATGGCTCTAAAAAGCATAGAAAATAGTTATTAAGGAAAATCAAATTATAAGATATTTTTATTTAATTCATGTTTATTGTTTTTATTGTAAGAAAAAGAGTATTATATATTATTGTTATTAACACTAAATGGGTATATATTTTTTATTTAATCTAATACAAATTACAATGACTGTCATATAATATAAGGTCTACCAGCAAACGCATTCTATCAGCCGTTGTAATCTGCTATAGGATGTGGTCTTCCTGCAATCGGCTGGTTCTTACACAAGCTTATGATCTTTGATTGATACGGTCTAATATTTTTTTTTTGGTTAAAACTTTATCTTTATTCTTTTTAACTTTTGATAAAAACATTTCAAAATTTCGTAAAAGTATGTACACAGGCGCTCAGTATATCACTTATTGCATGACACTTCTACATTTTACTTTGGCACTGACGCACTCACACACTTAATATGTTTGAAAAAAAATGTATATATATACAGGACATGGAGATGTGATGAGAAAAGTCACCCAGCAGTAACACTCAGATAAAAGAATTTAAAATTAAAATTAAAAACTTATTTTGTAGTTCAAATTTTTATTCAAATTGATCATTAATTGACCTGTCCTTATAAAATGTTCTAATTTCACTTAAAGTAGAGCTAAAATCCTATTAAGGAACAGTCTCTATGAAGTTGACTCATGAATATTAACCGATTGCAAGATAATACATTCAGTGCATATAATCAATAGTATCATAAAATTCTTAGTTAACTAAAAAATTACTACTTAAATAATATTTTGATTATCTAAATTATATTTTAATATGCTAATAATCATATAGGTATTTAATAATGTATATGAAATATAATATATTATTAAATATCTATAATATGAAACATATTAAAATATAATTTAGGTAAATATAGGTAATCAAAATATTATTTAAGTAGTAATTTCAATGATGAATAATAAGTTGTCATAAAATAATCTATTACCAGGTATGCATCAAATTCCAACGTGAATAAAGGTAATCTTATAAGATGTCAAAAATTAAAAAATTGAAATTAGCAAAAAAGAAACTTTCTAAAAAATTAAACTTAAATTTAGATACTACTAATAATATATTTGACTACAAAAATAAACTAAGTAATTACTATTACACAAGTGTGTATAATTATAAATATTTATTGACTTAATTAATTGTTATAATAAATTAATAGATATTAGATAGTAAACAGTAAACAATAACTGATAATAATATGTCGTTTTCTTCACTTTTTACCGGTACGGCGGTATCAAAAGTGGATTGACCATAAATCACCTTGCTAGTACCTAAATTTACTATTTTATTATATAGTTATGGAATATGGATTTATGGTGACTAATTACTATTCAATATTCACTATCCACCAATCCACCGGGATATTGTGGTAAAATGTAATATCCATTTTGTGCATAATTATAATAATATAATATGGTTATATCATTGATGAAATATAGTATACACAAATATGGTTATACCCTTGTCCCATTGACCTTGGACCAAGATATAAACAGATACGGAGTACGGACTGGAGACGACATACTGGTGGGGGACGGCCACCAAAAGGTTCCACACACGAGTACACGACTTGGGAGTGGGGAACCAATGTTTTCAGCGCTACCGGTGGTTTTATTCGGCTTCACATTTTAATAATTTATAATATAGTCCGTCAGTCCGTGACATGAAGGGCATCGGGCACTTTTCCCGAAATTTCATGGAGGAAAAAAAAAAAAAAAAAAAAAAACGAAGAACATTGTCAGTTATCACTTATCACTTTACCAGTTATCACAGTGGTTGAGTTGTTCAAGTTGTTGTTAGTTGCTACTTGCTGCCTGCATTTGGTTTGTACTTTCGTTGAGTTTCGTAGTTTATTACTTTTTATATTAATTGTTTTGTCTATGCGTAGTTACAAAATAAGGGACTTTAAACGTTTAGATCTGCTAAAATTTAGAATATAGTGTATTAGTATCTTCTACCTAGTACCTAAGTGTATAGATTATTTTTGAACGGTAAAAATATTTATATTAATATTTAATACCTCATTAATAATAATAATCAATAATTTTCATTAGGTACTACTATACTACTGTCGACTGTTAATATAAATATGGCCACAAATTTAGTAGTATTAGGTGAAAATGCTTCTAGAATTAACGTGAAAGTCAATCCTAATATGACTGTTCTTAAGGCAAGTACCTTAAATTACTTGATCTTTAAGCAATACTCTTTATAAATACATTTCATTGTTTTAGGTTATAGAATTAGCCTGCACAAAAATTAAAGCAAACAGCAATGATTTTGATTTAAAGTAACTATTTGCTCTCCTTTTTAATGTTTAATAAATTATAAAACTTTCTATGTTTGGCTGTCTCTTGATCAAATAGATATCACAACAAAATATTAGATACAACTAGTCTGATCAGATTTACAAATATTGCCAATAATGCCTTATTGGAATTAGTACCTATTACAAAATCTAGACAAAAAAGCTCTGTTGGTGTATGGTTACAAGTAGAAGATGGATCTAGATTATCCGGCGAATTTTCATCCAGCCGTAAGCTATAATGAAAATGTTATCTATTTATTACAATTTACATATTTTTACTATTTAATTGTATTATTATTGATTAGAAAATTTGTGGGAAATCATACAGATATTATTGAAGGACAATTTTTCTAATTATGAAAGTCCAGCTATAATTTATACAAGAATGGAAATAATTGGTAAAGAACAATTGCAGCAGAAAACATTAAAAGACATCGGACTAGTTAGTGGCAAAGCCTTGTTAAGGTTAGTTAATAACCAATTACTTTACATATTCACCGTATTCTAATATTTATATATATAATAATTGGTATTTAAATGTTCGTCACTACCTCGCTCAATTTTGTTCTTACATTTTTGATAACATATCTTACATTTTTCCAATAGTTAATTACTGGAAAAAATTGAGGATTTAGTCAATATGTTAAGTTATTGGCTTTATATTTAACTAGTAACTACATAATATTACTTATTACCTCTTTTATATTTTTTTTAAATGTATTTATATTTACTTAACAAATGTTATATTTTGATTAACTAGATTACTTAATAAAAAAGAATCTGAAGACCAAGCTCATGTATATGTACCTGCAGCAAGAAAACCAAAACTCGAAGAATCTCCTAGATTTTTAGGTCATAGTGAAAAAAACACAAATGAATTATCAAGTGTTGAATCTGCAAAGGTTGTGGCAACAAATCTACAAGAGTCCATAGATATTGAACCAAATACTGATATAGCTGAAGAATCTGAGCCTATAAATATGTCAACATACCAAAAAAACCTTGATAATGACCCTAAAGCATTAGACAACAAAAAAAAGCCCACTCTTACTAATGAAGATCTCAATAATTTCAAGAAATCTATATGTTATGTTAGTAAGATTCCAAGTATTTTTAATCGCATTTATTTATATTCTTTTGTATTTTACTAATTGCAAACAGTTCATCTACTTATTTATACAACAGTTTAAATATTAATTTGTATCTCTATTGAGGTTCATTAATATATATTATTCAATATTAGTATTAAGGTCCTCACACAGCGGTAGTGGCAAATAAGGCTGGAAGTATTTATAATTAATTCTTATTCTACATTTATTTTAGTTAGATGAACGAAGTACATTGTTATTTGACATTACGGATGGTACTTCAGTGTTATATCAAGACGAAGGTGATGATTTCTTTCAACCGACTATAAAAGATATTACTTTTGTACTGCGAGATTTGAAAAATTCACGGTAAATTGTATAGATAATAATAATAATTAGTAATTAGTAACATCAAGAGGAAGTTATACTCGCTTGTATTATTTTAGTCTTACCAACACAACACATGGAAAATTAACGTTCAGAAAAATATAAATAAAAAATAAAAATGCTCATAATTTGTTTTAAATTCAGTTCAAATAAATACGATCATAAAAAACCAGTTTTAGATGCTTAAGATAATATTCTTACCTTTGAATTTGATTATAGTAACAATATATTTGTCAATTTACTCTAAAATGAAACTAATTTAACAAATTCTTCTGAACATTAAATTGTCCATATTTAAGACTGAAACAATACATGCAAGTATAACATCCCCTGAAAAAACAATACATACTTAAGATAATATCTATTCCTGAAAACATATTTATCTTTAAATTTAGGTATTCAACAGACTTAATGAAATATTGTATGTGGGTGGTATTTAACTTGAAATTTTAAAGTGTGTATACGAATGAAATACATTTTTAGATTCTGAGCGGCTGAATGAATGTATTGATTTTACAATGCTGTTTTTATTTTATTTTTTGGGTCTGTTATCATCTTTTAGGACAAAAATGCTTGAATTTTCTTCAATAGTACCTTTTCTGATAGGAAAGTGAATCAAGTTGGTACTTGGGGTGGTGGGGAGGGGGTCATAAGTAAAAAAATTCTGAACAGTTTTCAAAAGTTTAGAGAAAAAAAAATAAAAATTAAGGAAAAACGGAAATTTTTAGATAAATACATGATAGATATGTACGCAATTTTCACTGGTTGTTTATAGTAACATTTTCTATGAACAATATACACAACATTTTCAAAATATTTTGATTTGTTTTGAACTGTTTACCAATATTTTCAGTTTCCAATTTTTGGTTTTTTTTTTTCTATAAATATCAATGACATTTTATTTATTGGGTAAAAAGGCCGAAAATTTAATACAAAAATCCTAATTTATTGTTACAATGACTTTTGAAAAATATTAAAAATCCATAGCCACAATTATTTTTAAGCATTTAAAGTTAAAATGTTGACAAAATATTAGTAAACATCACAACAATTTTCAAATTACTTTTAGTTGAGAAACTTAAAAATTGTTCTTATTAAATCTAAGATTTAAAAATGTAATACAATATGTCTTATAAATTTGTCTACCTTTATCAAAAAAAAAAAAATATCTAGAAGAAAGTCAAATTAAATTTTTATTTGCTTTTGAAGTTCATATTTTTACAACATTGGATATTCACTTGATTTCTCATGTGGCGATATTCTTATTTTATTGTAATTAAAAAACAAATAACTTTGGATACATGAAAATTTCACTGAATGTTAATATTCTAATTTTTCTATACTCAATAAGATGAGCTATTTGCGGACATTTTTTTATTTAATTGACAGTGTGAGTGTTCTGTTAGTTAAATGGTTTTAAAACTGTTTGGTAATATTTACAAATATTTGAGTTTATTATAACTATTCATTATTCAATACAATAAATAGCATTCAAGAATTCAATAATGTGAAAAGTGTGTATCAACAATTAACATACCAAAATTAATGAAAATAACATTTTTGAAAAATACATGTTTAATTAAAAAATAAATAGGTTGTGCTTATAAATTTAAGTTTATATTTGTTTTTATTTTAGGGCTCAATTTGAAGATGGCCAGCTGTGTACGAGTGCAATGCGAGAATTAGAAAAGACTCAAAATCAGCTAAATTTATTACATAAATACAAAAAGTGTATTATTAGAATCCATTTTCCAAACAGATTAGTGTTACAAACCATATTCAAATCAACTGAAACTGTATTGGACATAATTAATTTTATTCGAAAATATCTCATTGATGAGTCTTTAGACTTTAGTTTGTGTAAGAGCCAATTTAATTAAAAAATGTATTAATTTAGTAATACCATTGAATATACAATACATACTCAATGGTAATACTATCAATTTAATTTAAAAATAAATAATTTACCAATGATTTTATTTTAACAGTTACAACACCTCCTAAAACTAATTTAAAACCTGAAGATACTTTATTGGAATGTGGATGTGTACCATCGGCAATGATACATTTTTCATGTAGTATGGAAATTGATCAATTAAAACCTGAGCTTAAACATAAAATGGTGTCAGGGTGTCAAGCTTCAATAGCTGCTTATCTTGTGAGGTTGGTCATTCATATATTATGTGTATATTTATAAAGTCAATGGCATAAATATCTTAATGAAATACAAAAAGATAGTTATTAATTAACATCTTTACCTGTATATTACGGTTTTTATTTTGAAGACCACCAAAATCAATAGTTATAAGTTGTAACTAGAGAACGGATTTAAAATCTTAAAAATAAGATATTTTTATGGTTTATAATTTCATCAATATGCATAAATATTCTTTTTTGGAAAAATGTATCAAATACTGAAGAAACAAATAAAAGTAACAGTTTATAATATTTGTAAAATAGTTGAATTAATCCTTATCTTTAAAAAATTATTCAAACAAATATGCTTTTTTATGCGCTAAAAAATGTTGTATACCAGTTCATACGAAAATGAATCGTTGAGAAAGCTTATCCCATTAGAGCTGCATACTCTCAGTACATATATTATGTAAAAACATAAAAATCTGATCTTTAGTTATAACTTATATGCAAGATTTGGGACTAATAGTACCAAAATATGCGCTTATATATGACCAGATAACTTAAAAACATGCACTAAAAATGAAAAAAAGCACTTAAATAATTATTAACAAAAAAGATTTATTTTATACAAGCATAATAAAAAAATTGTATTTAATTATAATAAATATAATTTTACTATTAATTTGTTATTTCAACACAGGTATCATGAACCATTTTTGTATAAAAACTTTTTAAGACAGATCCATCTTTTACTATGTATGGTGCGGCATCTGTTAAAAATAACAAAACATTATCGTAATTGATACTTCCAGACCATAAGATTCCCATTGCATTATCAAATGATTAGTTCTATCCAGTTGTTCTGAGTGAAGTAAAAATATATTGCCAGTACTATCAGTCTTGAGAATTCCTACAATGTGTGTTTGCTATGAGACCCAAATTTAATTTACACTTATCTCAGTTTCATAATTCTCAAGTAGGCATATCGGACGTTTTAAAGTAAACCATCAGATAACTACATTGTTTTTGATTGTTTCAAATTGCTCTTGTTGAGTATTTATAAATCACGTTCATGTATAATATTTTTGTGACAGATGGCTACACAAATAGTATTACTACACTCATAACAATTTTTTGTAATTAATTATTCAACATTTTAATAATACATTTTGAACAATAACATCCATAAATTGTTAAAAAAAAAACGTTGAATATGTGTCAGTATATGCAAAAACCCCCAAAATAAGCAAAATTAAATTTCCTATTTGAATTCTCCGTACTATAAAATGTATTTGTATAACCTTCAGCTATGTTTTATATCACCTATGATGGATATGCAAATGCTATAAGTCCAAACCCTGCTTATACTATATAAGATATTAGATAACATGGTGATCAAAACTCAAAAATGACAGCATTGTAATTTTCTTTAAAAATTATTAAACCATCTGAAATAATATAGACATGCAGTTTTATTGCATCCTTAATATGTTAGTATTTTCTAACTTATATAAAATTAATTAATAATTACAGAAAAGAAAGAATTTCAAACTCTTCAAATAATGAAACTTTATATGATGAACAGCCAGGGACGAGTAAACAATTAGAGAATCAAAATACTAAAACGACTGTTTTTACTCAACAAAATAAAACCAAAACAAATAGTGGGAAGACACCCAAATGGTTCAAGCCAGTATGAAGAAAAATCATAAACTACAAAATTGGGTTTAAATTACTTGATAATCATTTATTAATGTATAATTATTAATTTCTGTAAGGCATATAAAATATTTTTATTTTTTTTTTGATAACATTTACGTAATAGCCATATTATTTAAAAATATACGAATAAAAAAATTATTTAGAAACAATTAACGATTTTTTGTCAATTTTGTTTGTTCTATAAATCTTTATGATGTTGTTGTCATCGTACTTTGTATGTACTTGTAAACAAATAATTTGCATAAAGAACATATTGTGTTCATTCTGCATTAACATTCAATAATGTAAGGTTTACTAAATGCCTCATTGTTGGTCTTCCATGAGGGCAATTCTAAAATAAATAAAATTCAAGTCTTAAACCAATTCAAATTATAAACTAGCAATGACAATATTGACAAAAAGATCAATATAGTTGATTATTGTTAATGTTTATCTTACCCAAGGTTGTTCAATATCTCCCATGTGGTCAATAAGTTTTCTCATATCGCCCAAGTTTAATACTTTACCAATCATAACAGACTTACGACAAGCGCGAGATGCAAACATTGAACGAACTCTAGAAGGTCTACAAAGAGTATTTGGCGCATCCTAAATAATGTTAAAATAGCTATTAAAAAGAAGAAAATAATTGTTATTTTAAATGTTGTGTCATTCAAATTACTACTTACTTGTAACATGAACAAAAGTTCATCTACATCCTCTTTACCAAAACTCCAATTATTACTCATAGGAATCATAGTTAATTTAACTTTCTTTGTCGGTTCCGCTAAAACATAATAAATAATAAGTAATAACTAGATAAGTGATAACTTACTATGAACATGTTTCAAAAAAGGAATAAATAAAACTTACCATCTTGTTGGAATTGAAAATCAAATCCATTCATTTGAAAAACATTAATATTTTCCATTAAAACAATTTCATTAACAGCAGTTAACTCTAACTGCTGGGGTCTATAAAAAATTGAAAATTAATGTATAAGCTCAAAATAAAAAAAGAAAGTTTTTTCATTGTTAGCCAAATATCTAAATATACTAAAAAATTTTATATTGAATATTATACACAATTTACAGAAATTCTGATTTGGTAAAAATGTTAGTTTTTATTTACAATCACTACTAACACCACTAATTTTTGGCTTGTAATTTTAGTTGTATTTTGTAATGTTTCAAAGTTATATTTTTCATCGGTAGCATGTTGATCAACTATAAATAAATCAGCATCAAGTTTGGTAATGATGAAACCCAAATTAAATTGGCCAATTATACTCATCTGTAAAGAATTAATAAGAGTTCTGTATTTATTTCGCTTTTCATTTACTATTACTTACTCTAGAAAACATATCTTTAGAAATTTCTCTACTTAATTCAACCTCAGCTTGTTGATTTTTGCTTGGATCAATAGTTGCGTAAAACCGTGTTTTTATTTTCTGCTTTTCAGATCTTTGAAATCTTAAATTGCTTAACCTTTGTTTAATTTGTTCAAGATTAGTTTCAACTATTGCAAATTTTCTTTCCTTGGGTGCTTTAGAAGTATCTATTTCTATACTACCATTTGTGTTTATTTTTGACAAATCACAATATGTATTGATATCTTTAACTAATACATTTTTTACTTCACTCATTTGTATTGAATCAATGTCTACAACAGAACCTGATTTTTTAGCAATGGTTTTTAAACAAAATGTATTGTCATCCATATTCTCACAATTTAAATCATCAACAGAATATTCAGTTAATTCAACATCCTTGCTTTTTGAATTATTAATATATGTAGATTTTTTTTTATCATTTTTAATGCTTTCTTGTTTTTGTTCATCGGTTTTTTCCACTTTGTCATTGATTGCAATATTGTCACTAGTGTCAATACACTTATATTGACTGGTAAATATTTCACTTTTTTCATTTTCAATTAATTCCTCAGTATGATTTTTTTGAACATTATTAATAGGCTCAATTTTTTGTTTAAGAAATTTATCTATTGTACTTGGAACAGCTGTTGCTACTTTAGAATTATCAGATTTCCATCTAATGAGTTTAGCTTTAATGTGTTCGGAATGAGTAGATGTTTTTTTACTTTCAAATTCATTACTTATATCCAACTTCAGTACTGAAATAATTTTTAAATAATTAAAATAAACAATTAATAACCAGATTGTTATTATTATTATTATGTCTGAACTATAATATAATGTTCTATGGTATTTATATATTTTATAGAGTATAGCATGGCTAAAATATACTAGATTATAAAAAACAATTAATACATTTTAGTCATGGTATAATATAGTATCATTGATTATAAATACTATAGATTGCTCACTGGCCGGTTTAAGGGTGGTGCAAAATATTTACTTTTAATAGATGGCGAGACGACTCAACTACTAGCGATTACAACGTTACACGACATTACTAACCCAGGGGGCTGTAGTTTGGGTGCAGGCTTGTGGATAGTAATGTCGTGTGACATTGTAATCGCTAGTAGTCACATCGCTCCGCCATCTACCGGAAATAAATTTAACAGAAAAACCAACCAGTGAGCAACCTTAATATTTATCATGACAAAAATCTATTTTGTCATAGTATTTAAAATCAATGATAATATATTCATAAGCATTTGAAGGTTTTATGTTTTTATTTTCTAATATAAATATTTATTGAAGTGTATTGTTTTATCCAATTCATTTTTTGTATTTAACAATTTTGTAATTACAAATAAAACAATAGTGTAAAAGACATAATTTCACTTTTAAAAAATATATTATGTTGTTTTTCACTTATTTTATGCATAATATCAAACAAATAAAATGTGATTCCCCTGTTAAAAATAAATAGTTATTTTGCTTACTTTTACAATTTTTACTTTCAGTAGTTGATTCATTTGGCCTTTTAGTAGATATTGATTCATACAACAATGTATTAATCTTGTAAGTAGATGGAATATTTTCAAACAATCTATTTAAACTGGCCTTGTAATAGAAGTAATATTTAAACACGGAGTATATTAACAGATTAAATAGTTAAATGAAAAACATTATAAATTATGATATTTGAATAATAAATATGAATTACTTACTTTAATTATTGAGATTAAGCAATTTTCATTAGACAAAAATATTTGTCTTTTATCGGGTGTCACATTAATGTCTACTTCAGCTTTTGCAATAGTTATATTTAAGTAGACGAATGGATATTGATTTTGATTGTATTGATGGTAAACTTCATTCACTGTTTTTATAACCTAATATAAAAATGAATAATATATTATGTATTACATTATTTTAATTTTAACTACATTTGGTGTTTTTTTTTTTTAAATTTGATGTCTTGAAAATTTAGTTCTGTAGTTAAAATCTGATAACATATTCATATTAATTTTTGAGTCGAATTAATCGGCAAGATAAATAGTAATATTTATTTCCATAAGAAAATATTTTTAAAATACTTAAATGTATAAAAAATAAAATATGTGCTTACCTTTAAAGGTTCACACGGTCTAGAATTTATGAAATAAAATTGTCTGTCCTTAGAACTTCTACCTCCATTATGATCACAACTAGATATATAACCCTCTAGTTCAAAAATATTTGATATATCATCTTCTTCATCTGCAGGAATGACTTTTTTTAAAACTAACAAGCTGTTAGCCTGAAAATAATTTCTGAATCAATAAAAGAAGATCATACATAGCAAATCCTTATTAATTTACCTGTTTAGATCCATAAATGCATGATATGTTTTTTAAAACTGTGTTGCTACCATGTGTTGATAGAAGTACATTATTTAAAGATTTTGTTTGATTAATACACGATAATCTATGAGAAAAAAAGTTATTCGCATAAAACTAACCAAAGTTATTAAAGTATTAAATATTAATTTACTTCACTTGAGTAGCAACCAAACAGTAACCAGTCACAATTTGGATCATTTTACCAAATTCTTTTTTTAAATTTCGATGAAACTCTTTATGTCTTACAGGTAATGAAGAGAATAAATTAGACAATGTAACAGCTGTTCCAACCTAATTAACATATAATTTGATTGTGTAAATAAAAATAACATTCATTTTACAGGGTTATACATTATAATATACATTATACAGTGATGAATTGTTAAAAATATTCATAGGTACCTGCCATTGCCTTTTTCACACAGGTGACAATGATGAAAACCAAAAATTAAAGTCTTATCATAAATAAAAAATATTATTCTCACCATGTTCAAGATTACTATTTTCTTGTATGACTATCAGATACAAGTACTTAATAACTTTTGGAAATAGTCATTTGTGGATATTTATTGTAGTACTTTTCCAAATAAAAACCATAAAAACATGAAAGGAAATAAGGACTCACACATTTATGACACTTTCTATTTTTAGAAACTTGAATTCAAAAGAATTACATAATGTTTAAAATATAGAGCAAACACCTTATATTCTTCAATATACCACTGATTATAATAATATTTATATATATTTAATTATAAAATCATACTTGCTTAGCAATAGGGACTCTTAGCTTAATGTTTCCTGTATGATCAAACACTAACTTAATGCCACATTCTTGTGATGCATGTCTACTGGTCACTATTACATCACTCAAAGCACATAATGAACTCAATGCTTCTCCACGAAAACCAAATGTTTCTACTGAAGTCAAGTCAGCAAAGTCTTTAATTTTGGATGTATGGTGTTTTAAAGCTATATGCAAATAATTGTAGGTAGATATTGAGTATTAGTACCTTAAAATATCATTATAATCATACCAAGTCCTTCAAAATTGTCCGGATGAACCCCAGATCCATTATCTGTAACTTCTACCAAATCTTTACCAAATTCTTTTAGTTTAATTCCAATTGAAGTGGCTCCAGCATCTAAACTATTTTCTATTAACTCCTTTACTGCTGTTGCCAAGTTCAATACAACCTTAAAAAAGCATATGGAAATATTATATTATGTAAGTACCTACATCGTGATAACAATAATAAAACACATTAAATATACATATCATAATGGTTATCTATAATTACCTGACCAGAACATATTTTATGAACGTCCAATTTATTTATTGGCTTGATTTGACCAGACATCGGAAATATAAAAATACAACCAACTTACGATTTTAGCATAAAGATGAGTGTATTTAGTATCAAATTTTGCGAATGTAAAACTAAAATAATACTTAATTGTTGTCAGTCTTTCAGTAACCATTGAAATAATAAAAAATACTGAAAACGAATAACACAATAATACATAGTAAATTAATCTCAATCTTGGAGAGTAATTATAACAAATCTTATGCCACTTTTTTGAGTTACTTGTAATCTATCCTGTGTTATTGTTTATAGTACTTAATATTGATTCATTATATTGAGTATTAAGCAAATGTTTTTGTGTTATTTCATAATAAACAATGAAGCCACGATTGTAAGTACTAAGTAACAATAAACTATGTACTTAAGTATATTATCTTAAGTAGTAACTGATGTAGTTCAAAAATTAGCCTGTCATTAGTGATTTTTAGCCAGTACTCAGTAGGCAGTAGGTACTAGTCATGGTACTATAAAAGTACTATAATACTACTATCTGAGTCCCATCCCAGAACAATATAATACGATACTAATGATCCTATTGATACTATACAAACCGGTGAAACCATTGAGTAAATAATATGGGTGAAACTGGCCGCCGTATTATGTTAACAGTGCAATGTTTACGTTTGAAATAAAATGATAATAATGATAACAAATGTTGTATTCCCGCCATTCCCGGTAACCGATTTCGTAAAACGAATTTCGATTGATATTTTTTATTTTTTTTTAATTACTGCTTGTTTTATTCGTTTGGTTAATAATATGCCAATGTGGAAGTTTATTAAGTGATAAATTTATCAGTATGACAAAAGTTTTTTTCTTAATGAATTTAGAAATAAAGGTAGAAAATCAGTTGGCTGTAGCTTCTCACTAATGAAATTAAAGAATTTGCTATAACGCTTAACTATTATTCACCTAAAGCACTTAAGTATAGCAGGTAACAGCTTTAATAGCTTTATAGTTTTTATTCATACGGTTAAGTGTATTAGTTATGAAATTATAATTTTTATATTATTACATATACCTAGGTATTTACTTTTTTAGGACTTTTAAGAAACTTCTTAGTTGCAAATCTATTCGTAATTGGATATAAAGTTTAAATAAAGAACCAGATTTTTTAAAGAAGTATTTACTGCTCTTAAAAATTTAAATCCTGATGATTAACATTGTAGTCTTGTAAACGAAATAGATATTTAAGGTATTGTCGTATTGATACTCTAGCCTCTGAAGTATTAGTTTTTATGCTGGTTACTATTAACGGAAGGTGGAAACTATACGTGTAGGTTATTTTCTACAATTAAAATTACAGCAGTCACTTAAGCTGAACTTATACAATCAGCATTAATCCATACTTATGATGCTAGTTTAAATGTCGGCAGTGTTACGTGTGATGGTACTTATACTAATTTTTCTTCTTTAAAGATACTTGGTTGAGAATTTGGCTCAAGTTATGATGACATAAAG
Source organism: Nasonovia ribisnigri (assembly GCA_027563435.1). Classification (NCBI taxonomy): domain Eukaryota; kingdom Metazoa; phylum Arthropoda; class Insecta; order Hemiptera; family Aphididae; genus Nasonovia; species Nasonovia ribisnigri. Next base: position 1,151,834 of record JANEHU010000048.1, read on the forward strand.
TGTTGGTTTGGACACACTAATAGTACATCAAAAATAGTGAAAAAATAAAAAAAAATGTGAATTTTGGCAAATCCTTTCTTATTGCACGGTGAAAATATGAGAAGAACTTCTAGTCAAAATTTCAAGTCCGTACGTTGCGTAGTTTTTGAGATACAGCGATCAGTGAGTGAGTGGTATTTGGATTTTATATATAAGATTATTTTTCCAGCATCACTGATAATTTTAGGTTAATAATTAAATAATATGAATAATATTAATTCAACTTAGCAGCTACCGTAAAATAACAATATCAATATAATTTAAAATATCCTAGACTGACATACCATCTCCGCTCAGAATCGTTTTTCATATACAATGATATTATATCATTGAATTCAAATTTAATACCATCCATTATACAGTGATCTACATGTAACCTACTGTACAGCAGAGCGACATCTACTTGACCCCCTTTTTTTAGTTTTTTTTATATAAATACCAATAAATTTTTATTTGTTGGGCCAAAAATAATGAAAATTTAATACAAGACTCCTGATATATTGTTACAATAGCAATTGAAAAATATTACAAATACATAGGCACAGATTTTTTTTATAAGCATTTAAAGTTTGAATTTTGACAAAATTCATCAAAATCTCGAAAATTATCAATAATTGTAATTAAACAATTATAAAATGGTCAGTTTTTATAATTAAGGATTGAACATTTTAAATAAAGATTCTAATAAATAGTACTTACTGTAAACAAAAAATCTAAAAAATATATAAACACAGTTATTTTTTACAGACATTTTAAGTTCAAATTTGGACAAAATTACATATTAAAATCAATTTTAACGATTAACAGTATATATTATAATATTTTTCTAGCATCACTGATAATTTTAGGTTAATAATTAAATAATATGAATAATATTAATTCAACTTAGCAGCTACCGTAAATTAACAATATCAATATAATTTAAAATATCCTAGACTGACATACCGTCTCCGCTCAGAATCGTTTTTCGTATACAATGATATTATATCATTGAATTCAAATTTAATACCATCCATTATACAGTGATCTACTTGTAACCTACTGTACAGCAGAGCGACATCCACTTGACCCCCTTTTTATTTTTAGGGTTCACTTTATGATTTTAATTGCATATTTCGTTGTCTTTTGTTTTTTTTTGTTTTTCGGAATTAAACTTAATTCATAATTTAATCCCGTGGAATAGTCGCATTACATTTGAATTTATTTTGGACACATTTTAAATTAAAAAGTGATTCATAAAGAGCATACCTACTCTAGAAGCTTATAAATTCAACCGTTTTTTCGAAATTACAATCAAACTTCAGGAAGTATAACTATGTTTAATTTATCACAGATTTTAGTAGTTATTATAGCTACGCAAACAAAAATATTTTTAATTTTTCCCGATGTACCTCAGACATGTCACATATGTGCATGCCTCCAGTGCAAAGTTCCATCCGGCGGCGATTACTCCAATGCAGCATTACAGCGATTCTCGGAAACACACACTTTTGTTAATTTACTATTCAAACATAGACACAGCTCACAGTCGCGTATTTATGATGGGTGAGTGGTGTTGGGTAGTCCCCCCTCCCCGAAAAAATATTTGATAAAATTTTAAACATGTAAACTACATAATAATTTTGGTTTATTTATTTTATAAACTTTAATGAAAAACAAAATATATTGTAGGCATTTGGAATATTGCTAAACTGTTTTAGGTATTATATTAGGTATGTATTATTTATTAGTTATTAATTATTACTCATGCATCATACGACTAACTTAGTATCGTCTGACTCGACTAGCGACCAGCAGACTCTAATTGAATAATAATAATAATAACAATCCCCTGCACGGCACTCACACACACACCAGACACACCACATACCGTACATAAATAATCTGATCGGTATATACGGATATGATCGATCGGATCATTCAGAACAGCATGGCCTAAAATATTTTAGCCCGTGCACTATGCGTCCACTTTTTTGTAGTAAAATTGCTCGTTACTTTTTTTTTTTTAATACATTTTAAAAACTAACTGTTAATATACGTACATTTATCTTAGAAGTACAATTTTTTAACAGTACCTAACATTTAAACATAAATTTAAAAAAAAAAGTATAATGTGTTGCACAATTATTGTTTTCTTTGGTTCTTCCATCGTAAATAAACATTTTCAAATTATTTCATATTTTATTGATTGTCATTACTTAGTTAATGGTTTCTTTACCAGAAAAATTTATAAAAATGTATTTTAAAATATAACAGTGTATGAATATAAAAATTAATTAGGATCGTCGGTACATACACTGTAGTAGTGTACCTATTTTGCATATACAATACGCCGGGCAACACATCATGTTTGGACGAAGTATATTGTGTAATAATTTCTTTATATACCCATCATCAGTATTAGGCGATGTTTAGAGTAGTATGGAACCTAGATGATATAGCGGTATTACATATCTTATAATTATATATTTTCTTATATATTTTTAATAACCTATATTATATAATTATAAACTTCAATTAAATTGGTTGTTATCAAGACTATTACTATTAGATTAAAAATTGTGAACTAAAAGGGTCTAGGAGTTCCAACAGGTACTAATGCGTTATAAAAGCAAAATAACTTAATTAATTATTAGGTTAATTTGTATTAGAAGTCAAATATGTCTATTTCGAATAACAAACAAAAATATTAAATATAGTAAAATATATAATTAATACATAAATAATTGCCACTGGTATAAAATTACTAAAGGTTGTGCAGTGTTCAAAAATTTCGAGCATATACGATATACCCATTATTGGGTTCATTTTGGAATTTGCACCGATCATAATAATTATACCACTCAAATACGATATCAACAAAATAAAAGTTACTTTCGGTAAAAATTCGAAATCTACGAAATAAATTGATAATATTCGAAATAAAATAATACAATATTGATATTCAATTTCGTTGAACCCAACTTGTTGGCTGATTGGCTAATTGGCTGACGTAGATACTATAATATTTGTATGCCAAAAGCGCAATATATAAAATATACAAGCTCGAATAATCTAAACGCCGTCTTTGTTTTTTCCCACGCACTGATCGTAGAATAACAATATATATTATATACCTTTATAAATTATAAATATAACTAGTGAAATTCAACAGTTATTATTATTTTTTATTATCGACAAAATTCCGCCAGTTAAGTGACCGTTAACTTTAACCAGAGATGATAAGAACGGCCCCAAGTTTAATAGCTGATTCTGATTTTGAATTAACATAGTGGCTCGTTTAATTAGTATTTATACAGTATAATTATTAATTATAATTATTTATTTATTATATAAATACGCACCTTTACTTATAATACATACAACAGTCGTGCGTTTTATATACCGAAAAATTCAACAACTATTATTAGTTGTATTTATATTTGACGTATTAATACGTCATATTCGAAACAGAATGTTCTTTCTCCACCACAAACAATTCAAAATTTGACCTTTAGTTTAGCTGGGTGGGGTGAAGTGTACCTACTAATTGAACTACGAGTAAGTAATAATATTACACTTACACTTATATGTACATAACGCTGACGTATCCTTGTGAGTTGTTATCCAGACGTGAATTTGGTGGTAGCAACGATTTAAAAAAAGTTGAATTATTAAAAAAAACCTGTAAAGTATGTTTCGAATGTACTTAGCCAATGGGTAGGCTTTAATGGATTTTTAATTAAATTCAATGATAAATATTATTGCACCTCTATAAAAAAAAACGATTTTGACGGAAAATTTTTAATACATAAATATATATGTGGTTTGTTTTTTTGGAAAAAATGAGTTCAGCAGTTTTCTATATTTAGGCACTTTATAAACAATAGGTTGAATTAATTTTAGCCAAAACATACAATATAATATTATATCACTATAATATTTATCATATATTATTGTTATTCCCTCTTTGAGTGAAGCCTGTAATTAAGGTAGTGAGTTAGTTAATATTAGTTATAATAGAATTGTTTGCGCTTAATGATTGTGATACATTAAAGGATTAAACAATGAATATAATATATAAACTAATTTGAAATACAGATGCAAACTAAAAAAAGGGCGGGTAAGTGTATGTCGCTCTGCTGTACAGTAGGTTACAAGTGAGTCACTGTAATGGATTGTGTTAGATTTTTATCCAATGATATAATATCATTGAATAAGAAAAACGATTCTGAGCGAAAACGGTCAGTCAGTCTATAATATCTTACTAAGTCTACATGTATTTGATGATATTATTGTGAATAAAGTAATTAATTTTAGTATTATAGGCATTAGTATTTACTATGGTTGGTTAAATTCATTTTTCTCAAAAAAATTATATTTTAAAATGCCATTGCGTGTATATAAAATATAACAATATATTCTAAAAGTTTCATATACCAACAAATAATATTTTTAAATTATATCAAAATAACTAAAATCATTATTCTTGGTTTAAATATGAAATTTTGTCTAAATTTGAAATTAAAATGTCTGTAAAAAATAAATATGTTGATATAATTTTTAGATTTTTTGGTTACAGTATGATTTATTTATGAGAATTTTTGTTTTAAATTTTCAACACTTAGTTATAAAAACTGAACATTTTATAATTTTTAATTACAATGATTTATAATTTTCGAGATTTTGACAAATTTTGTCAAAATTCGAACTTTAAATGCTTATAAAAAAAAATCGTGCCTATGTATTTTTTAAATTTTTCAACTGATGTTGTAACAATATATAAGAAAGCTTGTATTAAATTTTCAGACTTTTTGGCCCACCAAATAAAATTTTATAGACAATTATAAAAAAAAAAACTAAAAAAATTGAAAACTAAAAATGTCTGTAAACAGCTCAAAACAAATCAAAATATTTTCAAAATTGAATGGTGTATAGAAATAGCTTATATAAACATTCATTGATATTTTCATGCATCTACAGTTATTTGTTTTGAATTGCAACAAAATAAGAAAATCGCTACATGAGAAATCGAGTGAATATCTAATCTTGTACAAATTTGAACTTAAAATACTCATAAAAATTTATTATGAATTGCTTATAAACTTTTTTTTATTGATAAAATTAGGCAAACTTATGAGGAATCTTGTATTACATTTCAAATCTTAGATTTAAAAAGAAAAATTTTTATGAATTTCTAACTCAAAATAAATTGCACATTTTCGTCATTTTTACGTATTTTGTAAAAATTTGAACTTTGATTACCTATAAATAAAAATTGTGACTACGGATTTTTAATATTTTTCATCTGCCTTTGAAACTATATGTTAGAAGCCTACTATTAAATTTTCAAGATTTTTTACCCAACAAATAAAATTTTATTGACATTTATAGAAAAAAAAACTAAAAAAATTGGAAACTGAAAATGTCCGTTAACAACTCAAAATAAGTCAGAATATTTTGAAAATGATATGATGTGTAGAAAATGCTTATATAAACATTCGGTCAAATTTTCATGTCTCTACGGTCATTTCTTTTAGAGTTATACCAAAAACCAAAATTGATTTTGTCGAAAATTGGTTT